>JACEII010000113.1:235636-246875 GCA_014332785.1 Antheraea mylitta
TGATGATAGCCAAATACATTGTCGCTTAGGCGGATGTAGAACGGATCTCGCATTTTTACTACCGTTTTGGGAATAAGGTGTGTTTAAACTTATGACATCATGATCTAAAAAGTTCGAAGTTAGTTCGAAAAAAAATAATGACCAAATTCACTGTCGTTTGGTCGGATATAGAAGGGATCACGCATTGCTACTTCCGTTTTAGGAATAAGGTGCGTTCAAATTTTTGACATAACGTTGTAAATAGTTACAAAGGAGGTTACAAATTTGTCGAATAGTAAATTCAAGCAGTATATCAAACGTGTTTTAATGTCTAAAGACCAAGATATCGCTGACGATAGGTATATACGTTGACGCTTGGGCGGATGTAGAACTGATCACGCATTGCTACTTCCGTTTTGGGAACTAGGTATGTTTAAATTTTTAACATAACGTTCTCAGTACAAAGTTACAATGATTGCCTGATAGTAACTTCAAGCGTCATGTGAAGCCGGTTTATCAAGGATATCAAGCTCTATCCCAAATACGAGAATACGTTATTTCAAGATTTAAGTTCCTTGCACAATAACATGCAAAAATACGCAATGTTAAGAGCTGAAAGTGGAACAGATGTGTGCTACATGCACTAATTTCTTTGTTAATTCAGGTAGTAAGTGGGGACGAAGCTGGTGCTCCGGGAGCCTTTGCTCCGCAATCTCCACGACCTACGATGACACCCGGTGATGTTAAACGATGGTATGTTTTTTTAATACTTTTTTTTTGTCATAGGAGGCAAACGAACAGGCGGGTCGCCTGATGTTAAGTGATCACCGTCGTCCATAGATACTTGCAATACCAGGGGAGTTGCAAGTGTGTTGCTAGCCTGTTTGGGGGAAGGGGGAAGGGATGGGAGGAGGGGTATGGAAGAGGGAGAGGGAAAGGACAGATGGGTATCCGGCGCTCTCACTGACCTAACGAAACGCAACAATCCAAGTACTGTTACTTCACGTCGGTTTTCTGTGAGAGGTTGGTATCACACCGGACGAGCCGATCCATTGATGCTGAAATCAATAATAGCTTCAATGTGGCTCTACCACCCAGAGTTGTTTATATTAATTAGCACGATTATTTTTATTTGGAATTCACTATTTATATTGATAACCACACCGTTTGCTCCATTTCAACACAGCATACATGACTGAACACGTAGTGCTGAAGACTTTTAAGTATCATTGTCTGACTGCAACCATTGTACCGACCCTTAGGTATACACACGGAGGTGGGGAGTGGGGAAGAGAGGGTGGTCAGACTAAGAAAGATGCTATCATGATCTTTATGTTTGAATAAGAACCAATTGTCAACGAACCAATACCAAACAAAATTTAACGAAAACTATCTTGTACTTTTTGTGTAATACGCACACATTGACAAATCCCTATCATTTTATATATTCCCATCAATTTAACTCCAATATTACAAACAACCTCTAAAGGAAGTTGTTTGGAGAAATCAACAGAATTCCTAAAGTTGTATTATATAGTCATTGAGCTGTTGAATTATTTTGAGTGTCGAGTTACTTCTTTATCACGCATATCTTAAGAGGACCACAATGATAATTGCCATAAAGGTTTTTTACTCCTATTTCCAATTGTTCGGTCTTCTTATTGTTATCGTCATAATTAAAAATTCCAAGACATAAGCAGATTTCAGTATTCCGTAGTTCTAAAAATTCAAGAACTGGTGGTTTAGATAATTGTAATATTAATGTTGTATACGAATCATTGGTATCTCTAGAAAAATTGTCTATTTTATCAAGTCTTCTAACTATATAGTTGGCTTTTTTTTTTCAGTCAAAGAATCCACAAAAAACCTTCATCACCTTCACCTCAGTTACACTCGTCTAACGAAAGTTCCGATGACGAACAGAAATCAAGGCTTAAACATGATCCCAGAGCTGATAGATTCTTCTACGAAACACTTATGTGCCAACCAGAAGAACGGGCAAAATCCCCAGAAAGTTTAAAGCGTAGTAGAGATGTCAATCTTGCCAGAATGAAAGCTGAATATAATAGGAAATGTCGACAAGTCTCAGACATAGAGAAGAATGATAGTGAAGAATATTCCGAAGAAATTGTATCAAAGAACATAGATTCGTCTATTGCAGATTCAGAGGACGTAATTCAAGAATTGGGTTTAAAAAAGCGAAACAGACGTGGAAAGTTTGGCTCCTTCGCTCAAGTTGTTAACTTTATGGGTAAAACGACAAAGAGAAATTAATGTTGTGTCGCAATGGATTGTTGTTTTGCTATTGATAAGTTTCGTTATGGCTTCTTTTGGAACATATTTTTTATTTATATTTGATATTATATTGATTATTGGAAAAACCTTTTTTTTGCATCTGCATTTTTACCCCTTTCATTATCTTTACTGTATGAAGTATGTGATAGTTAGGTATCATCGATAAACCTAGGGAGAAAAAGCCTTTGCAAATTGTAACCAAATACAGTTGTTACCAAACTTTTTTTATATAATAGGACGCAGACGAACTGGCAGGTCGCCTGATGTTAAGTGATCACCGCCGTCTATAGACACTAGCAACATCATGGGAGTCACAAGTACGTTGCCAACCTGTGTTTGGGGGAATGAGAGAAATGGTATGGGGAGAGAAAAGAGGGAAAGAGTAGGGCCTTAGGCGCTGTGACTAACTGAACGAAATGCAACGATGCAAGCACTGTTACTTCACGTCAGTTTTCTGTGAGAGGGTGGTACTACCCCGGGTGAGTCGATCCATCCATGCTAAAACTCGTAATAGCTTTAATGTGGCTCTACCACCACCAGAACTTTTTAACCGTTCTGAATATAGATACATAGGTACATGCATAACATTGAGGTAATTTAAAGATAAATAAATGCCAATTTTAGGTTCCTATAATATTATAACATTATTTTGTATTAAGCTATTGTCTATATTGTGCGAAGCCCGCACCGCACCGCATCCAACGCACCCGGATTCCAAACATCACAGGTCATGCGCCCTCTTTGCTGGACCTTCTGTTAACGAGTCATCCAACTGGGTATGATGTGTCAGTTCATATCCCCTTGGGCACATTGGATCACTGCCTCGTTATATCGTCTATGCTATGTCTTCAGCAGAGTGGGATAGAATGCGGGATTATTTCGCTTCCATTCCTTGGCAGCAACGCTGATTTGATGGGAATAACCCTTCAGCGATTGCCGACGAGATTGCAGTTGCAATGGAGCAATGGAATATTATATTCCTGCCTCCGAGATCGTCGGCAATCGCAAAGGAAGTCCTTGGTACAATGGTGAATGCGCTAATGCTGTTAGCAAAAAGCAAGCCGCGTATTGCGAATAGATCAAGGGTCACGCTAATAGGAGTCCTAATATCAACTTCCTCAAATCAGTCTATAACTTTGCCACCAAGGCCTGCAAGAGTGCATATACTAGAGCCGTTGCCCAGCGTGTTATGTTAAGGTCTAGAACTCGTAAGTCATCCGACTAATAGTCGAGTCTATTGAAGTCTAGCCAAAGCTGTGGAAGCCAATTTTTGTCGTCCAATGATGCCGCCGTTGAGGTACTCCAATGGGGCACTGGCCTACGAACGACAGGAGAATTAATAGATTTTTAGCTAATATTAGCGACTGATTCTTGGCTTCTTGCGGCCGGGTAGAGGCAGAAAGGAGACGGCAGGAACTTGTCATTGAGCTTGACCGGTCCTTGCAGCTCATATCAACATGAGGGGCAAGTAATTTGGTCGAGTTTAATGCTAACAAAACACAGGTGTGCGCGTTAAAACATCTCCATTTACTCCTCTTCCTGCTCTCTAGAATGTCTTATTCGCAATGCGAGACAGCCTCAATATCTTAGGTATAGACATTCGCAGCGACCTCAATCTCAGGGATTACATCGGGAGCATAATCTCCACTGCATCTCGAACACTCGCAATCCTGAACAGGGTGCAAGGGTTTTTCACGCCTGATCAGTTATACCTCCTTTATAAGGCACACGTTCGGCCTGTTCGCACCTTTGACACGGTTCTGCCAAATACCTACTAGATGGCCTAGATAGGTTACAGAGACGAGCCGTCCGCATTGTTAATGATACAGACATTACACAGTATATAGATACGCTTCAGTTGCGTAGAGATATTGCCTCACTGAGTGTGTTCTACCGTCTGTATCATGGTGAATGTTCTGCAGAGCTATTTAATTTATTCCCTTCCTCTCCTTTCCATAACCGAACCCATTCGCGCTGGGCTTCGGAGCCATAGTGTTACTGTTAATCCTAACTGGGCACGAATTAAAAAAGTTTGCAACTTCTTATCCTCCTTGAAGCGTAACGTGAAGAGATACTTACGGAGGTCGGCATGACAGCGGCAACCGCCGAGGGATGGCGTCTGTCTCGGTGGTCGTCATTGTTTTTGAATTGTACTGTGTTCACCATCAGGCACAGTGCATTCACTTTGCTGTGCTATAATAAAAAAAAACCTACAGCTATAATCAAGAGTGGCCAAAAAACGGACGATGATTATACACATTATTTAGATGGACCACTGAAAATGGAATTAAAGAATTCCGTTCCCTTTCTGCAATTATTGAGTTGCATGAACAAATAAATAAATTTATTCACTAATTTTAAATCAATTCTAATACAAGATTAAGGCCTAAGATAGATCCATACAAGATTAGGGCCTAAGATAGATCCTAGCAGAACCCACATTTTTAGTCAGACACGTACGCCCTTTTTGTATTTAGACTGTCCCTAAAAACATATATTATTTTAGTATTCCATTGTAGTTAATATGCTTAGCAATGTATTTTTCAATAATTCAATAAGTCTGACAATGTTTTCAAAAGTACATGCCAGAAACATTTTGTAAGTTACTTCATCGAAGGCCTGTGTAAAATCCAAAAATATTAGGATAGTAACGAACACGGAATCCATTTCAAGATTTCTTATGTTTTATTTAAAATTAAGTAATAACACTAAAGTATGTTATATAAACAACAAAAAATACACTAAAATAAATACACTATTTACAATATAATTACATTAGTTGAAGAAATTCTTTGTCTCTTTGTATTTTTGTTTTGAAGAAATTTGAGATACTTTCATCAATATCATACGTTACAAAATTGAACCTATGTAGAATATATTTTGAGCTCAATTTTGCTTTGATTCCATTGAACGCATCAACACTATCTACAGTTATCATTATTATTGTTGATATTTGTTTACATATTTTTAACTTTGCGAATAAAATAAAACATTATTTTGTACAAGTGATTTCAACTTAATATATAAACTTAACCTTGATTTATTAATCATATTTTTTTATATTGCTTATCTCCCTTTTTCGATCACCATTAACGTATGCATTTCACATCACAAATTTAGCTCTGTACCTAATTACATATTTGATTTCTATTTCCGAATTTTCTTCCATTGATTCTTTGACACCAACTTCTACGCCTTCATTGTTTCCTTACTCACAGTATTGATTTCACCTATTCATACATTTGTTCATTTCTTCTTTCTTTTCTTGCGTTTTATTAATATTATTAGCATCTGGTTTAGCGAAAATATTTTTATGACGAAATGTCCTTTCGTTTATTCTGTTACAATTTAATGTTTAACAAATTCACATATAATATCAGCATGTTCTTCACTTATTCCTATATGTACAAGTTGTGTTTTTGATACTAGAAACAGTGACTCTCCATCGATTTCGTGTTCTTGTAATATTGAAACCGTTTCATTCCAACCATACTTTGTTAGATACTTCGCTAAATTATCCACCTAAGTGATAAAAATATATATATTAATTATAAACATGACATGATCTCATGCAGTTACTAATTTTAGAAGGACATATTTCGACAAAAGAAAAGCAACAAAAACCAAATGTATCAAGGCTTCATTAGAGAAAATCGAGGCAGACAGTCTATACCAGTGTTTCTCAATGTGGGGCCCACGCCCCAAAGGGAGGCAATTGAGAAATGGATTCGACACGGCTTTAACCCTTTCACTTTGGATTATTTAAATGCAATACTAGATATCGGTGGCAAATTTAACAAAGAAGAGAAATTCTTAAAAAAAATCCGTAAATAATTATTAGGTATAATTTCGTTTGACGTTACCAAAATATCAACCGGGTAATTAGAGCCGTCAAGTCAAGCCAAGATTTGAAATTTTAATTACGATATTTTGATAAGAAGTTCATAGTAATTTATTCCAAAAACTTATCATTTATATTGTCTAAGGGAACAAAACAATTTTAAAAGGTTCCAAAAGGTTAAAAATTATGTATGGGGGCATACAAATTATAAATGTTAGAGTGGGGCATGACCTAAAAAAGGTTGAGGAACACTGGTCTATACTCTAAATGTTATGCATAATTTAATGTCAATCTAGCTAACACCAGTAAAAATTAAATTACCGTCCAGGATTTCACTGTTGCAGACTGAACCTTTAAAAATGGACCATCTGTGGACAAAATTGATATTCATAATCTAAATTACAAACATTAATATGATATATATTTGAGCACTATTTTAATTAAACTTTATTAAGGAGATATGGGAAAATTACAATTTATTAATTATACTGTATTTGGGTACCTAAGGCGTTACGAAAATAGGAATTTATGGGTCTGTTTTATACAGTAACGTGCATTAAGGAGTGCTCTGAACTACAGAGTTTTTTGAAGTTATACTTCTTTTGGTGCGTTAGAGAAAAATGATACGAGTAAATTTATACGATGCCCGCGCACACCGTCACGAAAAACCGACACTCTGAAGTCAGCTTCAATGTATTAAATTCCTTTTTTCTATAGTTAATTGTAATTTTTTCCGCAAACGTAGAATAAGGCGAAAAATAAAATTTTTGAAAATATTTTTATCTTGTTAAGCCAAAGAAGTATATATAACTTCTAACGCGTGTACATAAAGTACACACAATTTTTTTTAAACGTGTGGCTCAATAGTATATCTAACTCTAGGTATTTATTTTATTTGTTTGGACTTATTTTTAACTATCATAGATTACTTACCTTTAGCAATATCTTTCTTCGCATTACTATTTTCATTATCTAGTTGTAAATTTTGAAGAGGAAGTTGAACTAAATCTGTCGGCTTTGATTCTTTTACAGCTGTTGGTTTAGTCTTATCAAGAATATCCTCTTTCAAGTCCTTTTCAGAGTTCTCTGCTTTTGTGTTCTCGTATATAATTTTTTCCTTCAACGGTCGCCTTATCTGCAATTATAATGAAGACTACATTTATTTATGTATATATTTCTGTTATGTTCGTAAATATTACATTAGTTTATTTCTACAAGCACTCACAAGATTAGTCTCACAATTGTCATTTGTATAGACAGATTGATGATGTGCTTTTTTTATCGAAGCACGACATAGTGATTGCACTATGCCTGATGTTAAGCATAGTACAATCCAAAAACATCGGTAACCACCGAGAGACAGATTATCTATCGCCGGTCGCCGCTGTCATGCCGGCCATAATGACGAAAGTCACCCGGTACTGGATATGCACAGGCTGAACCCGAAACGCAGAAGCGAGTCACTATGACGGGCTTTATTCGCCATATACATGGTGGTTGCGACCCAGTCGGGCTGTAAAACCCTACCACCCCGCTTTCGCCATTGCCTCGTTCGTTATTCAGCAGGGTGCACCACGTGCAGGTGAGGTTGGCTTGGGTGTCTCAAGTCTTAAGATGTTACTCGACACCCCTTACACCCCATTCATTATTTATCTGATGGTTTTGGACTAAGAATATGACCAAAAAGAGAATCACTATGAATGTAAGTTATTGAAACATATGTTACAACTTTTTGGCAGAGCCTTGTTAAAATACTTTGAGTATCTACTATTAAATCAAAATTATTTGGTCAGTAAAGGATTGCAAATTAAAATACCCTTTTGAAAACTAGTTATGTATCAAAGATGAATCACAAACAGTAAAGAAGGTATTAGTTAGGTAAGTAGTAGGTGGTAGAGCCACGCTGAAGCTATTATTGGTTTCAGTATGAATAGGTTGGCTCGTCCGGGGTAGCAAGTAACAGTGCTTGCATTGTTGCGTTTCTTTCGGTCAGTGAGAACGCCGGAGATCCATCTCCCCTCCCCTCTCTTTCCATTCCCCCAAACGCTGGCTGGCAACGCACTTGCGACTCCTCTGGGGTAGCTAGTGTCTATGGACGGCGGTGATCGCTTAACAACAGGTGACTCGCATGTTCGTTTGCCTCTTATATAATATAAAAAAAAAATAGTTTATGTCTGTCGGAGAAGAAACTTCGAAACAATTTATTAATGAAAATGTACTAATTAATTCGTTGTAAGAATTCCTTTAGTACTCTAGACTCCCTCTGATAAATAAGTTAACAATGTAGAAATCCAATAATTAAAGCGTAGTTTAGTTCTAGGAAACTAATAAATTAAGTTCATCAAAATGGAAAGATAACAGATAGATTAAAATGTAAGGTTTCGTTAACATGATTTACACACTTTTGCATCAACATTTCTTCATCATATCAATTAATTAAAATCAAAATACTTACAGGAAATGCCATATTAGATTCTTGAATCACATATCCATCCAAGACGTGCGTTAAAATTTGCTGTTCGCAATTAATTTCGCTTTTCGGTTGTACCTCTCTCGTCGAAATTTCATTCTCTTGTTTTAAACCCGATTTATTCAACTCTTCCTGTTGATCTTTCAACGTTCCAAGATTATTGTTCTCATTTTTTACTTCAATTAGCTCTATTTTTATAACGTCTAGTACTTTAACTTTATTTAATTCCTCTTCGGGTTTATCAAAAGGTTTAGATTCTTGAGCACTTGCGTTATTTGGAACCAATTCTTTGTCGTTAAGTACTCTACCTCTAGCTTGAGGGAACACTGTATTTCTAATGAGTTTTTCTTTATCGTTTGGGTTTGTTGGATATATAATTTCGTTTTTGACAACTGAATTTTCAATTGGCATTGTTTGTTGTCCATTATCGACTAGTTTAACAATTTGAGCACCACAATTAGTTAGTTGTAAAATTGTTTTTTGGTTTAAAGCGTTTCTTTCGGCATGAGGTATATTTATTCCGCTTGATACGGTAACATTCTTCAAAGGCACGTTAGTTTGTTTCGGTGTATCAATAACAGATACACTAGGACCGATTATTGATATTTTCTTTTGTATCTCGTCAGGTGATTCACTCTTTCTTTTTCTATTTCCTTGTGTTGTAATCTTGGAATCTGTGTTAGTTATGTTTACTGTTGAGATTTTATTCGGGATATTGGTAATTCGATTATCTTTGGCTCGATTATTATTGTTACTTTGTATATTTTGCATCTGTGGGATGGGCTGTGTTAAAACACCTATATTTGGAACATTATGTCTATACTGTGGCCGAGGTTGTATCGGCCTATATGCGTGATTGGGAAGGCTTCTTAAATTAGATACGCTTGTGGTAACAACTGTGGGTTTGTTAATAGATCCACTTGGCACCGTTGGTATAGATTCTAAAACTTTTGCTACAGTTTGTACTTGTGCAGGATTTGTAAAAGATGGTTGTATAATACGTTGTATATTGGCTGTATTATTATGTATTTGAATTGGACGTTGTTGGTTTGTCGCAGGAGTAAACGTTTGTCTGACATTTTGCTGTATACTTGGCATACTATTAACTACTTGTTGTCTTATATTTGCATTAACAGCCAATTGTGGGCGATTACTAACGTATCCTGACCTATGTAGTTCAATCGTTTGTTGCGGCATTTGATTATGAACTTGGTTAATGCCTAGATTCGGTGCAGCTAGTCTATTTGGAACGATCTGTTGTGGCATTTGTCCAAAATTATTAATGTGAGGATGTCTTTCAACCAATCTCTCATTCTGGATGACATTCTGTACATGGGATATGTTATGAACATTTGGCAAACCTTGCATCACGTTTGGAGCCAAATTTGTAATTTGCATCGGCCTTTGTTCATGGGAGTTTTGTGGCAATATTTGCTGTTGTACTTGGTATGGATAATTATGTACATAAACAGAGTTTGGGTCTATCTGGTGTTGATAGTAATTGTTTGGCACTTGTTGTACATATATCACCTGATTTTGCATTCTGTTTTGAATCCATGGAGGTGGGTTTTGTGGGTTGATGAAGATTGTTTGATTTGGTTGTATTTGATCTCCTGTAATGTTAAATTATATAATTAGCTGCATACCATCTTTTGCAATAAATTTATCGGTGAGAACTTTATTAGGAAATTTCTAACACAGCATCAATCATCGGTGCCTCATTTTAGAGTCACTTGCAAGAAGTTCAAGCAACTATAATGAGTTTAACTTTTAGTGAAATAAAACATTGTAATAAAAGACAATACATCCATAGTGAATCGACAATAGAGTCGGAAATTTACCGTCAAAGCCATATTAGTGTGTTCTGGTAACTGGACTTAAAATAAAGATCCAACTTATAACACTTCACTTTTAGTAGGTGGTAGAACCACACTGAAGCTATTACGAGTATCAGCACGGATGGGCCGACTTGCCCAGGGTAGTACCACCCTCTCACAGAAAACCAACGTGAAGTAATAGTGCTTGCATTGTTGCGTTCCTTTCGGTCAGTGAGAGCGTCGGAAGCCCTGGCCCTCCCATCTCTCCCTTGCCCTCCCCCGTGATGCTAGTGTCTATGGATATAAAAAACACTGAATAGTTATGCTGGTCCTTACCAGGCTGTACGAGGATCTGTGTATCGTACACTAGCTTCACAGGACACAGTACCATTTGCTGTGTCAGAGGTTGTTGATTTCTGTAAAAAAATAGATTCGCTGTCTTATTACCAAAGCGTATGAAGATTGCTTCTTGAAACGTATGAAGACATTTGTATATTGCAATTGTATCTTATACTACAAACCAAAAACCTAGTGCTTAACAAAAATAAAATCTTTTGTATTTTTGTCAACATTTATAACAGTAAGTCTATTGCATATTAGGAATGATCTTGCTACGTCATTATCGTAGTCAGTTCGAGAAAAAAAAAGATTTAAAATGAAAATACCAAATTCGTCCGATATATATTTAATAGGGGTGTGCGAATACCGTTCGAATCGAATCGAATCGAATATCAATATTCGATTCGAAATTCGAATCGAATAATTCGAATTTTCGAATTATTCGAAATTCTTCGAATAATTCGAAAAATTTCGAATAATTCGAAAAATTTCGAATAA
>JACEII010000113.1:246885-289092 GCA_014332785.1 Antheraea mylitta
TTCGAATAATTCGAAAAATTTCGAATAATTCGAAAAATTTCGAATAATTCGAAAAATTTCGAATAATTCGTAAAAATTTCGAATAATTCAAGAGTTTTCGAATAATTCGTGAATTCAGGGGGTATTCTAGTCTAGAAGCACGAATTTCAGGTAATTTTTTGAAGTGCCGTAAAAAAAGCAATCAATATTTTTACCATCCATTTTTTTATAAGTTATTTATTAACATTACATTTACAAGAGTACAGAAAAAAAAATAAAAAACTTGGAAATTCAAAAAATTAGCAGTTGATGAAGTGGGGGGGGGGTCTCAAAAAATTGGCACGTGACCATGCCCACGATTCCAACCCTCCTAGCAATCGGAAATAAAAAAATCAAAATGATTATTAATCTAGAGTAATGTCGCTATGGCATGAACTAGGGAAAAGTTGAAAAAAAATTTTTTCACAAAATGGCGACCGCTTGAAAAAAAAAATTTTTTTGTATTTTTTTTTGACTTTTTCGAATTTTTTAATAATAGTAAAAATTAAAATTGGGGGATGATCCTAGTTCATGCCATAGCGACATTACTCTAGATTGATATTGCTATAATATAATTTCTATTTCATTCTTTAAAAAAAAAAAACTATATTAATTGTTCTATTTGTGTAACTATATTTCATGGTTTAAATAAAATGTATATTAACTGTTAAATTTTTAATCGAAAATTGAAAATAAGAAACCCAAAAAATTTTCGGATTATTCGAAAATTTTCGAATTATTCGAAATTTTTCGAATTATTCGATATTTTTCGAATTATTCGAAATTTTTCGAATTATTCGAGAACTTTCGAATAATTCGAATTTTCGAATTATTCGATTCGAGTTTCGAATCGAATATTAATATTCGATTCGGAACGAATAATTCGTAAGTTCGAATTATTCGCACACCCCTAATATTTAACTAACGTTTACTGATGGTTTCGCTCGAGTTAATCTTTTGAAACTAGCCCATGCTACTTGCTAATAATGTAACTTTATATCTTTCCCTGTTTAAGACATATTGATTAGCTTTAGCGTCAACCTGTAAGGGACCCACTACATAGGCCTCTTCCCGAAAAAAATGTATGGATGTCTACAGTGATATGAAAAAGAGGTAAAGGTTTGTTTTTTTTTTTTTTATACCATCGGAGGTAAGCGAACAGCTGATGTTAAGTGATCACCACCGTCTATAGACACCAGCAATACCAGAGGAGTCGCAAGTGCGTTACCAGCCTGTGTTGATGGGGAGAGGGGGAAGGGGAAGAGAGGGAAGGGAGAGAGTGAGAGGAAGGTGGGACTCCGGCGCTATTACTGACCGATCGAAACGCATCAATGCAAGCACTGTTACTTCACGTCGGTTTTCTGTGCGAGGATGTTACTACCACGGACGAGCCGAACTATTCATGCTGACACCAGATATAGCTTCAGCGTGACTCTACCACCTACAAAACGTTTGTGAAGTTGTAGGGGTTAATCTCAGGAGCTACTACATTGATTTAGAAAATTATTTTACCAATAGAAAGCCACGTTATTTGTCAGTGTCATAGGCTATATATTAACCTGAAAAATGAAAAAACTTTTTTGTAGTAGTCCGATTTATAAAGGAAATCTGAGAAAAAATGGTGGAACGGAAAGGTTTCTTACGAACGCTGCCTTAACAATGAGAGATATATGATTGAGTTCTAACGAAAAGTTATAGAGTTTCATAATGCCTACAAAAAAGTCATCGACAGCTTCTGTCTAACTATTACATTTAATTTACAAAAACTAGTTATTTATAAATGTTTACCGCCCAAAGAAGTGGGCACGGGTCAGCTAATAACATACATGTATAAATATATGTTACATTAAAGTTAAAATAAGTCAATGTATTCTAATGAAAATCAATATGAACAAAACCACGGAGTTAGATTTTGACTGTTGTTCCCTCTTTAATCAAAACGTGTGAAAAACTTAGCCTCCAAAGATTAATTCTATACATAGGTATACCTAATAAGAATGTAAATTTATAGTGTCTGTAGTTTTTCGATTTTCATGAAAAAAAAAAAAATGTTGCAAATTGTCTAGGAATAAGTAATTTCAATCATTTTTTGAAATGTCTGTCTGTCTGTCTGTTTGTATGAACACGCATCACTGCTAAAGTACTGGGTTCACAATAAAAGATAATCACGGAAATCATAAAGCAAATCTTCGATAATAATATAGTTTCTGTTTCATTAAAATCGGTCAAAAAGTTATTGTAATTTAAATGTCGACACGGCGTAAGTACGAGAGAATCGTAGACGAATTTTTTTTTTTTTTAGACGTATAACTGGATTTAATACATGTAGATCACAGTTTTATACATAAAGTTCGACGCGGATGAAGTCGCGGGCACAGCTAGTCTATACTAATATTATAAAGAGGTAAAAGTTTGTAACGTTGTGGTGTTGTGACATTGTAGGGGGTAAGCTCCGGAACTACTAGTTCGATTTGAATAATTCTTTCAGTGTTATATAGCTCATATATCGAGAATGGTTATAGGCTATATATCATCATGCTAAGATCAATAGGAGCGGAGCACAGACGAAAAATGTTTCAAAATCGGGATGTTTTTTCCTTTTGAGAACTGCTGCGTATTAGTGTATCTATTCCACGCGAACGAAGTCGCAGGCAGAAACTAGTATATAATAAAGACTAAAATGACATGAAATGAAATAAATTCATGTATTAACATAATGTATTGATTTATTTGTAAATAGACATAATTTCAGTTTGTCATTTTTTTATGTACGTAGTTTATACGGTAACATTGCGTCTTAACTCGATTTACGGTAACTATCGTAGTGCAATACGCTGTTACTCCAGGTAGAGTCACGCTGAAGCTTTAACTGGTTTCAGCATGAATGGATCAGCTCGTCCCCGGTACCACTCGACACAGAGAAACACCGATGTAAAGTAACAGTGTTTGCATTGTTGCGTTTCGTTCGATCAGTGAGAGCGTCGGAGAACCACCACCCCTTCTCTCATCACTCTCCTCCCATTAAACACAGGCTGGCAACATACATGCGACTACCCTCGTGTTACTAGTGTCTATGGACGGCGGTGATCACTTAGCATCAGGTAATCTGCTTGTTCATTTGTCTCCTAAAACACATATCATTCTTTAAACAATCCATCCATACCTTTTTCGCTCTTCCTCTACTCGTATATCCGTCCACTATCGTATGATACACACACTGAACACTTTTCTAGTAATATGGTTTCCATCTCTCCTCATGACATACCCATACCATGCTAACCTATTACTCCTCAACTTCTCTGTCACTGGTGCTATTTTCTAACTCCCTCTGATATACTCATTCTTACTCTTATCCATTCTGTAATTCGATATGTGCAATGTACCAACGAATTTTTCGGAATTCGCTTACTCCGAGTTGTGCCGTGCACCCTAGAGTTAGTTGTCCAAATAAAATCGGCTGAGTGCCGCAAGCGCTCGCCTTATTAGTCCGGTGAAGCTGTTAAGACTTTGCTAGGTCAGTAGGGTAGTCAGTTCGAACCAAAAAATCGCGTACATTTACTAATGTTAAATTGGTAACAGTATCGGCTGACGGTGAAGGATAACATCGTGAGGAAACATGAACCTGAGAAATGTTCTTGTAGTATATGTATGTGGGAACAATATACAACTGTGGATTTCTCAGAGTTTGAAATCACCAATACGTCGTGGGCTGGCGTGGTGATTACACCCATACCTTCCTTCGGGAAGACGCCTATAACCCTGTTAATCCTCTAATATGATAATGTAATAATGTAAGTTTTAGTAGAAAAAAAAATTGAGCCGTCAGGGGACACCTGGCAGATGTGAAAAATCGAAATTGTTTTGTATAAGTTATATGCATAAAAGAACAGATTACGACAGGAATCAACTATGGAATAATGAAATTATTTATTATGTCATAGGAGGTAAATGAACAGGTGGGTCACGTGATGTTAAGTGATCACCACCGTCCATAGACACTAAGAACACCAGGGGAGTCGCAAGTGCGTTGCCAGTGCTCTCACTGACCGAACGAAACGCAACAATGCAAGCATTATTACTTCACGTCGGTTTTCTTTGAGAGGGTGAGCCGATCCATTCATGCTAAAGCCAGTAATAGCTTCAGCGTGGCTCTACCCTCTACAAAAGACTGTTTATTTATTTTATCATATAAATATACATTTTTATTAAATACATAATTTCAACTGCGCGCAGACGCGGTGTATTTGGCGGTGTTAGTCCGGTGAAGCTGTTAAGACCTTGCTGGATCCATAGCGTAGTCATGTCGAAAAAATGTGTATTTGGCGGCAATTATCAAAGAGCGCTAGGGCGTCGGCGCGTACCGCGTAACACTCGTAGAAAGAGTGGCCGACAAAACAGTTTGAATCTTAGGTATATATAGATAGAGTTGCACGCACGCACGCACGCACGCACGCACGCACACACGCACGCACGCGCACACACACACACACACACACACTCACACTGACCATGTGCACGCGCAAAATTAATTATTATACAATATTGTAAATAAACTTGTACACGTAATGTATCATTATACGAAATGTAAACCGCATTACTTCATAATTGGCACTATGTAATAGTATTCATATATTTTTAATATACCATGATTGTGCTGTGAAGTTCTTATAAAAATAAATAAATAAATAAAATGTTATTGAGTATTTCGGTGGAAAGGTGTTTTGCGTCGCCACGCCGACAATCAGGTTTACCATCCACCTATACATGTTTCACATAAAAAAAACGAACAATATTTTTTAATACAGACCCGGGGCACAGTTAGTTGTAGTCGTGAATTAATAGTGATAAGATTTATGTATTGATTGGAAATAAAAAAAAATCTTTGCCCAATAGTGGGCGATGATCACAATTAACATATAATAAACTTACCCCAATTGATTTTCCTGGCATATCGGTTGCTGCATCTACAACAAAAGATTTAATTAAAAAAAAAAACAAGTTGTATCTTCATAACCACACGATAGAAGTGAAAACTTACAAATAAATACATGCATATTATACTTTATACGAAAATTTTTGGCGTTAGCTCAGATAGGTCGCGAATTGCACATATCAGGCAACAGCCCAAGCTGAGGTGAGCCGTGCACCCTTGAGCTAGATGTCAAATAAAATCGGCTGACTGCCTTAAGCGCTCGCCTTAATAGTCCGGTGAAGCTGTTAAGATCTTGCTAGGTCAAAAGCGTAGTCAGTTCGAGAAAAAAAAATAGAGGTTTATCAATGTATGTGTAAATAAATAACAGCATTAAATCCACACGATATTTTTTTTTCGAAATGAAATCGCTTTTGACCTGGAATGGTCTTTACAGCTTCACCGAACCATTGAGACGAGCGCTAAAGGCACTCAGCCGATTTGGGATATTTGGGCGACTAACTCAAGGGTGCACGGCACACCTCGGCTTGGGTTGTCGCCTGTTTTGCGCAAAAAACGCGATCTATCTGAGCTAACCTAAGCTAATCTATCTAAGTTATTGAAACATGCATGTGTACCAAGCATGCGTACCTCAACAACTCCTGTATGTATTTTGTGTTGGAAAAATTCCTCAAAATTATATAGCATAGGATAGGATAAGGAGAAATAGGGGTAGAACTCTTTACCGTTTATTTCTCTGAAAAAGAAAAACAGCGTGTAGGCGTGCACGTGTGTATAGGTGATGTGTGTGATATTGTAGCAGTGAAGTAAGGTTTTGTGTCACTGTATTGCGGGAGCAGCATACTCAAGGGCTCCACGCCGAGGGAACGGACCTAGGCTTGAGCCGCTGTCGAGGGGGGCCTAATCTGGTGTGCGGGAGCGAAATATTACCGCCAAACCACGGCGGCGTGATCCGTGGTTACGTGGGCGTGAGCGTGAACACGCTCTGTTTTAAGATATAGGCTGGTACTGATCGTTCGCTGACGTGATTGAATCAGGAGGGTCGGTTAAAATGTGTCGCGGTCTTCTTCTATACTGCGCAGCGTTGTGTACGGGTTCATAGTTCGCAGCGGATACCACTAACGGGCTGGGATGATTCGCGTATTTTTCGAAATAACTACGTGTGAGTGATTTTATATACGCCTAGACAGAAGGCATCTCCAGGTCCCTGTGGAGATCCTTATTCCGGACGTACCATGGGGCACCGGTGATTTTACGTAGGGCTCGGTTCTGGAGAACCTGCAACTTATGGATACGATTTTGCGCGTGTGCAAAGACCGGACAACTGTACGTCATAATCGGACGGATCCACACAATACATAAACTTGAAATACTACACTGATTATATAGAAACACACATATATAGTTATACATACAAAATACTTCGTTCATGATAAAATCTCTTCAACAAAATCATAAAGCAAATCTTCGAGTACCATTTAGTCTTCGTTTCAATAACATCGGTTCACTCTATTAAATGTTATTGTAATTTTAATGACGACGCGACTTAAGTACGAGAGAAAAGTAGATAAGTAGATGGACTTAATACATTCTGGTGACTCTAGTAGGTACTGTTTCGTACCTTAGGTTCCGTGCGGACGAAGTCGCGTGCACAGCTAGTTATATATTCTCACAAACATATATAGTTACATTCGTTTTTGGTGGATGCACAGAGGGAGGCGTCATTTCCAGACATCGCCATCATTCACCACCCACTTGATCCACCCACCCTGTAATACCTTTATGAATTAAGACTCGCTTGACATAACACTTGAATTTACACAACAAAAATAGCCCTAAAATGGGTAGTCCGGTGAAGCTGTTAAGACCTTGCTGGGTCAATAGCGTAGACATTTCGAAAAAAAAGCCCTAAAATGGAACCCTGTGGAACGCCAATTCGAGTCAAGGATCTCGCAGACGTTGCCCCGTCTATCCTAACTTTATGACAACGATATATGAAATGAAACGTGTGACTGAATGCGTTGATAACAGATCTTCGCCTTGATAACTAGCTCAAGGATGCACGGCACACTTCGCCTTGGGCTGTTGCCTGATACATGCAATTCGCGACCTATCTGAGTTAACCTAAGCTGAGCTACATATTTATACTTATATATTGAGTTATTGAAACATATGTACCAAGCATATATCTCGACTACTCTTAGGTATATGTATTTTGGTTAGGATATTTTTTTTCTAAACTATTTCAGTTCGATAAGGCAAAAACAAAAAATAAAACCCTTCCACTTTCATATGTAAGCGTGTATGCGTGCACATGTGTGGGGGTGAAATATGTAATGTTGTCGCAATGATGAAAGGTTTTGTGTGAGTATATCGCGCGAGCAGCGTACTCAAGGGCTCCACGTCGAAGGAACGGACCTAGGCTTGAGCCGCTGCCGAGAGGGGTTTACTTTGGTGTGCGGGAGCGAAATTAACCCCCAGACCAAGGCGGAGTGATCTGTGAGAGACAAGCTGGTACTAATCGTTCGCTGCCGTTATATCATCGGAAGGATCAGTAAGAATATAGGCGAGAGATTAGATAATAATAATAGATAGCAATAATAGAGACGGATGAGAGAAAATTACATGTGGCAGAGATGCGAATGTTATGGTGGATATGTGGTGTGACTAGAATGGATGAGATTAAGAATGAGTATATTAGAGGCAGTTTGAAAATAGCACCAGTGACAGAGAAGTTGAGGAGTAATAGGTTAGCATGGTATGGGCATCTCATGAGGAGAGATGAAAACCATGTGACTAGGAAAGTGTTGAGTATGATAGTGGACGGATATACGAGTAGAGGAAGACCGAAAAAGGTATAGATGGACTGTGTGAAAAATGATATGTCCGTAAAAGGTGTGAATACTGAGATGACATCTGACAGGAAAGAATGGAAAAAGAAAACATGTTGTGCCGACCCTACTTAAGTGGGATAAGGGTAATGATGATGATGATGATCGGTAAGAATATATTATTGGAACCTTTTTTAATACTAACATTGAGATATCTCATTTTAAGAAATTACAATCATCCACTAATAAAAATACACAAGAGACATACCTAATCGTGGTAGGTTTGACGAGAGCAATATTAAATACGTAATAGACGTTTGAATTAATGAGGCTCAGTTTTATGTAATTTTTAAATGTATATTCTATATATATTTAACTTAGATTTGCGAAGTTGTAGGTATCCAAGGCAACAGCCTAAGCTAGGCTTCCTCCACACTGGCACAATTGCGTAATCAATTGAAAAAAAAAACAAATCAATATCAATCCCATGTTTTTTTATTAAAGGAGGCAAACGAACAGGCGGGTCACCTGATGTTAAGTGATCACCACCGTGTATAGACACTTGCAATACCAGGGGAGTCGCAAGTGCGTTGCCAGCCTGTGTTTGGGAGGAGGGTGGGTGGGGGGTGGCAGGAAGGGCAGGAAGGGAAGGAGGAAAGGGAAGGGGAAGGTAGTGGATCACCGGCTCTCTCACTGACCGAACAAAACACAGTAATAACTGATATTACAAGGCTACATCCAGGATACTTTTTGTCCTATAAAACGCAAGGGGTTCTCTAGGATAACGAAAAACAAAAATTTGTAGTTAACGTAACTAGACTTTTTGCGACACCTTAGTACAAGAGCTGGCAACGTTGGTAGAACAAGAATTTTAGAATACTTAGTTCTTTAATATATCAATATATATTGTTTTGTATCATAGTAGGCAAACGAACAGGTGGGTCACGTGATGTTAAGTGATCACGACCGACAATAGACACAAGCAACACCAGGAGTGTTGCAAGTGCGTTGCCAACTTGTATATGGGTGAGGGTAAGGGAAGGCAAAGAAGGAAAGGAGAAGAGAGGTGAGCCTCCGGCGCCCTTACTGACCAAACGAAAAACTACAGTGCACTGTTACTTCACGTCGGTTTTCTGTGAGAGGGTGGACGAACCGACCCATTAGTGCTGAAAATAATAATAGCTTCAGCTTGGCTCTACCACTACTAAAACCTGGTGGTAAGTGATCACCGCCGTGTGTACACTAGCAACATCAATGATCAAGTGCGTCGCCAACCTTTAATGTTCGTATCGAACGCCGATATATACTAACGATTTGTTCTGAATTCGCGTACATTTACTAATTTAAATTGGTAAGAGTATCGACTGACGGTGAAGAAGGCATCGTGAGGAAACCAGAACCTGAGAAATGTTCTTGTAGTACTACTGTATGTAGGAAAAATATAGAACTGTGGATTTCTCAGAGTTTGAAATCGCTAATACGTCGTGGGATGCCGTGGTGATTACCTCATATCTTCCTTCGGGATGAACCCTATGACCCCAGTGGGTCTCTTACTGAGAATTGTGGGAAATTTGACCTAAAGTCTCACATGATTTTGACCCCTCGGCTAAGTTTCTAAGACCCAAATCTTAAAATTGTAGATTATGATTTTTTATATATATCACGATATATAGGTATAATAAGTGCATTGTACATTCAAACCTCACGATAAATTTTCAAAAAAAAAAAATCGTAAATAATGAAAAAAAGTTTAAAAATAAATTGTACATAAAAGATATAATTTTATAATAAATCATTCTTTATTTTTCAAAGTTTTTTTTTATAAATCAGGTATTTTTTAAGCTTATGCTGCTAACAGTTTGTTGTCTTGTGTCTCATGGCGTCTACATTCGTTTGTAAAAATGACGACTTTTACGGTGTTATTACAAAGAAGTTAAATACGTATTCAATACTTGCTTTAAAAATGTTACCTATACGTTTTAAATGCACTGCGCTCGCTGAATGTTCGCCATCTTGCTTTTTTGTCTCGCTTTGGTTAGGTTAGGTTAGACTTGCGAAAAAAGGATAACGCGAACTTGCCTTTTAAAGCAAGTATTTAATAAGTTTTTTTTTGTAATACCACCGTTATGGTTTTGGATTGTCCAGAGTCCATAGTAACTTGGTTCAAGTGGACATCTTGAAAAAGCCCTACCACCAGTCTTTGATCACGATTTTCCTCATCGAAATCACATTGCATAGATTCGAACTTACATCAATTGACGCGATGTCCCATACACTACTACTGTACCATAAATACTTCGAAGTAGGTATTGTTAATATTCAAAGATCGGCATAAAAAATTAAAATTAGGGTAATAATGTAATTCAACATAGCCAAGCCCCAAACGTCAGTTCCACCCTCATAAATCATTAAAAAAGTTATCTCTGAGTATTATCTTGTTATTTAAAACTTTAATATTATTTGCCAGAGCAATATAACTCTAATTTGATAATATCTCTTTGGTCGTTATTCAACTGTTAGTAATTTCTCTCCCATTCAAAATAATAAATGCGGCTTTGTTTTACTAATTTGAACTTTATAACTTGAACGACAAGGGTTTAAAATAAGTAAATGTTGTTTTGTAGATAATAATAATCCCTATGGTAAGGTGAAAGGCAGACATTTTATTTTTTTGTGTACACGTTAGTGATGTCACAATAAACATTGTCGATAAATTTTTATGTTAGGTTTACCTATGGATCGAGTGTTTGGCGGGATCTTAATCTGTCATGTATTGGATTTTGTATTTAATTTATAATTTTGTGTTCATTGACTCTATATTTTGTTTTTTTTTTTCGAAATGTCTACGCTATTTATCCAGCAAGGTCTTAACAGCTTCACCGGACTACTAGTCTATATTTTGTAATATTGATGACATTTTATGTAATATAGGTCCACTATTGTGCACAAGTGAAGTGAATAGGAAATAACAGTATCATGAATTTATGAGATGCCATAAAAAGTCCATGGAAAGTATTAACAAGGAAGCCACCATCTTATGAAAATATGGAAATTATTACAAGACACTTGTAATATTATTATCTACTCGATAATGGCAGCAATAATCTGGAAAAAGAGTTGACAAATATAAAATTAAATAACTATTTTTTTTTTATTTCTATATACATTTATTCTATATACTTTATTTCACACTTGTTTGCACCAGAAAAAGAGTTATTTTTAATCAGAAATCAATAAAAATCATACACGTGAGTCAGTCGACACATGAGTGTAGTTCTATACATCGTTGGTAACTGAAACATCTATGAGCCATAGATTAAATAACGTTGTCAGTATCTATCGCCAACAATACCCTCCACAACATCTCCCTATTCATTTGAAATCGATTAACAAAATATAATATAATATATTTAAATAGAAATGAAATATATCACAAGTATTGGAATGATCGTGTTACCAGTTACAATTAACTAGTTTTCTTTAGACTGAGTCAGTTACATTTATGACTAATAGGAGGATAAAAACAGGAGTAAATATAAGAAATAATACTTTTAAACAACTTAATGTGTCATGGTTAAATCAAATAAACGACAATAATAATTAATACACTATACCATATGAGTAAAAAAAGAATTAAGAAGCTGAAGAGGACAAGAAGAGAAGGAAGTTTTTTAATGTTTAAAAAATCATGAAGCTATTAAACACAAACTAATTTTTTGTATTGGCAGCAAATATTTATATATCGTGTGATCTTTTTTAACCTGTTTTTTATATTGATGTTAGAATCTGGCAACGATGGTAAAATGTTCTAGATTCGTTATATAGCTGTAATGACCAAATAAAGAGACTGGATATCAAATAAGAGTGGAAGGTACATTAGGGTACATAGTAAGTAACAGACTTACTTTTTACAAATATGCAAAAATGTTTTATATGTACACAGAAATATCAACTCTTACATGTTGTAAACATAAATTCTAAGCAGTAGAATTGAAACTTCATGGTAGATTATTTAAAAATCCCTACCATGTACTATACGTTTATTAGCATATTTCCCATTACTGTGAATTCTGTGTCTTAAAATCAATCACTTAACCCGAGATTCCTTATAATTAATTCTATTAATTTGTTAGATCTCCCCTATCCAAAAAAACTAAATGGTTTTACTAATCTTTTATAATTAGTTCGTTCTAAACACTTCTATCTTACTAGTTGAAACTAAATTTATCAATTTCATCAACACACTATATAATCGCTTAAGGATTAATTTCCTTTCAAATACACTCTGTAATCTAGTCCTGTCTTCCTTTAACCCAAAATTTTAAAAAATTAAAGATTCAACATTTTTTACGCTACCTTGTAACAAACATAATCTTAATGTCGAAATTTAAATTTTGGTCTAACAATTTCCATGGAAGAAACAATCATTATCTTTGTTTTTCAGACTATATTTTTTATAGTAGTACTCCCAACTTACATGATAAATATGAAAGTAAGTTTGTTTGTTTGTTACACTTTCAGATGTTAACTACTGCATCTATCATCATGAAATTTTGCATACACGTTATAAAATGTTCACAAAAAACAATACGGTATCTTTCATTACGAAAAAATGCCCTTCAAACGCAAGCGAAGTTGCAAGCAGAAGTTAGTAAATAATCAACAAAACATTCTACGGGATATCTTGATTTAAATTAATTAAAAAAACACGTGAGCCCTCACGGGACGCCTGGTACATATGAAACATCAAAATTATTCGAATCGTATGAATCTCAAATTATGCTATAGCTTAGATATCCGAGCTCAGTGCGGCAAAAGAGATTGTGCACAGTCGCTTGCGGATGGCATCGCGTCGCCACGTCTCACACACATCGTCACGCCAACAATCTGGTTTACCCTCTCCTATAGATATTTCGAAAAGGTGGCTGACGTGGCCAAGCTGAGGCTATAAGCCTGATTTCAGCACAAATGGGTCGACTCGGCCGGGGTAGTACCACCCTCTCACAGAATATCGACCTGAAGTAACAGTGCTTGCATTGTTACATTTCATTCGGTTAGTTACTGCATCGGAGGCCCACCTCCCTCTCTCCTCTTTTCTCCTCCCAGTCCCATCACTACCCTCCCCCTCCCTTAAATACAGACTGGCAACGCACTTGCGACTCCCCTGGTTTTGTTAGTGTCTATGGATGACGGTGATTACTTAACATAAGGTGACCCGCCTTTTCGTTTGCCTCCTATAGTATAAATAATATTTCATAGCTCATATTATTACCCTCTAACTTAGGTCTATAGAAGACATTGAAGAAACGACAACAAACAGTGCCTGATAAAACTGTTATTTAACTTTAATTAATATATCACTGTGCACCACAGATGAAACATAGTATAGTGAAATCCAAACTATCAACGGTCTTTATATATTCCAAATTTTTACAGTTTCTTTTAAGCATTATAGGAAATAAATAAATTTATCGATAAATTATTAGCACCACTAGAGTTAATATAGAACGCCACGGGGGAACGCTGCGTCGTGTCCCGCCGTATTCTCTAAAAATAAATCCCTATTAGTGTGACGGAGTACGCTATATACCCTCCGCCATGTTGTTAGAAAGAGATAGCACAGGAACCGAAAATTTATTCCAAGTATTCTAGTCCCTAACACGAAGAAATACGAATTAGCAAGTTGAAATGTGTAAACGATTTATATATGACGTGTCTGTATTTAGTTATAAATAACATACAAGTATACAATATTCTCATAATATACACCGCACTAATGTATAAACAAAGAAATATTTTGTTATTAACAAAAAAATATAAAATATAAAGTCACAATTAACATTTGAGCTTTCACACGCTCTCCGTTTTCAAATAACGACTGACGTCACGAACTAAACAAAGATATTTCAGTAAAACGACACACAGAGCATACATCTATATCAATTATGAACGATATCCGCTCAGATAACACTTTAAAACACAATACGAAACAAGTATAATATAAAAAAACTGTGTAAAAATCATACCATTATCGTATCCGAGTGTTGTTGCTTCTTAAAACGTCAAAAAACTATGGAAAACCGATCAAAACGTCACGAGTCGAGTCACTCCGGACATCTTTCGAGCCGAAATGGTTGAACGAATGACATAAAAGATTCAACAGCGGCACGTCGCACCGTTACCACAACCGCGTAGACGATAACGACTCTCGCCGCTCTTGTACTAACTTTGACAACTCATCGTATCGATTTTAAACAAAATGGAGCTATTTTGGTACCAGCCACGTTTAACCAATAATATCGAAGTGAGGAACAACGCTCCGCATTGGACGGAACGTGTTTCGAAATTCAAACACGTTTCGTGACCCCAATATCCTCGTATTGAGCGGTTCACATACTACAAACATATATTTATCTCTTTCTAACTTAGGAACAAATTAGGTATTAAAAGTGAGAATGGTATAACACAATTTCATCTTAGAAGTGGAAGGTTAAACAGGAAACGTGTCTCATAAAAAAATAGTGTTATTTTATTTTAAGCTCAATATTTGTCTAATAGAGACGAGAATTGATTGTAGAAATATTAAGACGGCCGAATAATGATGTCATAAGCTTAGTATGGCCGATGTTGAATATAAATTGTTCATTTAATTTTGGCCTATTCGTCGAGCGGAATAATAATTATTTAACACATTTATTGTCATTGCTTTATAGCTACTACTTGTGTATTGTGTTTACTCGTTATGTAGCTATATTTATGTTATCTGCTTTTAATACAATGGATTGGTTGTTATTTTGAACAATGTTATTTTTACTTTGAACATTAATTAGACTGTTTAGATAATTACTAAGTTTTTAGGTATTTTACTATGTCCGGTTTTTAACAACATTTTCATGTTTTCTTCATAGAGATAACTGTTTTAATAGTAAAAATAACTGTTTCTTATAATATTAACATAAAAGAGATATAATAATTAATGAGGTATGAGACATTTATGAGTTTTTGGCGGGATTTTAGTGTCTCATTTTTATTTACAAAGTTATTTATCCATTATTGCGTAATTTTGATGACAACTTCCATAATAAGTTTGTTATCATACACAAATGAAGTGTAAGGGAAATTATAACGCGGGGTACGAATTCTGAGGAGATAAATAACTCCGTGGAAAAATCTAACAAGAGATTCATTTTATTACAACAATGGTGTAATTAGAATGCACTAATCTTGTATATAAGTATACTTTATTTTGTTCATTTTGAAAAGTTTTAGTTTTGAATATGAATTAAACGATTGCTACTTACTAAAAACACGATATGTAGGTATCTTACTTTTTCTTGGAGTTTTTGGCGGGATCTTGAAATGTGATGTAGTGAACTTTGTTTTATTCGTAATCTTGTGTTATTTGGTTTTATATTTTATAATATTGGTGGTGTTTTGCGTATTATCGTAATATCGTAGGTGGTAGAGCCCCGCTGAAGCTATTTTTGGTTTCAGCATGAATGGGTCGGCTCCTCCGGGGTAGTACCACCCCTCTCACAGATAACCGACGTGAAATAACAGTGCTTGCATTGTTGTGTTTCGTTCGGTCAGTGAGAGAGCCGGAGGCCCACGTCCCTTCCTCTTTCCGTCTTTCCCTTTCCTTCCCCTCCCCCTTCTCCCATATTCAGGCTGGCAACGCACTTGCGACGTCCCTGATGTCGCTAGTGTCTATGGACGGTGGTCATCACTTAACATCACGTGACCCACCAGTTCGTTTGCCTCCTTTGATATAATAAAAAAAAAAAAAAATTATAGTTCGGTTATTCTGCACAAGTGCAGTGGGTCGGAAATAACACCACGGAGCATGAATTCTTAGATGCTACAAATACTCCCCGGAAAATTCTAACAAGAGAGCCACCATCTTGTTAGTTCATTAAAATCGCTAGAAATTTGTAATATCATTACCCACTCGAACATAGCATTAATAATCTACTAGAAAATTGGTTGCAAGAAAAAAAAACAATCACTATAAAAAATGCCAAATAAATAGGTAATGCCACCTACCATTGGCAAATGATGTGCTTACGTACATACCTACAACAATTGATTTACACAATTTTCCGATAGTAAATATATGGAAGAGTTGTTGAGGCGTGTATGCTTGGTACACATATACGGTTCAACAACTCATACATATATGAATAATTACCTAGGTTAGCTAAAATAGGTCGCGATTTTGCATGCAACAGGCAACAGCCAAGCCGAGATGTGCCGTGCACCCTTGAGCTGGTTGCCATAATAAAATCGGCTGATTGCCTTAAGCGCTCGCCTTAATAGTCCGGTGAAGCTGTTAAGACCTTGATGGGTCAATAGCGTAGTCATTTCGAGGGGAAAAAAAACAATTGATTTTTAATTACCTATACATATTTAGCTACACACACCGATGCTCGGAGAAAGACACTGTGGTTATGTTTTTACCAATTTTATATTTATAATTATTTCGGTGATTGAAATGGTAGGTACTTAATGGTGTATTTCTTTTTTTTCTAGAGATTCTTTTGTTTGAAAATTCATACCTAATTCTCGTTACTTCAACAGTGCAGCATTTTTATGAAGTTCTGCTAACAGTATGATTACTAAAATAATGTTGTTCCTTTTGCTTATGTAAATTTTATTTTACAGCTTTTTAGTGGTGGATTTAGGTTTAGGCCCGTGAAGCCCGGGCCTAGGGCAGCTAGGTTTTAGGGCCGGTAATATTTTCTAAAGCTTTGGGACCGTAAAGCCCGGGCCTAGGACTGTAAGGTTTTATGGCAGGCAAAATTTTGGAAATGGCTAAACGGTAAAATGGCAAATTTCATCAAACAAGAGCACGTGTAACTATTGCTTTAGGTGAGAATTATTGAAACATTTCCAGTCATATTTTTAGTTTCGATATTTAAATGTTACTCATACATTTTTAGATCTAAATTTTTTATCTGAATAATGTTGAGCCTCTGAAAATTTATCAATTTTACAAAATTATTAACTTTCATAGCTAGATCTGAAAAATATTTCATAATTTTTTCATAACTTCAATGAGTAACTTTTATTTAATTTTAAAATGTGCTAAATACATATATTTTTCATTTCAATTATTTTCTGGAAACTTCGATTAAATCACTGAGAGACAATTTCATAAAAAAAAAACTTGAGAGGTGTCAAGGGACACCCGGATGGAACGAAGTTCCTTTCGATTAATTAGTGAAGGAATTGTAATAAAATTTTATTTTTTTAAGTTATAATAATATTTTTTTTTATTATTAACAAATATAATGTTATATAAACTTAATCAGTAGGCTCAATTTTCGTAATAATTGGCTTGTGGTAACTGAAGTAGGAAACATATGTTTGGGATCATTATTATTATTATTTTTTATTTACAAAAAATCTGTATACACTCAACAAAAATAATCGTCGCGACACCACACTGTTCAATGCGAAATAGAAATGAAAATATCTGGCTTGCTTTCTATAAGAGAGAGAGAGAGAGACAGACAGAGAAACATGCGACGCCGCACAGCTTACAATAGCTTACTATAGCAAAAAGTGTCGTGACAACTTTTCGTAAGAATTTTTTCCGTCTAGCCCCCTTTCACAACGCGCGATAAGGAACTTCGTTCCAAAAATCAATATTGGACACTGTTTTGGAATTTAAACCTACATCAAAAAGTAATGTTAATTTTATTGATTTAAAAAAAATGTAGCAATGCTTGTAGTGATATAACAAGGTATTGTTCAAAGATAAATTTAACGTATTTTAAAGGATGCAGAGATTAAATTTATTCATATCTTTATATATAAATTTCTTCTGTACGTGTGTATGTCACTGAGCTTCTCCAAAACGGTTGGACCGAGTTTGATAAAAGTATGTGTGCGTGTTTCAGTGGATTTGAGAATGGTTTACAATTCGACCCGGTAGGTGGCGGTGCGGTTGGCTTTTAGGATTTTTTTAAATTATCAAAGCAGGACAAGGTCCGCAGGGATCTCTGGTTTTTTTTATAGTTTTATATTTGTCAACCAATTTTCTAGTAGATTTTTAATGGCATTGTCGAGTAGGTAATGATATTTCTTACGATATACGATACGATAAGTTTCTTACGATAATTTCAATGGACAAGATTGGTAGCCGTCTAGTAAGAACTTTCCAGGGAATTTTTGTCGCAAATCAAAATCCATGCTCCGTGGTATTATTTTCAATTTATTTAACTTATACACAATAACCAAACTAAATTACGTAAAACACTACCAATATGACAAGATATATGGTCAAATAACACAAGATTATTAATAAAATATAAAAATGCCACCACATGACAAACTAAAATCCCGACAAAAACTCGACGTAAGTATACAGTTCTTCTATTTTATTTGGGACAACCAGTCTTCTAGTAGACTATCACTGCCGTTGTCAAGAGAGTAACGATATTACAAGTTTCTTGATATAATTTCAATGAACTAACACGATGGTGGCAGTCTTGTTAAAATTTTCCTGGGAGTTTTTGTGGCAAGCCAGAATCCATGCTCCGTGGTATTATTTCCGATCCACTTCACTTGTTCACAATAACCAAACTATATTACGTAAAGCACCACCAACATTACAGAATATAGAGCCAAATAACACAAGATGGATAAAATATAAAGACTAGGTACTACATAGCATTCCAAGATCCCGCCAAAAACTCCTTTATTCCTATTCATCAGAAATAAATGCAGATAAAAAATAGGTAATTTGAAAAAGTTTTAATTACTTTATACAGGTGTATTTAAATTTAAAAAATATATATTCAAAGGTATACGCTACTATGTTGACAAATAAAAAAATATATTTAAGTTAATAGAATTCAATACATAGTTATTGAAATATTTGAAAGTTTTATTTTATCTTTATTTTTGGCAACCAATCTTTCCGATTATTACTACCATTGTCGCGTAGTCAATAATATTACAAGCGTCGTGCGATCATTACATTATTAAGAGTCGTGTAAGTCAATATTCTAACAAGATGATGGATCCCTTGTTAGAACCTTCCAGGGAGTTTTTGTGGCATCTCAGAATTTCATGCTTCGTGGTGTTATTTTTCATTCACTTCACTTATGCACAATAATCCAAGCATATTACATAAAATACCACCAACTTTACACAATATAGAGTTAAGTAACACAAGATTATGAATACAATATAAAATCCACTACATGACAGACTGAAATCCCGCCAAAACCTCATTTGAAAGTTGTATATTTAATTGTGATAATTACTTCTTGACAAAGAAAAAAGGGCGAAATACCTTACAGGGAATATGGCTACATCTATACTAATATTATAAAGCTGGAAAGTAGTCCGGTGAAGCTGTAAAGACCTTGCCAGGTCAATAGCGTAGTCAGTTCGAAAAAAAAAAAAAAATATATAAAGCTGGAGTGTTTGTTTCTTTTGGTTAAATGCGATAATCTCAGGAACTACTGGTCCGATTTAAAAAATTCTTTCAGTATTACATAGTTCTGTTAGCGAGGATGATTATAGGCTATATATCATCACACTAAGGCCAAAAAGAGCGGCAAGTAGCAAGGTCTTAACAGCTTCACCGGACTACTTAAGTTTTTTGATGTAAAACATCTATAGACGCGGGTAAACCTGATTGTTGGCGTGGCGAGTGTGTGAAACGTGGCGACGCGATACCATGCACAAGCGACTGTGCGCAATCTCTCTTACCGCACTGAGCTCGCATACCTATAGTGTAATTCGAAAATACGAGAATTTGAGAGTCGTTATATTCGATCAATTTTGATGTTTCACATCTCCTAGGTGTCCCGTGACGGTTCACTTTTTGGATCATACCATATTCATTTACTATCTGTAAATGTATTTAGCTGTAGTTGTGAGGAACAAGTTCTTGCCTTATAATTATATTCTTGGAGTGTATACACATAGATAAATTTATGCACTGCTTTAGTATCTAAATGCTATTATAGACCCGATTAGGCCTCTCACGGCAGCGGCTCAAGCCTAGGATCAATCCCTCGGTAGGGAGCCCTTGAGTGCGTTGCTTGCGCGATACGGTGACACACATATATACATCACTGCTACAGCACTACACGATCACCCCCACATACGTGCACGCCTACATGCTTACACATGAAAGTGGAAGGGTTTACTTTTTTCTCTCATCGAACTGAAAAACTTTCAATGTTCCGATAATAAATATATGGAGGAGTTGTTGAGGCGTGTATGCTTAGTACACATATACGTTTCAACAACTCATACATATATGAATAGTTAGCTAGGTTAGCTAAGATAGGTCAACAACAACAACAGTCAAGCCGAAGTGTGTCGTGCACCCTTGAGCTGGTTGCCAAAATAAAATCGGCTGAGTGCCTTAAGCGTTCGCCTTAGTAGTCGGGTGAAGCTGTTAAGACCTTGCTGGGTCAATAGCGTAGACATTTCGAAAAAAAAAAGCTATTATAGAGTAGAAAAATATGTTAACGATGGTGACGTCTGGAAATGACGCCTCTCTCTGTGCATCCGCCATAAACAAATGTAACCGTATATGTCTAAAAAAATGTAATGTAAAGATAAACCAGATCGAGCGTCTTGCCGGTTGTTCTCGATGAGTTGTTAGTCCGAACCGGTGGTGGCTATAATGTGCATAAGCGCCTTCTCACAGACTCAATTGAATAAAGATTTTTTAATTTTAGTACCTAAACAATATTCAGTAAAGACACAATATTAATTGGCAGGCACAGCGCAGTCTCACCTCCCCATTGCACAGGTCCGGCAGACAAGAAGGAGACGGCCGGTGTGTACCCGGCTGTCTCCTTACAAGACGAGGCCCGGCGGCTTCACTTCTGCTGCTGGGCCACACCGCTGGGGCGGCACGATGAAGTCTGTAGAGATCTCGTGCCGCCCCAACAATAGCGGAAGACGTACACCGTGGGGTTTTAGTCCGTGCGAGTCGGACATAACCCACCCTCTCCCCAAGGAGGGTGGGTATCCATAAGGGATTCCGCCCCAACAATAGCGGAAGACGTACACCGTGGGGTTTTAGTCCGTGCGAGTCGGACATAACCCACCCTCTCCCCAGGGAGGGTGGGTATCCATAAGGGATTTCGCCACGTTAGAAAAAAAAGGCACAGCGCAGTCTATAAATAACAGCAAACTACATTTTATTTTAGTTACCTACCAACTAAACCACCTACGTGTGAAAAAAACCTGATTTAGGCATTCTTAAAAGCAGTTTACTATAAGATGCTAGCGTTAGCGTAAAAAAACAGTAACTATTATAATAATATCTCATATATTAAGTCCATTTACTTATTTACTTTTCTCTCGTACTTAAGTCGCGTCGTCATTAAAATTACAATAAGTTTTGATAGAGTGAACTAATTTTAATGAAACCAAGACTAAATTCTTCTCGAAGATATGTTTTATGATTCTTTTGGTGTGGTTTTATTATAAACGCAGTACTTTACTAGTGATGCGTATTCGTACAAACGGACAGACAGACTTTTCTAAGAATGATTTATATTTATTTGTAGACATCTGCAACAATTTTTTTTTTCGCAAAAATTGAAAAAGAACAAACAAGATTTACATTTTTATTATATGTATACATTTGTCGGATAATGAGTTCAAGAACCATGTCAAGCGGATTTTGATGTCTAAAGGCTATCTATCATAGGGTGGATCAATATATGAAAGAATGTCTAGAAATTTTTATTTCGTTTTTGGAAAACCATTCAGTGTTAGATAGTTAATTCGAGGAAGGTTGTAGATCTTATATATCGTCTATATCGATACCCTAATACCATTAGGAGCGGAGTACAAATGAAGAATGTATCAAAATCGGGGTTAACGTACGTAATATTTCAAAATATTTTTACCGTCTATGTAAGTAAACAAAGTCGCGAATTAAAGTTAGCGTTAGACCAAAGTAACTGTTCCACGCAGACAAAGTCGAGGGCAGAAGCGAGTGAAAAGTTATACTAAATCGAGTTTCTTGCCGGTTTTTTTCGATGAGTGGGTTGTTTGTCCGAACCGGTAGTAGCTTTGACTGTCATAAGCACCTTGTCATGGCTTAAATTGAATAAAGTATTTCACTTTTAATTGACAATAGAGATTGTTGGAATATTAATGTAAAATAAAAAGTTAATATTAGCTACTCTGTATTAAGATAGCAACACTAGGAGTTACTTTTTATTGTAAATATGTCGATGTATAAGAACTGTTGCATGTTATGTAAGCCAAGTTAATAAAGTGATTTTTGTACGAATTGCGTTATATATTTTGTTGTCAAACAAAACAAAATCAATAGGTTATGGGCCCAGTAAGCCAGATGGCAAAAAAAATAGGAAAAGTTTATTTTTAGTGTTAGTCAAGTGAACGTAAAATATGTCCAAAATGGCGGAAAACCAGAACGCCATGGTTTTGTCTCAATTTACCGGGGAAAACTTTAGTACATGGTTGTTTCGTCTAAAATGCATTTTAGAAGAAAAGAACTGTCAAGAAGTTCCCACAGTACAGGAGAAAAAAGATATATCCCCGGAAGAACGGGAGTTGTTAAAGGTAAAAAGTGCTAAAGCAAAGAGTATCATCGTGCAAACATTATCTGATAAATACATTGAATATGTTCACAATGCCGATACTGCGAGGGATATGATAAATAATTTACGAAAAGTTTTTGAGAGAAAAAGCGAACTCTCCTCTCTATACTTAAGAAAGAAATTATCAAGTTTAAAATGTAAAGAGACTGACAATTTAAATGAACATTTTAATACATTTGATACGATTGTAAGGAAGCTTGAAGAACGAGGAAGTAAAATGATTGATTAAGATAAAGTATGTCACTTATTACTCACAATGCCAGATGTATATCAACCTATTATTGCCGCCCTTAAACCATAAACATGGAATTAACATTAAATTACACAAAAAGTAAACTATTGGATGCTGAGCTAAAGTTAAAGAATAGTCCTCCAATACCTACAGAAGAATACAGTTTTAGTAGTAGCAGTATAGTGTAAAGAACAAATAACCCATCACAACCCAGAAAATGTTATAACTGTGGTGCTACAAATCACTTTATAAGAGATTGTCCAAAAGTTCAAAATAGAGTAAGAAACTTTAGAGGTCGGAATTACCAAGGTAGAGCAAATGCAAATTTGTCTAAAGAAACAGATTCTAAAGACATTACATTTATTGCAACACAAGCTCATACTGCTACTCAAAGTTTAGAAGGTAAAATAAGTTTTGTAATTGACTCTGGTGCTACATATAATATGATAGAACAAAAATATGAAAGATATATGGATTATGTTCAAGAAATACCGGAAGTAAAAATAAATGTAGCAAATAAAGAATCAATGTGTGTTAATAAAAAAGGAATATTGGTTGTGCGATCTGAAGAAGGAATAAAAATAAATATTGAAGCCTTGATAATTAAGAATATTTCTCACAATTTAATCTCTGTAAAAAGATTAAATAGTAATGGCCTAAAAGTAATATTTGAAAACAATAAAGCAAACATTTACAATAAAAATTTTGAAATACATGGATACTGCAATGGATGTCTTTATATTCCGAATTTAAACTTAGGATATGGGCATGCTTTGATAACAAATGAAGAAAACTTGTGGCATAGAAGAATGGGTCATTTAAATTATGGTGGTATGCGAATATTGGGGTTACCTACATCTGATAAAAAAATGTGATATATGCATGAAAACAAAAGGCGCTAGGAATGTCTTTAAAAACATACCACTACCTAGAACAAAATTCATAGGAGAATTAATATACTGCGACATAGGAGGACCAGTACATCCTGTTACAGAATCAGATGAAAGATTCTACCTAACAATAATCGATGATTTTACACATTTCGTTGAAGTGTATTTATTAAAAAATAAAAGTGAAGCAAAATATCATTTAATAAAGTATATAAACAAAATCAATAGCAATGGACACCAAATATTAAGAATAAGGACTGATAATGGTGGAGAATTCACTTCAGAAGAACTGAAAATATTTTATGAGCAGAATGGCATAACTCAAGAGCTCACATGCAGCTACACACCACAACAAAATGGTGTTTGTGAACGAATGAACAGAACTTTACTGGATAAAGTTAGAGCTTTGTTATTAGAAACTTTTTTTTTATTGTAGCACGGTAAGTGACTGCACTATGCCTGATGGTCAGCACAATACAATCCAAAAATAATAGCGACCACCGATTGACACACTGTCCATCGCCGGTCGCCACTATCATGCCGGCCTGTAATAAGCTGGATATGCATATGATATGAGGCTGATCCCGAAACGCGACCCGTAGAAACGAATCACTATTACGGGCTTTTTCGCCGTATACATGGTGGTTGCGACCCAGTCGGGCTGTAAAACCCTACCACCCCGCTTTCGCCATTGCCTCATTCGTTATTCAGCAGGGTGCACCACGTGCAAGTGAGGTTGACTTGAGACATCAAATCTTATGATGTTATTCGACACCCCTTACACCCCAAAACTAACTTACCGAAGCGTTTATGGGGAGAAGCTATTAGATTTGCAGCATTCACTATTAATAGGTCTCCGACTAAATTTTTTTTGGGTCATGTGACATATGATAAATTGAGAACTTTTGGTAGCCTAGCATGGGCCGTCATTTTGCCTAGACAAGACAAATTAGAACCAAGAGCTAGGAAATGCGAATGATAGGATATAGTGCCAGTTGCTACCGTCTTTGGGATCCTAAGAGTGGTGAAATTATAGTATCAAGGGATGTGAAATTTGAAGAAACAAACTATGAGTACATTGAACAAAAGGAAGGACTAAACAGTAGAATTTTTCAAAATGATGAAGAAATTGAATAAACTCAAACAAAACAATCATCAGAAAATTCAGTTGAACAGAACATGGAAAGAGACATTGAAACTACACCATTAGAAGAAGTTAAACATACTAAGAGGAATACTAAAATACCAGCTAAGTTTGATGATTATGAACTTTATATTGCATATGCTCTAGTAATGGATTTTTTCGAAATGTCTACGCTATTGACCTAGCAAGGTCTTAACAGCTTCACCGGACTACATCTAGTAATGGAAAATTATCCACTTAGCTATGAACAAGCAATAAACACAAGTTCCGGGTGGGAAGAAGCCATAAGAAAAGAAATTAGGTCATTAGAAGACTTAAATGTGTGGATTGAGACTGATCTTTCAAGTGGTATTAAATTGATAGATGCCAAATGGGTTTTCCGGACTAAACAAGATGGTTCCAAAAGGGCACGACTTGTGGCAAGGGGTTTTCAGCAAGAAAATGATAGCCTAAGTTTATATGCCCCAGTTGCAAAAATGACCACCATTCGTCTTAGTTTATCACAAGCTCTTATACATGACTGGCAAATGAAGCAAATGGATATTCCTTCAGCATTTTTAAATGGAAATATAGAGACAGAAACTTACATAAAAGTTCCAGTTCCAAACACAGTGGGGAAAAATAAAGTGTTGAAATTACAGAAAACTCTGTATGGTCTAATAGAATCACTAAAGTGTTGGAATCATAGATTTAATACATCTTGTGAAAGCTAGGAATGAGAAGATCAAAATACGATGTATGTCTTTATATTGGCCACAACGTTTAGCTTGTCCTGTTCGTAGATGATACCTTACTACTTGGTCAGCCAAAGAGATAGAAAAATTATCACATTCGTTAAAAGTAGAGTTCAATGGAAAAGACATGGGAGTAGTAACAAAATTTTTGGGTATAGATATAGAAAGAAAAGAAAACAATCCAAAGATTTCTCAAAAATTTTTTATTAGCAAAATCTTACAAAGATTTAACATGAATGACTGTAAAACAATAGAGACACCAATGGAATATGATTTTCAAGGAGGGCAGGACTCTGCTGATATAACTAAGAATGTACCATATAGAGAACTAATAGGAAGTCTTATGTATATATGTATGTGTACCAGACCTGACATATGTTATGCTACAGCTTTGTTAAGTAGATATTTGGAAAAACCTACAGAAATATTATGGAAAGCTGCTAAAAGGACATTAAGATATTTGAAGAAAACGTCAGATATGGACTGAATGAAGAGTTTGGTGAACAGTGTAGTGCAGTGTTAGGATGTGATAGTACCAGTGCAATTAAAATGATTCAAAACTATGAAAACACAAAAAGGTCAAAACATATTGATATTAAAGTGCATTTTATTGAGGACATTGTTGCAAAGGGTTTAATTATAGTTAATTATATAAACAGTAAGTAAAATGTGGCAGATATTTTTACCAAAGCGATTTTTAGAGTAAAATTTAACTATATAAGAAAAAAGCTTCTATTGTAAACTTTTGTGTTTTAACTTTAAAAATAAATAAGTTTAGTTCAATTTTTTTTAAGTATCAATTTTAAGTAATGCAATATATAAAGACAAATAATATTGTATGTGTATGTGTTTAGAAACTTAAAATTGAAAGGGGGTGTTGGAATGTTAATGTAAAATAAAAAGTTAATATTAGCTACTCTATATTAAGATATGTATAGCAACACTAGGAGTTACTTTTTATTGTAAAGATGGCGATGTATAAGAACTGTTGCATGTTATGTAAGCCAAGTTAATAAAGTGATTTTTGTACGAATTGCGTTATATATTTTCCTGTCAAACAAAACAAAATCTAAGAGAAATATCTAAATAATAACGTTCTAGACACAAGGTTAAAAATACCCCCTCAAAAATGTCAACATCTCTTTAACGCTAACCACGACACTGCATAAAACTTTATAGTTTACTAACCTCTTTGTTGTCTAAATGCTATAAATAAAAAACATAAAAGCCAATTAATTATGATTTATTTTTAATTTAATTTGAATTAATAATTTTACAAATACCTACACAAAATTAAGATAATGTTTGACGCTTCCAGAAGCACTTAATCACTTATTCTAAAATCTTATACATTTTCAATTAAATTCAAATGGAAATAATTCATGTTTACATTACTTTTGGCTTCATTCTTGGTGGCTTTATTATAGAACCAATGCTTTTCCTTCTCATCAACATGGATTTTTTCTTCGACGGTGTTTTAATATCTTTCGAAGTTCCTGCTTTAATTTTTTTCGCGGTTTTCTCTTCGCGGTCTCCTTTGACCTTTTTCATCTTCGTAATTTTCTCTCTCTTCGATGTATCACTTTCCTTGACTGGTTTTTTTATTTTCTCCACTGATTTTTTCGTTAAATCGACGGATTTATTCTTAACCTCAGCGGATTTTTTCAATTCACCGCCTGATTTTGCTATTTTGGTCGATTTTTCGGAAGGTTTCCGTTTTTTCTTCGCTTTCTCTGATTTCTCTTTTACGATCTTCCCGAGTTTAAATGAACCGGACGCTCCGGTGCCCTTGGTTTGAATTATTGTACCGATTTCGACGCCAGTTTTTAAATTCTTTTTTATAATATGCTTAATTTTTTTAATATCAACGTCGTAATTATCTTCAATGTATTTATTTATAGCGTAGTATGACACACCTTTCCTCTCTTTTAAATGCAGGAGGGCCTCCTGTATCATTAGTTTTGTCGACTTCTTCTCAGGGGCACTGTCACGATTTTGTTCTGAGGAACTTGCCGTCGTCTTCTTGATGATTTTCCTCTTTGATGCTGTTTGTTTGTCAGAGATGCTCGACTCGTGAAGCATGTTTACAGTTCCAAGTCGAACGTGCAACAAAAAACGTCGCGACGCGTCGTCGTATCGACGGTATTTTCACTCATATTGTTATCTATTTCGAAGTAGTTTAGTTATGAATTTCTTGTTACGATATATATTACTAGATGGCGCTGTTATGTAATTTTTTATTTTTTGCTATTTTTGAAGCGAAACTTTTTTCCAACGCTTCAAGTTATTTCAAAACTGGCCGCGGAGTAAAGGTAAAGTATAAGGCGCTCGGTACGCAGCCAACGCCAATATGGCGGCGACTATGGCTCAATTCAAAATGATTCAACGATTTAAATAAATATTGAACTCAGTTTTTAACATGCGTCTGTCATCTAAATTATTGTATTTATTATGTATTCCGTACTCTAATACGTAGATTGAAAATAAAATGTATATTTGGATATTTCGTCTATTAATGATTTCACATGATCATTCCCATTTTCTAATTATTAAGTTAAGATTTAAAAGCGCCTTGAATACTCTAAATCGAATAGTTTACTACTAATAAGGCACCAATTAGCAAAAAGCTCAAGGGTGCCAAAGTAGTCTACCCTGGCAGCGAGAATGTGTGGAATGTTGTTACCTCCTTCTGTGAGGAGGTTGTCTCGCAGAAGGAGGCGGCGGAGAGGGTTCGCGAGGAGGACCCGCTAAGCGATCCTCTCCGCCAAAGAAAAACTGGTAGGAGGAGGCGCCAGTTCACGCGCCTTCTCCCGCCACCATAGCTGGACATAGGGGAGGTGGGTCGGGGGCCCCACCTTCCCATTGCACAGGTCCGGCGGACGAGAAGGAGACGGCCGGTGTGTACCCGGCTGTCTTCTTACAAGACGAAGGTCCGGCGGTGGCACTTCTGCTGCTGGGCCAACCGCCGGGGCGGCACGATGAAGTCTATACAGATCTCGTGCCGTCCCAACTATAGACGTACACCGTGGGGTTTTAGTCCGTGTGAGTTGGACATAACCCACACTCTCCCCCGGGAAGGTGGGAATCCATAAGGGATTTCCTCTCGTAAAAAAAAATGGACTGAGCTGTTGTCTTGGTTGCAACATCGCGGATCTTTTTAAGATAAACATACTTGTAGTCACATGTGTGTCACATGATTAATTTCTGGACTGTCCAAAACTGTGAAAATTTAAGCCTCGTACACGAATTTACAAGATAATGACAACTTTGAGAAATCAGATTAATTTGACGTTCATAGCTCGCTGGTCACCGGTTTAGGAAAGTGTTATAATATTCATATTTAATAGAGAAAGCGAAAAAGTGCGATCTCCAAATAAAAAAATCTATCTACAGTATTATACAAGTACATATTACTATCTTTCGCTTTTAACGTTTCAGATTATATTTTAAAGGGCTGTTTGATATATTTATTTGCGTTCTCGACTTTATACTTTTGTGATTGTTTTATTGTAATATAAGAAATTGGAGTTAGTGGTTAGTAAGTGTACGTTTATTGTAATTTACTTTCACTTTGGTAAGTCGACATAAGAAATGGCAGTAATTCAAAAGGGATTGTTATTCTTTTGTCGCCGTAGAAACACGTTGACGATGCTAACTAACTGATGCTCTGTTAGATAAGAACTATATTTTTTGCTTCAATTTCACTTTTACAGAATTTCACCCTTCGACACTGTTAGTGCTAACCCCGATCACCAGAGGCGCTGATATAAAGACATGAGAGTTTTCTTTATAATATACACCCTATGGTCGTGCCTCGATTTTTTTATTCATACCTTGATGTTAGTATATATATAATCATTTGGTTTTTTATCTATATTAATATTATAAAGAAGTAAAGTTTGTGACGTTGTAGGGTGTAATCTCAGGAACTACTGGTCCGATTTGAAAAATTTTTTCAGTGTTATATATAGCTCATTATCGAGGAAGGTTATAGTCTATATGATCACGCTAAGACCATTAGGAGCGGAGTACCAATGAAGAATGTTTCAAAATCTTTTTTTTTCTCTTAAAGCTTCCGCTGCGTTTTCACGTTAGCCCAAAGTAGCTATTCCCCTTGTGCTTTACCTATAAGTTACTAATTCACGCTCTATTGCTGTTATGAATTGGAGAATAGGATAGATTTTTAAAACGATGGTGGCTTATTTGATGGTATGTTTAGACACCGCGTCTATGGACGTAGGTTTGAATACTAGGAACTGAGTAGGAGGTTCTGGTGACAGAAAACACCGTATTGAAAGGTAGGTAGGTGTGTTCCAGTAGTTATTCTTGAGAGCCTGTCCATCTAATTTTGACATTTTTATCAAATCAAGATAACTATCGCTTTTGAAGTTGGTAGAGCCACGCTGAAGCTATTATTGGTTTCAGCATGAATGGATCGGCTCGTCCGGGGTACTACCACCCTCTCACAGAAAATCGACGTGAAGTAACAGTGCTTGCATAATTGCGTTTCGTTCGGTCAGTGAGAGCTCTAGAGACCCACCTCCTCTCCCTTCTCCATTCTCCCATACACAGGCTGGCAACGCACGTGCGACTCCTCTGGGGTTGCTAGTGTCTATGGATGGCGGTGATCGCTTAACAACAGGTGACCCGCCTATTCGTTTGCCTCGTATATGATATTCATAAAAAAAAAAACTATTTTTTTAAGTGAATAACTTCTTTAGGCGCGTTGAGCTTTGTGTTCCCTCGGCGTAGAACCCTCGAGTGCGTTGTTCGCGCGATACACTACACATAATCCTACATCATTGCAACAACATTACACATATCAACTCCACACTCGTGCACGCATACACGCTTACACATGAAAGTGGAAGGGTTTTATTTTTCCCTTATCGAACTGAAATGGTTTAAGCAAAAGAAAAAAATATCCGACACGAAATACATATACCTAAGACTTCTTGAAGTACACACTTGATACACATGGGTATATATCTCACGAACTATTGTACTTGAATATGTAGCTCAGGTTAGCTCACATAGGTCGTGAATTGCATGAACTAGGCAACAGCACAAGTTGAGGTGTGCCGGGCACCCTTGAGCTAGTTGTCTTAATTAATCGGATGAGTGCCTTAAGCGCTCGCTTTAGTAGTCCGGTGAAGCTGGTAAGGCCTTGCTTTTCTTTTCTCGAACTGACTACGCTATTGGCCTTGCAAGGCCTTCACAGCTTCACTGGACTACCGGCCTTGCTAGGTCAATAGCGTAGTCAGTTCGAAAATAGTTGTTCGCGACTTTGTCATGGAAAATGTCTATTTATTTTTTAGGAACAAGGAGCTTTATTCATTGTCCTCTATATTTTTACTGTACTTTTGACAAGACACTTATCGTTCATAACTCTTGCCTGGTTTTAAACTACTTGATCAGTAAATTCTGTCATTCAGTTAAACTGGTTCGAAGATTAGGATGAAAATATAAATACTGTGTCCTCGTGAAATCTTATAAAAACAGGGATTAATAAAGTCGTCTGAATGTATTAAGTCTATTTACATATCTACTTTCTCTCGTACTAAGTCGCGTCGTCATTAAAATTACAAGTAGGTACCTGGGCGACCGAGCCTAACTCGATTCCTTAAAAAACATTTTTAAGTTAAAATAAACAGTTAGCTTTGTCTCACAAAATAAGCATTTTTTTAAATCAAAAATAAACATCTCTTGCTGTCACTCGGATTCGAGCTGAGGTCAGATGGATTTTCGAACCGGTTTCCATCTATTATTGTTTTGACAGCGGCAGCGAAATCTACCTTTATATTCTAGCTATATTTTTTGATTGCCTGAAAACTCAGATAATAAAGTTTTCTATGCATCAAATCTAGATCGATTTATCGTTCACGAAACCACCTACATACTAAGTTTCATGGAAATCACTTACGTCGTTCCCGAGATCCTGAATATATAACAATATACAAGAATCGCTTGCTTAAAGGTACAAGATAACTTTTGATAGAGTGAACTGATTTTAATGAAACCAAGACTTAACGTTACTCGAAGATATTCTTTGTGAGGCTTCATCGCGTGTAGTTCGGTGAAGGTGTTAAGACCTTGCTATGTCAATAGCGTAGTCAGTTCGAAAAAAAAAGCTTCATCGTGTACGCAGTACCTAAGCAGTGATACGTATTCAAACGAGACACAGACATTTCGAAAAATGATTAAAATGTATTTTATAAAATTAAACAACAACAGACACTTTAGAGTTACATTCTTATTATAGGTATGTATAGTTTTTTTTTCGCGAACCGACTACGCTATTGACCTAGCAAGGTCTTAAAAGCTTCACCGGACTACTAAGGCGAGCGCTTAAAGCACTCAGACGATTTTATTTTGGCAACCAGCTCAAGGGTGCACGGCACACCTCGGCTTGGCTGTTGCCTGTTACATGCAAACTCGCGACCTATCTTAGCTAACTATTCATATATGTATGAGTTGTTGAAACGTATACGAGTATGTATACCAAGCATACACGCCTAACAACTCCATATATTTATTATCGGAAAAATGGGAGTTTTTTCAGTTCGATAAGGGAAAACAAGTAAACCCTTCCACTTTCACGTGTAAGCGTGTAGCGTGCACGTGTGTGGGGGTGATCGTGTAGTTTTGTAGCAGTGATGTATATTTTGTGTCACCGTATCGCGCATATATGTATAGATAGTAGAGTGGCCCAAAATAACGATTTTTTATTTCGAGTAATTTAATAGGTGGTAGAGCCACGCTGAAGCTATAATTGGTTTCAGCATGAAAGGGTCGGCTCGTCCGGGGTAGCAACACGCGACCCACAGAAAACCGACGTGAAGTAACAGTGCTTGCATTGTTGCGTTTCGTTCGGTCAGTGAGAGCGCCGAAGACCCATCTCCCCTCCCCTTCCCTCTCCTCTCCCTTTCTCTCCATTCCCCAAACGAAGGCTGGCAATGCACTTACGAGTCCTCTGGGGGTTGCTAGTGTCTATGGACGGCGGTGGTCGCTTAACAACAGGTGACCCGCATATTTGTTTGCCTCCTATATGATATATAAAAAAAAAGTCTCTTAGGAAAATATTACTTTATCATTTTTAAGAGCCAACTCCAAAGTGCAACTCAAAAAAATGTTCTTTAGAATTTTGATAAAATTTTTTAAGAGATCACTTAAAATTTTGTCAATTACATTTTTACGGTGAAAATCGTCTCGAGTTTGTATTTATCATTTTTCTAGCTTTATTTTTATTCTTTAGTATATCAACTTTAAGAAAAAAAAAGATTATTATTTATTCATGTTAAGACATCGCTCGAGGTTTGAGGTACTCTAAGGTGTATGAAGGGACCATGGGGTTTTAGTCCGTGCAAATCGAACATAACCCATCCTCAGCTGCCCCACGGGATGGGTATCTGTTAGGGATTTCCCCATGTTAAAAAAAAGTACTCTACTTTGAAACCTATATATTTAGCGACCTTTAAATATTGCATTGAAAATTTTAGGATCCTAATCATTTTTAATAGACTTCAAAAAAAGGAGATTCTCAATTCGACTGTATTTTTTTATGGTTGTTACCCCAGAATTTTGGACTGGGTAAACCGATTTTAATGATTCTTTCTTTATTTGAAAGCTGGTACTTTCCGTGTGATCCCATTTTACCACAGACTTCCAATACATCTCTAGGTAGCGCACGTATTCATATGTTTTATTTAATTTGGCTAACTTAATAAACTATTTATTTTCTGCTTTTTAGTGCCTTATGGGTTTTTGATTGGTATTGAAGTCGGTTTTTTTTTTGTTGAAAATTTACTTTCAATAGTCGAAAATAAACGAATAACAAGAAAAAAAATCGACTTTATAATTTTTTTAAAATCTTGACCTCTTAAAATTTAATAAACCAACATATTTTGGTAGGTGGTAGAGCCACGCTGAAGCTATTACTGGTTTCAGCATGAATAGATCGGCTCGTCCGAGGTAGTACCACCCTCTCATAGAAAATCGACGTAAAATGATAGTACTTGCATTATTGCGTTTCGTTCGGTCAGTGAGAGGGCCGGAGGCCCACCTCTCCTCACCTTCCCCTTCGCCTCTTCCCTTCCTCCCCCCTCACCCAGTACTAGCTGGCAACGCACTTGCAACTCCCTTGGTGTTGCAAGTGTCTATTGACGGTGGTGATCACTTAACATCAGGTGACCTACCTGTTCGTTTGCCTCATATGATATAAATGAAATGTTTTTGGGCCATCCTATAATATTCGTATAGCATCCGACTTATTTTCAACTTGGAAATCAAAAATATCCTCATTCTATGGCTTCATTGCTGTTTTCCAACATTGAAAATTCAAGCAGAATTCATACCCACATCCTCCAATTAATCTAGACACATTCCTATAGGTTAATTCGTCATTGCCCAATAGTAGGCTTATAGTGGGATAATAAAAAACAGTCTCATATAAAAGTTCTTTAATTCTCTCTTACATTACAAAATATACACTTACATTCATATGCGTTACATTTATTTCGTAGATTAATAAATTCTTATACATAGCGCATCTCATTAGCGCAGCGTGACGTCATCAATATCCGCAACCACCACATACATTGTGCAAATTCCCTAAGTAACTATATGCATACAAAAGCCGGACTTAAAAAGTTAAGCACCGTGTAGTTTCACTCCCCCAAAATTGTATACTTCAGCCCCCATTCGTAATTAGATAGTATGATGATACAGCAATATTATTAATACATGCATCAATTGATATAAACAAACAAAGATTTCATTTTTTAACAATTCATTACTGTTGGCCTGTAACATTGTCTAATATTGGCCTAATTAATAAAGTATTGTTGGCCTGTAACATAAATATTGTTATAATATCCTCGATTCCCACACACTATTTGCAAATTCCAAAAGAACTCACTTGCTATATACATATTAAAGTCGTTAATAATTCCATGAGCCTACAAATTTAAGCAGTCACTTGTTTACCGTTTTATTCCCATTCAAAATTACACAGTGTGATGATACACCAATATTATTCTACTCTAGTAGAGTAATTAAAATAAACATAGAAAACATAGGTATAAAATGTTCAATTCTAAACCAATAATTAATGTTGGTCTGTAACACTGCCTAATATTGGCCTATCAAATAATGTGTTGTTGACCTGTAACATAGATATTGTTCTAATATTTGCGATCCCCATGCACATTGCGCCAAGAGCCATAGGAATTGACTTAATATATACATATTAAAGTCGTAGCTAATTCCATGACCTCACAAATTTAAGCAATTTCATAATTCTGATTCCACTCGATATTACATAGTGTAGTGATACATAGTTATTATTATTGCATGATCAATTTAAATAAACAAAAGATAGATATAAAATCTTCTTTTCTAAAATTAATAATTAATGTTGCTCCATAACATTGATAATATTGGCCTATTAAGTAAAGTGTTGTTGGCCTTGAACATAGATGTTGGTGTTGGCGATATCACCTTTACTTTATAATAACTTCCATTGTAACAGTGTTCCGTATATTAGTTGATATTACCCGAAATTCTTAAACGGGTTTCATTTCATTTTTAATAAATATTTTTTAACGTTATAAGCAACATTGATTATGTAACTTTTTTTCATATAAAAACACAATACTAGAACAAACTTTTTCTAAGTACCATCTTTTAGGATTTACATCAAAGCAGAATGTCATACGGTAATTACGCGTAAATATGCTCTTTATTTTATGTTACCAACAAAATGTAATTCCACTTTAAATATGTTAGGTTTTCTAAGACTTATTTTAAGTAAATGATTAAAAGACCATAAAAAGACATTGTAAGTTAAAACAAGACTTATTTAATTCCCTGTCAACATTAAGAATTTAATATTTTTATTTTAATGTAATGTACCATCAATAGACAATATAAGTACATACTTTATTTTTTCAATTTAAATGTGACAACTCAAGTTGCATCATGAAATAATTAAATATTGGCGTTTATAGTATAACATGTTGGTATATATTTTAATCTATTAATTAAAACTTTAGTCTGTAATAGTTTTATATGAAATTATTAGGTACATTTGACCGATTAATAAAATCCTTGACAGGTAATTAAATTAACGCCAAATAGTTATTTTTTCCCAATAGAATTTAATGTGTTGGCATAAAAGAGTAGAAAAAGGAAATTTTAGTTATTTTGTTAAAATAATTTCATAGAAAAAATATATGTAAAATATATACTTTTTTCAAATATAAAACGCGAACAATGCGATAACAATTAGTGTTAAAGTAATAAAAATAGAAGTTTATATTAATTGTTAGAAATAAACTTAATATCAAGGAACTAGTAAATAAATTAGACAAAATGTACGAAGAATGAATGACTCTAAAAAAGATCTATTATAAGATACATGGTTATGGGTTAATTAAAATTGATTATAACTTAATTTTTACATTAAATGCATTTAAATTTGTATATATACATACTTATTAGCAAACCCAGCTCAGAATTTCATAAGCCATGAATATAAAAAAACAGACCCCTATTAGATAAAAAAAGTATTAAGATGTGATACGAGACTAAATATTTGGAAGTAAGAAATAAAAGAAAATAAAAAAAAGAAAATTTGATCGAAAAAAAAAACATTACATAACAACAACGCTACCTATCGATTCTACTACAGCTAAGGACTATTCAAATGACCCTGTAGGTATGAAAAATCCAAAATCGATAGAACTGTTACCAAGGGAAAGAGTACTCTAGAATGTTATATATAAAGATGCCATACAGCCTGAGACTGACTGGGAAGTTGTTTTTGAATTATAACATAAATAATTATTTACATTCAGTTTCAACATCGACTCTACACAACGTGTACGTGACGTTACAGTACGATACCAAAATAACTACGACCACCAAATGATTTATAATTTATCGTTAGTAATCGCTTTCATGCTTCCCTGCAAACCTTTCGACAGTTCAATACACACCGTCTATTAGCAACAAACTTAGGATGGTACTATAACGGATATTACATTTCGAGTGTGGGAGATGCGTTTTAATCAGACAGTATTTATTACAAAGAGAGAGCTGTATACACCTAAAATATATCTTGGCCTGTAACTTAGATGTTGTTTTATCGAACTAAATATGATGGCCTCTAATGTAGATGATGGTCTATAGAATTAAGCCTGTTAGCCTATAACATCGATGTTAATCTATCGAACTAAACATGTTGGCCTGTAACTTAAATTTTGTTTTACAGTATTAAGCCAGTATTAAGCTTATAACATCGATGTTGGTCCATCGAACTAAACATGTTGGCCTCGAACACAGATGTTGGTATGTGTAATAAAAACATCATTAGTATGTAACATAGACTTTGGTTTTTAGTTTGGTCTATCGAATTAGAACATGCTGTACAATTTGGATGTCGCTCTTTCGAACTAAATATGTTGGCCTCTATTATAGATGTCATCCTTTTGAATGTCTTATACATATTTTTAAAAATAGCCTGTTTCTACTACTTTTAACTTTCAAATAAATCAGTGGAAGATATAAATGCCGATAAGTTTGGAAACCACTGCTCTAGATTTCAAAGTCTCCCTATCAGTAATGTAAATTGCCTAAAACTTTGGTTAATGAAAAATAAAACTTAGCCTAAATTCACCTTTTTTTTTACCTTATATCTATATACATATAAACGTGATCTTAACTTCTCTCTCTAACATATTTGCTTATAAATTAAATCTCAAAAAATACGTATTTTAAGATATTAAAAAAAACGTTATTGAAACCTTGATACTTAAAATCCACAATTTTATTGCGGTTTTAATTAAAATCATTTAAAAATCATACAGTAGAAACTTCTGGAATTTTCTATACTGGCTCCGAAATATACATGGGTGTAACTACAGTAGATTCTGAAGATAGGAAAGAAATATCTATAAAAACAACCACATTGCGGTGATCTTCAGGTTACAGTAGATGACAACTTTTTTATATAAAGCGAGCATTATATGTTATATAATTCTATAATCAATAATATATGATAATATTTTCTGAAAATCTAACTTCATGCAACTGATCTAATTTATTTTAACGTTTGATACAAATCAAACCGGAAGTTAACCATATTAGATGATTTAACTTCCGAAAGGGGTTAAAAAGATAAATGGCACTGAGATATACGTGCAAGAATACATCAATAGATATCTGGCGACACTGACAGTAGAGATATGGTATTCAGGCAGTTGAAAACTAAAAAAATATCTAGGACTTTGCAAAATTACTAATATATCCAGAAGATTTAAGCTATATATATACCTAGCTTTTTACATCAAATAACCCTTTTATGATTGGTTTATCGGATAAAAATTTGTTGTACTTAAACGTAGATGTTATTAAAATACGTTGGCCTCTAACATAATTGTTGGTCTATTGTAGAAAAACAAACTAAGTTGATAACTTGTAACATGATGTTGGGCTATCAAATAACACGTTAGCTTGTAGCATAGATGTTAGTTTGTGAAATAGAAACACGTTGGCCTTTAACATAGGCTACGCTCTATCGGACGACACATGTTGGCCTTTAACATAAATGTTGGTCTATCAAACTAGACGTTGACTTTTTTAACATAGATGATGTTCTTGAGCTAAACATGATGGCCTCTAACATAGATGTTGATCTATCGAATTGAACATTCTGGCCTCTGATATAGATATTGTAGTCTTTTGATTAAAACATATTAGTCCATAAAACATAACCTTCACTTATTGAATTTATGATTTCATTAAAATATAATGATAGTGTATACACTACTAATGTACTATAGTACATTAGCATATAATATATTTGATGTAAAAATATTGTTATAACTGATACACTCAAATAAGCTTAACACAGTAACAGAATAATTAAAATAGACATAGTAGAAAGATAACATTCCCTGTTTAAATTTTTTAATCACACAAATATCGCTGCGAATGTAAATTTAAATTAAATATCACATAGCGCTACCATTTTATCACTGTGCTAATTTTGCTTATAATTACATTTAACCTTATATGAGGCGAATAATAAAACATATTGATGGTCATAGAATATTTCATGATTCATAGGCATTTTAGCTATTGACATCACAAATCAAATGCTCCAGTCACATGAAACGAAAATGCCTATTACATATAGAACATGAGACGAAAATGCCTGTTACATATAGACCATGAGACGGAAATGCCTGTTACATATAGCGCATGTGTGATTTAAGTGAACACTGGCCAATCTATATAATTATTTGTAGAAATTCATCAGTTGCGATAGTGAAGCAAACAGTATATATAATAAAACAGTGAGAATAAAACCTCTGATATACGTAAAACTTTTCATAGACCTAAGAAATAAGTTTACAAGGTGGTATAAATTAGAAATGATTTAACTTGCAGTCTATTTATCACATTACATATCATGAATCGTGATTTATCACTTGTGATATATAGCAGTGAAATAAAATAATTTCACCACATTATAGTTATATTAATCTTGGTACAATTTAGACGACCGCTTGAATTTATAGGGCATATACACATGTAGAGATGTGTTTAAAACGATAAAAATAACACTTTAACAAAAATAAAATTGTAACTTTTTGACGTATCATTGGATTAAAACGTTCACGTGATTAATAATTTAACGCTAAAGTATGGTTGTTTTGTCATTTTTCTTGTGTTGTATATAACAAAAGCGCGCCTGTAGATGGGTCTAATTTGAATTGCTAATAGAGAAAATGTGTTTGATTGGTCACAATTACATTAGAAAGCGCCCTTAGCTTTGGCATCGGCGACGAATTTCCTCACATGTATTATATAATCCAGCATTACAGTCGAGAAAGCAGCATCCAGTACGAACTGTGGTATTTTACCTGAAAACATAGATTACTCCAATTAGTAGGTGATAGAGCCACGCTGAAGCTATTATTGGTTACAGCATGAATGGGTCGGCTCGACCGGGGTAGCACCACCCGACCCACAGAAAACCGATGTGAAGTAACAGTGATTGCATTGTTGCGTTTCGTTCGGTCAGTGAGAACTCCGGAGACCCATCTCCCCTCCCCTCTCATCTCCCTTCCCCTCTCCCTTTCTCACCATTCCCCCAAGCACGGACTGGCAACGCACTTGCGCCTCCTCTGGGGTCACTAGTGTTTATGGACGGCGGTGATCGCTTAACAACAAGTGACCCGCATGTTCGTTTGCCACCTATATGGTATAAAATAAAATCTATACATTTTGATACTTTTCAAATACTTAGTTGCTAGAATTAACTCTTTTAGGGGAGCGATTAAAGTAAAAGTACCTGGACGACCAAGCCTAGCTCAGTTCTTTAAAAAACAGTTTAAATGAGAGTAAATTGTTAGGTATGCCACATAAATTTATCAAAAAAAAAAAAAAATTAAAAATATATCTCTTAAAAAAAGGCATCTCTTTTGTTTGCCGTTTGTCACTCGGATTCGAACTGGGGTTAGACGGATTTTCAAAGCAACTGATTTCCATCTGAGTTACTTTTGTTTTGACAGCGTCGGCGAAATTTACCTTTATATTCTAGCTATATTTTTTGATTGCCTGAAAATTCAGATAAAAAAGGCTTCTATGAATGAAATCTAGCTAGATCGCTTTATCGTCCCAGAAACCACCTACATACTAAGTTTCACGGAAATCGCAGAAGCTGATTCCGAGATCCTGAATATATACAAGTACAAATAAATATATATAAGAATTGTACGTTTAAAGGTATTAGATTTGAATTTGCCACGAATTACAACAAAATCTTGCTGACATGAAAGGGATATAAAATACATAATTAGTAAGAGAGAGAGAAAAAGAAAGAACTATGCTATAATCTATGAAATAGTTCTTTCCCTGACTTTTCCGGTAAGGGGAGGTTATCTAAAAATTTGGGGTTGTAAAAAAATAACATACCTTTGAGATCACAGCACATCAGCCACTGGAAGGTGGTGTGTGTCTCTATCTTGCCCCCGGGGGTGTGGACGGTGCGCGGCTGGAGGTACCAGCAACCGACTTTATTATGACCCCTGTGTAATTAAAACACTTTAAAACTATACATCAATAAATCACAAGTGTATAGAAAGGTGTACATAATTGAGAATGGAAAAGATAACATGCTGTACCGATCTTACTAATCCTTTTTTTTTTAACGTGGGGAAATCCCTTATGGATACCCCCCCTCCCTGGGGAGAGGGTGGGTTATGTCCGACTCGCACGGACTAAAACCCCACGGTGTACGTCTTCCGCTATTGTTGGGGCAGCACGAGATCTCTATAGACTTCATCGTGCCGCCCCAGCGGTGTGGCCCAGCAGCAGAAGTGCCGCCGCCGGGCCTCGTCTTGTAAGGAGACAGCCGGGTACACACCGGCCGTCTCCTTCTCGTGTGCCGGACCTGTGCAATGGGGAGGTGGGGCCCAGCCCCACCCGTCCCGAGATCTTACTAATCCTAGGATAAAGGGTAAGAAAAAGTATAAAATAAACCATGTCCAAAATATATAATAAGACGAATCAGACTCTGAATTGGAGATCCACAAGATTACCCCAACACCAGGGGAGTTGTAAGTGAGTTGCCAACCTGTGTTTGGGAGAGAGGAGAATAGGAGAGGGAGAAGGAGATAAAAGACGGAGGAGGGGAGGAAAGGTTGGTCTCCGGCGCTCTCACTGACCGAACGAAACGCAACAAGGCAAGCACTGTTACTTCATATCAATTTTGAAAATTCTGAAAATAAACTTGTATTAATAGTAAATAAGATTTGTGACTGACCTGACCATATCTTTATTGGGAGGATAGCCAGGTACTTGGACGCTGATACCACTTGAGATGTACGCATAGGGGTCAGTGGTCACGACCCTCCCGTCTCTAGCGAGGGCGGCGGATCGCCTCAGGATTACAAAGTCCCGAGGAGCTATGATCCCGCGACCTCCACCAGCGGTCACTTGGTACGTTAGGTCGACGTCTTCGTCTATCTCCTGGTTTGCAATTAGATAAAAAAAAAACTGTAATGGCCTCTTATGCAAGGAATTAAAAACACAAATTACATTACATAAATTCGTCAAATTTCACATATTTTAACATTGGCGAAGTCGTCAAACGAAACTTAATATATAAGTCGAGTTCGAAGGACCAAAAAATTTTTTTCAAAGGTGTCTGCATTAAGCCTTTTGGTGAAGGAGAATTTATAAAAAATCTTTTTTGAAGAGCGTTTGCATGTAACAAGCGCAACAATCACAAAAGTTGTGTTCAATGTGTGTTACTCATATTTTAATAGATTTGCTCATAAACAGGTTCGGATTTGATGTTGCTAGTTTGCGTGAACACTATCTTCGATATATGGATATTTACCAGATTGATTAAAAGAAAACGACTATTTTTTTCTTAAATATATTGAAGATATCGTTGTAAATAATGAAAAAAAGAAACCTGTGAAAGCCACAACCTTTAATATTAAGATATACCGCGTGGTACATTTAAATTTCCCGTATGATTAACATTGGAAAGCTAGTTTCTTTGAGTTTAGAATTTTATAACTCTTTAATGGACCATCGAAAAGGCTAGACCAAATCATTTTCTTGTATAAAATTGAACTCTCTACAAATACAATAATTAAACAATTCAAAATATTCGACCTCAACTGTAGAAACTATAGAATAGAATATATATAAAAGTATAGAAACTCTGGAGGTATTTAAATAAAAAGTATTCAAATCTAGATTTAACAGAGGCGAAATAACAATAAGTACGAAATTA
>JACEII010000113.1:291997-342954 GCA_014332785.1 Antheraea mylitta
CATAGACTATGCTCTATCGAACGACACATGTTGGCCTTTAACATAGATGTTGGTCTATCGAACTATTTGTAGGTGGTAGAGCCAAGCTGAAGCTATTACTGGTTTCAGCATGAATGGGTCGGCTCGCTCGGATTAATACCACACTCCCATAGAAAACCGACGTGAAGTAACAGTGCTTGCATTGTTGCGTTTCGCTCGGTCAGTGAGAGCGACAGAAACCCACCTACCCTCCTCTTTCTCTTCCCCCCACCACAATACAAGCTCACAACGCTTTTCCGATTCCCCTGGTGTTGCAAGTGTCTATGGATGGTGGTGATAAGTTAATATCAGGTGACCCACCTGTGTGTTTGCCTCCTATGATAAAAAAAAAAAACTAGACACGTTGGCCTTTAACATAGATGATGTTTTATTGAACCAAACATGTTGATATGGATGTTGATGAAACATGTTGATGATGGCGAACTAGGAGGTTGATGTCCCAAAATAAAAAGAAATATATTGAGTCATTTAGGAATTTGATCGCAAAAACACCTGAAATTTACAACATATACATTTTTGAACGAATTTTTTTAATATCCTGTTATTATCTTCTTTTTTTTTTATTGTAGCACGGCAAAGTGACTGCACTATGCCTGATGGTAAGCACAGTACAATCCAAAAATAATAGCGACCACCGATTGACACACTGTCCATCGCCGGTCGCCACTATCATGCCGGCCTGTAATAAGCTGGATATGCACAGGCTGATCCCGAAACGCGACCCGTAGAAGCGAATCACTATTACGGGCTTTTTCGCCATTTACATGTTAGTTGGGACCCAGTCGGGCTGTAAAACCCTACTACCCCGCTTGCGCCATTGCCTCGTTCGTTATTCAGCAGGGTGCACCACGTGCAGGTGAGGTTGGCTTGGGTGTCTCAAGTCTCATGATGTTATTCGACACCCCCCCTTACGTTACATTGCTTTACGAAAAGTAATGAAACTGAATATGGAGGTATTTTTTTTATACCATAAGAGGCAAACGCACAGGTGGGGTGACCACCACCACCGTTTATAAACACTAGCAATACCAGGGGAGTCGCAAGTGCGTTGCCGGCCTTCTAAAGAAGTAATTGTCTTCCGAAAATTATATTAGTTTGGTCTTGATATTTGTAGTTAACAGTAGCTATACCTACATATATCTATTTAATGTGAATATCTGTGACATGTTGTTATGTATGCCTGTGTTACTTGTTATTATGGTAAATATTAGATTTGGTCTGTAATTATTTTTTCTAATATTAATCATAACCGACTGAACATCCGCTTATCATCACAATGACTTCCATCGAAAATCAGCGCTGCGGTACTACTGCTGTACTGCACATATGGCTGAATGGGCTTGCCAATTGTTGAGCTTTATTTTTTCTCATGTATTTCACTATATTTTGTCTAATTAGTATGTTTAATAATGTTCATCTTTATTTCTATTTGTATTCACAAGGTTTTACTGCTATAGAGGTCGGCAAATTTCAGGAGATATAGTTAGACCTACGTATAAAATGGCGGAGACAGTCTGATATCTTTATCTCTTCAGTTTGTAAATCGATTTCCTATATTTATTCTTTGTTTAATATGTATTAACGAGGTAGAGTGTTATTAAAAAAAGTCGATATAGTCACAAACACTAACGAAAGAAGTGAAAACTCAAAATAATGGAATAACTATGTTACTCCATACATATTATGAAATTAAAATAAATCACATTGTAATTAATTTGAAAATTCAAAATAGAACATAGTTTAAAATGCATTGTTTTGAGTTTTCAATGTTGTCGGCAATCCTTACGACTGCCACGACTTTGTTTTGATAATATTTATATTCCAGGTGACTGTTTAAAAGGATACCGTTCAATCGTGTGATAGTTCATAGTCACATTTAACATTTAAAATAATAATGTCAAAACAAACACTAATAAACAACAAAGAGAACCCTAGTTAAAGTTTGTTCTAAAACTTTTAAAAGTATGGAAACGTTACTTTTAAACATTAAGAATCACATCTAGGATCAATCAACGAAATTGAAATAATGCGACACAACTATACAGCCGGTATAATCACGCGAAGAAATAGTTTGTACTTTGTACTACTTATTATGGTATTTAACCACTAGTAACAATAATAATACAAACCTCATCAAAACACCCAAGTCTAGGATCGCAACATGATATTTTACATAGAGACATTGTAATAAATTAAATTTAATTAGACCTCCCTAATAAGATAACATATCAATAATAGATAAAACTTAAGCAGGCACTGCACGTGCAGTTATTATATCCTAGAGTTATCTAGAACAACTATATACAACAACAGAAATTCTAGAGTATTTAATGTATTCATACAAAAAGTAAAATCGTCTTTTGCAAGAAGATTTAGTTACTATCTCCATCCATTCACATTCAGAACTGTAACCGATTGGAAGCAAGACACAAGATTCATTCATGGCTTCAAACTTTAACTTATAATAACGCTGAAGAGCTTTAAAAGTGATCATATGACACAAACAGATATTCACGTAACCATATACAATTGGTCACACAATCGAACACACACGAGCGCGGTTAAAACGCTGTTAACTGGATTAACAAATCATCCTTAAGTAGAAATCCACAAGACAGGCCTCAAGCCTAGTGTGGATATCAATGCATAATTTATAACATACTTAAAAAAAAAATTGTCATATTATCAATACATATAACTGTAGCATAATGTAATTAATGTATTGGCAATAATTACATACAGGTAATCTCATTGAAGACTGAAATCGTGACGTGTGAATTGAAAATATTGTCATGGTATTTGAACAAAAGGGATAGCAAAAATATGAACTACCAGAATTAATATTGCCTTTAATAATACATTAATCTATACTAATATTTAACGAGTAGTCCAGTGAAGCTGTAAAGGCCAAAGAATTAAGGCCAATAGCACAGTCAGTTCGAGAAAAAAAAAATACTAATATTATAAAGAGGTAATGTTTGTGAGTTTGTGACGTTGTACGGGGTAATCTCAGGAACTATTGGTCCGATTTGAAAAATTCTTTCAGTATTATATAGTTCATTTATCAAGGAAGGTTATAGAATATATATCATCACGCTAAGACCGATAAGAGCGGAGCACCAATGAATAATGTTTCAAAATCAGGTATTTTTTCTCTTAAGAGCTTTCGCTGCGTGTTAACGTTACCCCAAAGGAACTATTCCACGCGAACGAAGTCGCGGGCGGAGGCTAGTTTGTCATGTAATAAGAATGTGTATCAAAAAAGTCTGTACTTTTTAAATTTTTGACAATAAATTGTTGCTGGTGTCTTGCAATAAGTAATAAACAATTCAATCATTTTTGAAATTTCTGTCTGTCTGTCAGTTTGTTTATTTGTACACGCATCTCTGCTAAAGTACCGGGTTCACGATGATACCTCCGTTCGCGTGGAACCTAACTTAAAAAACAGTACTAACTAAATACTTTTCACTCGTACTTAAATCGCGTCGTCATTAAATTTTACAAATGGGTTAAGGTGAGTGTTAATGTACATTCAAAAGGGGCTCCTTAAACCTACACCCGTGTCACAAGTCTCGGAAACTACTCGGCCGGAGCTTCTCTCGTTGCCACGTGATGGACCCGGCACATATACGGTGAATCAATGGTATGCTAAGTAGTACGTCTCACTTTTCATAGAGTGAACCGATTTTAATGAAACAAAGACGTAAGTTACTCTCGAAGAAATAATTTATGATTTTCTTTTTGTGGTTTTTTTGTGAACCCATTATTTTAGCAGTGATGTTTGTTCATACAAACAAACAGACAGACAGACAAAAATTTCTAAAAATGATTGAAATGTGTTCCAAGACACCAGCAACAATATTTTTCACGAAAATCGAAAAAGTACAGACAAGTTAGATTTACATTCTTATTTTTTTTTTTTTATAATATCATATAGGAGGCAAATGAACAGCCGTCTGTTCACTCTCTCACTGTCACCTGTTGTTAAGCGATTACCACCATCCATAGACACTAGCAACTCCAGAGGAGTCGCAAGTGCATTACCAGCCTGTATTTGGGGGAATGGAGAGGGAACGGGAGCGGAGAGGGGAAGGAAGATAAGCCTCCGGCACTCTCACTGACCGAACGAAACGCAACAATGCGAGAACTGTTACTTCACATCGGTTTTCTGTGAGAGGGTGGTGCTACCCCGGGCGAGCTGACCCGTTCACGCTGAAACCAATAATAGCTTCAGCGTGGCTCTACCACCTACAAAAATTATATGTATAGAAAATAGATGTGATTTTTTTTTTTTTTCGAAATGACTACGCTATTGACCCTGCAAGGTCTTAATAGCTTCACCGGACTAAACTAGATATGTGATTTTAAGACCAACTTACTGTCAACCATTCTGCCTTGAATTCCTCTTTGCTCATATCCTTGTTGAAGATCAGCTTCATCCAGTTCGCGAGAGCGCCACTTATCTTACTTAGCCTGTTCTCGTATTCATCGTGGGTTTTAACATCGATTAGCTCTTCCAATTGCTTGTTCATAGTTTCATCTGAATGCGTGATCGACAGATCTGACTTTGAAGCGGCCATTTTGTTTTCCGGTTTGACAGTCCGTTAACCGTTTTTTAAGTCACTTTTAAATATTGTCTTATATGTATTTCGTAGAGAAAATATTAATAATTCACTCGATCTATTATAAATTGTTTTCTGTTAAGTTTTTTGAAGTAAAACTTCTTTAGGCGCGACTAGGAGGTAACTGAACGACAATGCATTGGAAGTCCGTTACGGCAATATAGCGTTTCGTTGCTGTATCATCCGATTTTAAATATTATTGATTTTGTCAATGAATTGTTAATAAAAAAAAGTTCAAAAAATAAAAGTCAAAAAATTTGGAATTAAAGCGGAATTAATAAAACATATTAAATTTAATAATAATAACAATAATAAATTGTGTATACACGGGCGCGCGACCGTACTGCCATCTGGTTTCAATGTAAGCAAGTAACAAATTAAATTTTACATACATTATCTATAGTGGCATGTGTCAACTAATTCGGAACTTAAATAACACAGTAAATATCATTTTGTTGTAAAATAAATAAAATATAGAAAAGTATGCAAAATAAATAGATTTTTTTTTATAATAATTTATACTTATATTATAAAGCTGAAGAGTTTGTTTACTTGGACGCGTTAATCTCAGGAACTACTGGTCCGATTTGAAAAATTCTTTCAGTGTTATATAGCTCATTTATCGAAGATGGTTATAGGCTATACATAATCACGCTAAGACCAATAGGAGCGGAGCATCAATGAAGAATGTTTAAAAATCGGATTTTTTTCCTCTTGAGAGCTCCCGCTGCGTGTTAACGTTAGGGTTGCCAACATTTTTTCAGCAAAATACAGTATTTTTCAATATAGGAAAAAATATAGTACACTTTTATAAAATATAGTATTTTATGGAAAAAAGTAAAAATAGAGAAATGTGTATTTGTTATTTATTTATTATTTATTTTAAAAACTATATTTCTATGCACTTTTTGCATTTGTTAACAATGTTTCGTTTGAAATAAAAGTGTCATATATTTTATTGAATTCAGTTTTTGGATTAATATTAACAACTTTGACGTGCAACCAGCGCCTCTAGTTAGTATAGAGAACTGATATCGGTGGGAGCCAAAGGCAAAAGATTGTAGCGTACTATATATTTCTTCAACAGTATATAGTACGCCGACCTGAAATATAGTACAATACTATATATTATAGTACGGTTGGCAACCCTATAGTACAATACTATATATTATAGTACGGTTGGCAACCCTAGACAACGTTAGCCCAAAGTAACTATTCCACGCGGCCAGAAGCCTATTCTTTTGTATATGTAGTCATAAACTAAAATAATTACTGGTTTGAAAACACGTGTAAAGCCGCGGGAAATATCTAGTGTTAAATACACGTAGCTAATACAATTTATATCGTTATTTCCGCTCTGTTCATCAATGATCCAACAATTACGCAAAAGTTGTAATTTTTTAAATGGCCCCGTTTACAACTGTTATTAACTCGCATTTAGTTCTGATGATCCAGATCAGAACAAACTAATCTTGAAACAGCATAAAATGAAGTCACTTTCACTGTCAAGCTTAGATCTTTTAAACTATTCAACCAATTTTAATACCGTTTACAGCAATAGATAGAGCGATTCAAGAGGAAGGTTGATATGTATAATACATACCCATTATAGTACTGACAAAACCGGAAAATTTAAAGATTTGTTATGTGATATTGTAAGAATAAATTAAATCTTTTATTAAATTTATTTAAATGCAAGTAAATTCTTAAATCGCAAACGCTGGCTATAAACTATATGAGATAGGTAGTAGGTATAAAGAGAAAATTTGGTTTCATCGTTTTCACATCCATGCGAAACCAGGGTGGATAACTGGTATACCCGTAACCGAACCTAAGGGGATTGCTCGGGGCTGAGGAATCTCTTCATTGCACAGGTGAGGCTGACGAGGAGAGGCGACTGGTTGTGTACCCAGTAGTCTCTCTAAAGTAGAACGAACCTGGTGTCCATTCGCCAGGCTGCCGCAGAAGCGGTTCAGGAAGATAGCACGTTCGATACCTGGCCGCACCTACCATCCACCTATTCAGTAGGTGGTAGAGCCCCGCTGAAGCTATTTTTGGTTTCAGCATGAATGGGTCGGCTCCTCCGGGGTAGTACCACCCCTCTCACAGATAACCGACGTGAAATAACAGTGCTTGCATTGTTGTGTTTCGTTCGGTCAGTGAGAGAGCCGGAGGCCCACGTCCCTTCCTCTTTCCTTCTTTTCCTTTCCTTCCCCTCCCCCTTCTCCTATATACAGGCTGGCAAAGCACTCGTGACGTCCCTGATGTCGCTAGTGTCTATGGACGGTGGTGATCACTTAACATCACGTGACCCACCAGTTCGTTTGCCTCCTTTGATATAAAAAAAAAAAACCATGCGGCGGACGGTACACCGTGGGATTTTAGTTCGTGCGAGTCGGACATAACCCCCTCTCTCCCCCGAGAGGGTGGCATATTCATAAAGGATTTCCCCACGTTAATAAGAAAAAGGGTAGCTGATATACAACAACAATTTTACTAAAGAGTATACATCCGGTTAAAAAGAAATTATCATATAAATACGTTCAGCGGTTTTCGAATTATGGCCACAGAGACAGACAGAGAGACCTTGTCTTTTGTAAAAGGCAAGGATATAGTTTTTTTATTATTTTTATTAATTAATATTCCCTCTATATATTTTAAACTTTTTGGGGTAATAATTAAGATTCAAATCTGAATGAATGAATTATAATTATAAGCTTTAACTGCAAAATTAATGTAATATATGTCCGTAATTGACACAAACTTCCTTATTACACAGGTTTTTTTAGCTGATTATGCAAAAATAGTCAGTATTTAATTATATTTTATGTTTTAAATTATCAAAAATCACAAGTAACCCAGAAATGCCTCTAAAAATTAAAAACTTATAAAATTAAACGAATAATTCTTTTACACGCATTTATACTAATACTAGCCTCTGCCCGCGACTACGTACGCGTGGAATAAATACACTAACACGCACCAGTTCTCCAAAGGAAAAAACATCCCGATTTTGAAACATTTTTCATGTATGCTCCGCTCCTATTGGCCTTAGCGTGATGATATATAGCCTATAACCATTCTCGATGAATGAGCTATATAACACTGAAAGAATTATTCAAATCGGACCAGTAGTTCCTGAGATTACCCCCTACAACTCCACAACGTCACAAACTCATAAACTTTACCTCTTTATAATATTAGTATAGATTTTTAATTATCAAAAATCACAAGTAACACAGAAATGCCTCTAAAAATTGAAAACTTATAAAATTAAATGAACAATTCTTTTACATACATTTATACTAATATTATAAATAAAGCTGGACGGTATCATTGTTTAGTTGATCGCGGTAATCTCAAGAACTACTGGTCCGATTTGAAAGATACTTTCATTGTTATATAGCTCATTTATCGAGGAAGGTTATAGGCTATATATAATCACGCTAAGACCAATAGGAGCGGAGCACAAATAAAGTATGTTTAATACGTATTATTATAAAATATTTTCACTTTCTACGTAAACAAAGTCGCGAGTTAATGTTAGCCCAAAGTAACTATCCACGCAGGTGAAGTCGAGGGCTGAAGCTAGTAATAGATATATGTGTAACTTTATCTCGTGTATTTTGGAAATGGCTCTAGATTTGAATAAAATTTTGCGTTTGGCTACGGTTTTATTTTTAAAGTTTATTTATGGATATAGTTCTTGCTACTGTTTTTTAAATTATTATTTTTACAAATGTACCATATTTAGTAAGTAATTTTACAATGTAAAAAAAAAAATCGATATACACTTTGTTACTGAAAGAAGAGCAAGAAATAAAAGGCTTTTTTTATTTTTATTATGCATATATCTCAGATTTTTAATATATGAAACCTTACGATCTCAGTAGTATTTCATGCAAACAGAACGTTTGCACACACAAAGTTCTTAAAAAAAACGTGCTATATGAACTTTTAAAATTAAGCAATAACGACACTTCGTGATAAATATAAACCACCTGATTATGCCAATCATAAACTTGAATAATAAAGTTTATTTAGAAAGAAAAAAAAATAATCAAAAATTAAAACGGACATCACGAGGACGGCGAGAACGATCGAAAACAAAAGGTAGGGAATGACCTTGACCTTCAAAGGACAAAGATGAAGCGGAAAACCTTACGCGTAGGTGTTGTTTAACCTTCGCACAATAACCTATATTTGGGTCATTCCATGTTAAAGCAGACATAATTTTTATGTTATTCATTTGAAACTAAGATTAAAGTTTAAGATTCCAACTGTTATAAAAATAAAACTGACCTGGAGAGGTCTTAACAGCTTCACCAAACTATTGAGGCGAGCGCTGAAGGCACTTAGCCGATTTTGGATGTTTGGGCGACTAACTCAAGGGCGCACGGCACACCTCGGCTTGGGCTGTCGCCTGTTTTGTGCAAAAATCGCGAACTATCTGAGCTAACCTAAGCTAAGCTATCTAGATATACGTATATGAGTTATTGAAACATACATTTGTACCAAGCATGTGTAATATAAGGTGGTGTTTTACGTAATATATTTTGGTTATTGTGCACAAGTGATGTGAATCGGAAATAATACCACGGAGCCAGAATTCTAAGATGCGTCAAACACTTTTTTTTATATAATAGAAGGCTTACGAACAGACCTACAGGCATACGAACCTAGTGTTAAGTGATCACGGCCGTCCACAGACACTAGCAACATCAGGGGAGTCGCAAGGTACGGGGAAGTGGACCTCCCGCGCTCTCACTGACCGAACGAAACGCAACAATGCGAGCTACTGGTATTTCACTTGCGTGTTTCCGGGGATCGGATGGTACTACCGAGGGCGAGCTGACTCATTCATGCTAAAACCAATAATAGCTTCAGCGTGGTTCTACCACCTACTATACTCTTTGGAAACTTCTAACAACGGAGCCACCATCTTGTTAGAACGTTGCAATCAACAAAAGAAACCTACTCGAGAATGGCAGTAATAATCTAGAAGATTCGTTGCCAGAAAAAAAAAACAATTTTTTTTTAACAATACAACAAAGATAGAAATGATTATTGTGAGTGATCTTTATGATAGACATAATATATCATATAGGGCTTCTGTATAGGTATTCTTTACACGTACATTTTTTTATATTATAGACTAGCCTCTGCCCGCGACTTCGTTCGCGTGTTATAGATACACTAACACGCAGCAATTCTCAGAAAGAAAAAAAATCCCGATGTTGAAAAATTTATCATCTGTGCTCCGCTCCTATTGGTCTTAGCGTGATCATATATATCCTATAACCATTCTCGATGAATGAGCTATATAAAATTGAAATAATTATTCAAATCGGACCCGTAGTTCCTGAGATTACCCCCCTACAACGTCACAACATCACAAACATTACCTCTTTATAATATTAGTACAGATGACAAACGAACAGAGGGGTCATCTGATGTTAAGTGATCACCGCCGTCCATAGACACTCACAACACCAGAGGAGTCGCAAGTGCGTTGCCAGCCTGTGTTTGGTAGGAATTTGTAAAGGGGGAGGGAGGAGGGGAAGGGAGGTGGGTCTCTGGAGTTCTCACTGACCGAACGAAACGCAATAATGCAAGCACTGTTACTTCACGTCGGTGATTCTGTGCGCCGGGTGGTAGTACCCATTGCGAACCACTCATTTTGAAACCCGTAATAGCTTCAGCGTGCCCCTACCACGTACAATTCCGTAGTACATTATTCTTACGTATCTGAGAAGGTTCAGCCAGCTTTGCAAATACGAGTGATCGGTAACGCCTTCTTACGACTTGATTAGAATACAACAACTTTACTGTGTAATAAATTTATACTAATATTATAAAGCTGGAGGGTTTATTTTGTTGTAGGGGCTAATCTCAGGAACTACTGGTCCGATTTGAAAAATTCTTACAGTGTTATATAGCTCATCTATCAAAGAAGGCTACTGGCTTTTCGAACATATTACGCCATTGACCTATCAAGGTATTAACAGCTTCAGCGGACTACCGGAGCTATATGCTATAGTTTCTTGAACTGACTACGCTATTGACCTATTAAGGTCTTAACAGCTTCACCGGACTACAGCTATATGCTATAAATCATCACGTTAAGACCAATAGAAGCGGATCACAAATGACGTACGGCAGCGGCTCAAGCCTAGGTCCGTTCCCTCAGCGTAGCGCCCTTGAGTACGTTGCTCGCGCGATATACTTACACAAAATCTTACATCACTGCAACAACATTACACATATCACCTCCACACACGTGCGCGCATACACGCTTACACATGAAAGTGGAACGGTTTTGTTACTTTCCCTTATCGAACTGAAATAGTTTAGAAAATTATCTGATACAAAATATATATAGAAGTTGTTGAGGTATGTATGCTTGGTACACATATATGCTCCAACAATTCATATTGTATGAATAGCTTAGGTCTGCTCAGATTGCGGACGACACCCTAGTCGTGGCCCAGGAAAGGGAATGGACGGAGCTGGTGCGCCTGACCACGCTGGTTACTACCTTCGTGGTCGGGCGCATCCGCCGACTGGGCCTCAGAGTGGCCCTCGAAAAAACCGAGGCCCTGCTCTTCCACGGGCCTCGGCAGGGGCCACCCTCTGGGGGCCACACAACGGTGGGAGGAGTACGTATCAGGGTGGGGCCCACGATGAAATATCTGGGCCTCACCCTGGACGGGCTTTGGCAGTTCGAGCCCCACTTCAAAGGGCTCGGACCGCGTATAATAGGGGCGGCGGCGGCGCTCGGCCGCCTTCTCCCGAACACGGGAGAGCCGGGCGCTGCCTGCCGCCGTCTTTATACTGGGATGGTGAGGGCCATGGCCACCTATGGGGCGCCGGTGTGGGCGGACTCCCTCAGCGCCACGAACGTTCGCGTCCTGTGCAAAGCGCAGCTCACAGTAGCGTTGAGGGAGATTTGCGGGTACCGCACGGTGTCCTCGGCGGTGGCCATGGTGCTCGCAGGCTCTCTACCCTGGGAGCTGGAGGCGTAAACTCTTGCCGCTGTGTACAATTACGCGGCAAGAAAATCCCGAGGTCAACCTCCGGCGCCCAGGGAGATCGTTGCGTTGCGGGCTACAGCCCGCAGCGAGCAAATAAAGCGGTGGGGCCGACACCTGGCGGACGAGCTTTACGGAAGATTTACCATAGACGCCTTCCGCCCGGTCCTGTCGCCCTGGGTGAATAGGGGCTGGGGCTCCCTGACGTACCGTCTGGTGCAGGTGCTAACCGGGCACGGATGTTTCGGCTGGTACTTGCACCGGATAGCGCGCAGGGAGCTCACCGAAGCATGCCACGAGTGCGGCGCTGAGACGGACACCGCGCAGCACACTCTGTCGAACTGCGCCGCGTGGGACGATCAGCGCCGCGTCCTGGTTGCGGCGGTGGGGGACGATTTCTCGCTGCCGGGCGTGGTTTCAGCCATGCTCGGCAGCGAGGACGTGTGGGCTGCTGTGGCCTCCTTCTGCGAGACCGTCATCTCACAGAAGGAGGCGGCGGAGAGGGCCCGGGAGGTCGATCCCAGAAGCGGTCCTCTTCGCCAAAGAGCAGCGGGAGGGGCGAGGCGTAATGCCCGTCTCTCCCAAAACCGTCGCCAAACCTGAGGGGATGGGGCGGGGCCCCCATCTCCTCGTTGCACGGGTGAGGCTGACGAGGGGAAGCTGCTGGTCCTATACCCAGTAGCCTCTCTATAGTAGGGCGAAGCCTGGCGTTCATTCGCCAGGCTGCCGCAGGGGCAGTTTATCAGGTCAGTGAACATGCTCGAACCCTGGCTGCCCCTACCTTGCGGCGGACGGTACACCGTGGGGTTTTAGTCCGTGCGAATCGGACATAACCTACCCTCTCCCTCGGGAGGGTAGCGTATCCGTTAGGGATTTCCCCAAGTTAATAAAAAAAAAGGTCAGCTCAGATTGTTCGCGAATTGCACATATCAGGCAACAACCCAAGCCGAGGTGTGCCGTGCACCCTTGAGCAAGTTGTCAAATAAAATCGACTGAGTGCCCTAAGTGCTCGCCTTAGTAGTCCGGTGAAGCTGTTAAGACCTTGATGGGTCAATAGCGTAGTCATTTCGAGAAAAAAAAAAACAACTGACGTATGTTTCAAAATCGGGCTTAACGTATAACATAATTTCTTATTCTATATAAACGAAGTTGCGGGCATAAGCTAGTATATTTGTATTATTAATGAAAATTTCCGAAAAAATGATCTAAAAGATAGTGAAAACTGTATCCAAACCCGTTGCGTAGTTTATATCAACAAAGAAGACAGGTAGCCGCGAAAAACGATATTGATCATAGATACATAATTTAATTTTAAATTATTCGAATATCAAATTTGTTTTTTTTTAAATACATAACGGTTATATGTTACTTTACGGATGTAAATTTAAGTATCTGAGGCTTGTCCGTGCTAATTCGTGAAACGGCTAAAACGATTTTCTTGAGGATTTATTTTCTGACAAACAAAGATTTTTATACAATTATCTAAGCTTATACATTGATGCAGTAAAGATAAAATTCCACTGAGGTATCTCACAGTTAACAAAGTTACAATAAGAAGAAAATAAAGAACTGGCCACAAGTAATGTAGATAAAACAAAGAGTCCCAACAACAACATTGAAACGACATTACAAGCACTGGCCAGTATCTAATTAATTCGAAACATTGTTGCAACAATTGCAAGATAACGATGACCTGTAAATAGAACGAGTTCGAAATTCAAATATACATATATTTCTTTATTCCTAATAAATCACGACGAAGATGTTTCCGTGCTTTATGGCCAGTATCACGTTTTAAAAAAAATAAACCTTACAACGCAGAATTATTTTAGGCACGATTTAAAACCGGTCGCGCCGTGTCACCGAACTTTTGTATACGCCGTAAACAGAGTAGATACACGTCTATCGCGCGCGACACTACGATTTGAACTAAGCGACAGAGTACATATTAAATTATAAAATAAATTATTTATCTATTAAACTCGTTCGATGTATATTATATAGTCGGCCGCGAAAACATAATACGTCTTAGATAACGATCGATAAGCGATGTCTGGACTTATTTCAGACGTCAAAACATATTATACTATAATAATATTATAAAGAGGTAAAGTTTGTGAGTTTGTGACGTTGTAGGGGGTAATCTAAGTAACAACTGGTCCGATTTGAAAAATGATTTCAGTGTTATATAGCTGATTTATCGAGGAAGGTTATAGGCTATATATCGTTACGCTAGGACAAATAGGAGTGGAACACCCGTGAAAAATGTTTCAAATTCGGGATATTCTTTCTTCTTGAGAATATTCTACGCGGACGAAATCGCGGGCACTATATATATACATATATATATATATATATATATGAAATATTGAGTCGGAATTTTTCTTCAGGATCTTCATATAGTGGTTTTTATATTTTTTTCATAATCTTGTGTTATATGAGTCTATATTTTATAATATTGGTGGCATTTTACGTAATATAGTTCGGTTATTGTGCATAAGTGAAGTGAATGGAAAATAATATCACGAAGCATGAATGAAAAAGGTGTCATAAAAACTCCTTGGAAATTTCTAACAGAGGAGCCATCGTATTGTTGGAACATTGAGATTATTATAAGACAATCGTAATGTTAACTATAATAATAATAATATTTTGGAAGATTGCTAATATATGTATAGGTGTGCCAAATACGTCGATTTTTTTTTCTCAGCCCAAAATATCTCCGAAGATATCCCAACAAAACTCCTGTTAAAAGCGGAACTTAAAATTCCAATAGGCTATAGGCTATATATTATCACGCTAAGACCAATAGGAGCGAAACACCGATGAAGACTTTTTAAAAATCGGGCTTTTTTTCTCTTGAGAGCTTCCACTGTGTCGAAGCGAACGAAGTTAGGACTGAGATCAGTTAATTATATAATTAATATACACATATGTATTGATTGATTGATACTCTTTTTATTGCAGCTAGACGTAGTAGTGGTCAATCAATTTCACGCGGAAGTGTAAAGTAGCGTACACTATAATATTTAATGATGGATCTGCGCAAAGTAACGCCTTCTTTAATCAAACAAGTTTTTAATCTTAAGAATTAAAAAATGGAAAACCAGTGGTTAATGTGTTATCTAACCATACATTTTAATTCCAATCTACATATTAGAGTAGGGAATATATATATACTAATATTATAAAGAGGTAAAGTTTGTGAGTTTGTGACGTTGTAGGTGATAATCTCAGGAACTACTTTTCCGATTAAAAAAAATACTTTCAGCGTTATATAGCTCATTTATCGAGGATGGTTATAGGCTAATAGGAGCTAATAGGAACTAATAGGGGCGGAGCACCAATGAAAAATGGTTCAAAATCGGGAATTTATCCTCTTGAGAGCTTCCGGTGCGTGTTAGCGTTAGCCCAAAGTAATAAAGTATAGAGTACAGATAAAACTGAAAAAAATATATTGACCTTGCTATTTCTTCTAGCCGTGCGGTATATTTTTACCCATAATGCTATGTGGTACCAGGCCACGTTACATAAAAAAAAACAAATACCCGAATTTGGTATCAGAAGGATTTAATTAATTATTGAACAAGTGTACACATCTGGATATGGGACAGATAAAATTATCAAACGATAAGACACACGTGTTCCTAATTACTTTAGGTATGTGTGTATATCTATAGTGATATATAAAGCTAAAGAGTTTCTTTGAGTTTCAAGAACTACCGGTTCGATTTGAAAAAATCTTTCGGTGTTAGATAGCTCATGTATCGAGGAAGGCTTTAGGCTAAGTATCATTACGTTAAAACTAATAGGAGCGGAGCACCAATAAGAAATGTTTCAAAATCGGGCTATTTTTTCCTTATGAGAGCTTCCGCTGCGTGTTCCCTTCAGTATTATATACGTTGTCATAGTAACGTGATAACATTCTATCGTAAATATTTATAAGTTAATTAATTTAATAAGTTTATTTTATGTTCCTATTCAAAACGCTTATTCTACGTTAGTTTCGTTTCCCATTTTTGATTATACGTGAGACGTTTATATCGCAAACGTTTCCAAAGTTTATTTTTTATTGCTATTCAAAAAGTTTAGTAGTAATAATATTCGTCCAATATGACAGACAAAGGAATTACTCCATACTACCAATTCTGAAGTTGTCAATATAGGTAATTCTTATGTATTTTTTTGGCCAGTTTTCTCCTGTGTCCAAGTTAATGTAAAGGCATAAGCGCCAAATTTTCTACATAATATTTCGAAAAATTTTATCTTCTTAATTTTCAAGATACTAGGTTTCATGCTCCGTGGTATTATCTTTCATTCATTTCTCTTATGCACAATAAACGAACCATATTACATAAAACACCACCAATTTACACAATATAGAGGCAAGTAACACAAGATTATGATTACAATATAAAATATACTACATGATAGACTGAAATCCCGTCAAAAACTCCTCAAAGAGTTTCTTTTCTACGTTTGTTTTGTTCCCAATTTTTGATTTGTGATCTATTACGTAATATAAAAATAAAGTGTGTTTATGTAATATTAAAATAAATGCTTTTTGTACATATGGCTAAAAATAATAACATTTTTTTTTAATTCTGTCGATGTCTGTTTTTTTTATTTGTTCCGGGTAATTTCCGAAGCGGCTGGAACTATTTGAACGAGAATGTTACGGGCAACTAACTAACTAATTAGCTGTTTTATTTTAAGCTTAACGGGTTCAATAGACGTTGCCCGCCCTTATAATAAAACAAACTACATCTAAACCTGCCCAAGAATCATTTTATATATTGTTTTTTTTTTCGAAGTGACTACGCTATTGACCCAGCAAGGTCTTAACAGCTTCACCGGACTACTGTTATATATTGGTGAAAACGGCATACATATTCGTTAAGTAGAGTTTGATCTTATCGCGAACAGATATATAGACAGACGTGGCAGAGGACTTTGTTTTACATTATGTAGTGATGAACTGTTACCCGTGCATTCGTCCATGTGATATTGATCAAAAATATGTTCTTCACTGTGAATATGCGCGTGAAACGTGCGCTGTATTGGACTGCAAGAATAAATATAATTGAAAGTCATATGTTTATATGTAATTTAAATTACAGCAACGTATAATAATAACTGAGTTATATCGACAAGATGGGCATATTATATCTATATAATAAAATAATTAACATATATTGTTCGATATTGTATAGCTTAATATTTAAAATAGTTAAAAAAATTATCCGATACGAAATATACATAAGAGTTGTGGAGGCATGTATGCCTAGTACACATATATGTTCCAACAACTCATATATGTATGAATAGTTAGCTTAGGTTAGCTCAGATAGGTCGCGAATTGCACGTATCAAGCAACAGCCCAAGTCGAGGTGTGCCGTGCACCCCTGAGCTAGTTGTCAAATATATTCGGCTGCGTGCCCTAAGCGCTTGCCTTAGTAGTCCGATGAAGCTGTAAAGACCTTGCTAGGTCAATAGCATAGTCAGTTCGAGAAAAAAGATAGGAACAGCAAAATCCACTAGATGACAGACTAAGATCTCACCATAAACTCAAGCATACTATTCATATATAAAAAAACATGCAAACATGCAATATAAATACTATAATAACTGCTTGTATTTTTAAACAAATAAAAACATAAACTATCCAGTTCGTCTTAATCGAATCTCCCATATACTGTAACACTGGATTCCAAATGTTATATATATTCATATCATAACGCTTGACAATACGTACGAAAATTAATAAAAATACATACAAAAGTTGTCAAAATTTACATCCCACTATATCAGATATATCACAATGAGAGTTCTTTATAAAAAAAAAAAAAACTACAAGAATAGTAGGACAATGTCGCGTTATCTCATGATACTGCGTCTTGCAACGTTCACTGAACATATTTATAACCTTGGTATAAACGGTGTACAGTGGCGTGCAGGGAATTAGAACGGTAAGTATCCGATTTTAATTATTTGACAAGAAGACAATTCTGATCGAGTTTGTGGCCGGATTTTCGAATGCCATGTAGTAGATTTTATATTATTCCTAACTAGCTGTCGAAGCCGGCGAATCTGTCGCGTGGAACCCAATGAAAAAAAAAATTACTAATAATGTAATCAGCTGAATATATTGAGTCCATTTATTTATCAATTTTTCTCTCGTACTTAATTCGCGTCTTTATTAAAATTACAATAACTTTGGTAGAGTGAACTGATTTATATGAAACCAAGACGAAATCTTACTCGAAGATATGCTTTATGATTTTCGTGAGGTTCTATCGTGAACGTAGTATTTTAGAAGCGTGTTAAAACAACCAGACAGACATTTCGAAAAATGATTAAAATATTAGCTATTACTTATTCCAAGATATCTGCAACAATTTTTCTAACAAAAATCTAAACATACATACAAATCTAATGATTAACATTCTTATTATATATATATATATATATATATATATATATATATATATATGTATGTATATATCTAATATCGATCGAATACCTTTAAACGAGCAATTCTTGTATATTTTTATATTTGTATATATTCAGGATCTCGGAAATGGCGTCATCTATTTCCGTGAAATTTAGTATGTAGGTAGTTTCGGGGACGATAAATTGATCTAGCTAGATTTCATTCATAGAAAACTTTTTTTACTAAGATTTCAATCAAAAATGTTTTTTAAAGAACCGAGTTAGGCTCGGTCGCCCAGGTACTATATATATATATATATATATTGGTGATGTTTTACGTAATATAGTTTCATTATTGTGCATATGTGTAGTTGATGAGAAATAATACCGTGGAGCATGGATCTGACTTGCCACAAAACTTCCTGGAAAATTTTAGCAAGATGGCCACCAACTTGTTACATCACAAGAAACTTGTAATATCATTACCTGCTCAACAATTGAAGTAAAAATATACTAGAGGATTGGCTGCCAAAAATCAAAGAAAAAAGAATGAGCCGTCATAGGACGCTTGGCAGATGTGAAACATCGAAATTGTTCAAATCAAACGAATCTCAAATGACACTATAGATATGTGAGGTCAGTGCGGCCTAAGAGATAGCGGATGGTATCGCGTCGCCACGCCAACAACCATGTGTCCGTGCCTATAGTTGTTTCACATCAAAAAATCCATGGTCACTACAAATAGATTAACTAATACACACAATAAGAATTTGAAGTGATTTTTTTTTCTCGAACTGACTACGCTGTTGGCGTTTATTTTTTGGCCTTTACAGCTTCAGGGCTACAATAATTTGAAGCGATGAACGTTAGCACAGTCAAAATCTGTTATAACGACATCGAAAGGACTCCTTATATTTATTCGTAACAACCGGTGATGTTTTCGAGATACAGTATTCAGTCGGGACCTTAGTTCTGGCTCAGTATAACCGGTATGTTGTTATAAACGATGTCGGCAGGAACGGTTTTGACAGCATATTCAGATACCACATTTATCTAGATTCAAATAATTGCGAATTAGCCAGAGCTTTTGGTGAGAGTAAACATCGTAATGAAACCATAGCATTGTGTTAGGACTTCTGATGTGAAACGTCTATAGATGGAGGTTAAACCTAATTGTTGGCGCGGCGACGTAAAACACGCCTATAGATGTTTCCCATTAAAAAGTTTAATACGTGAATACTTGGGTTAAAAAAGTTTGAATACTTTTGTATAAAATGCATTGCAAGTTTGCGTTATATACTCTTTCGCAAGTCTAACCAAAGTGAGATCAAAAAGCGAGATGTCGAAAGTTCGCGGGTGCATTTAATACAGAAGTACCCGAACTTTTTAAAGCAAGTATTCAATACGTATTTATCTTTTTGCAATAATTCCGTTTACGTCTCATCTCCTAACAGTAATCATTTTTGTCCTTAACTAGCTTCTGTCCGCGACTTCGTCCGCGTTGATTAGTTACTTTGGTCTAAAGGGACAACGTAGCGGAAGCACTTAGAACGAAAAAGAAACCTCGTTTTTGAAACAATCTTCATTGGCGCTCCGGTCCTATTGCTCTTAGGGTTATGATATATAGTTGTATATATATATATAGCTTACCTCGGCAAATCAGCTATCTAACACTGAATGAATTTTTCAAATCGGACTATTAGTTCCTAAGATTACACAAGTAAATAAACTTTATATTATAACAATACATACAAAATTTCATGTTATTCGATGTAATGGATGTTGTAACTACACATCGAGACATTTCTTTATTGGGGCATGTGATTAAAAAGGAATATATTGTTTATTAGTGTTAAATAATGTAGTAATCGTAATTTTAACATTATTATCAACAGAGATTATCGTTTACCTTGACATAATTGATAAATTGTGTGCATTGATAATTGGATGGCCTACTATTTTGGCTCCTATGTGTGGTATTCCATTCGAAATCGACCACTTAACCCAAATCCACTTAGAACATTTTGAAACTTGTCATGCTTTATTCCAAGCTTATTAATAGCATTTTACATATTATTTAGCCCACCAAAAGTTTTTTTTAATTCATTTTTTGGCAGATTTACAGCTACACTTACACATTACATGAAAAACGCTAGGTCTAAACACTGCCAATTACAAATCTCCACCGAAAACAAAAACAAAAATTAGGAATAACTTTTCTTAAAGTTGACTTATTGTGTGTTCTTTTAAATGTGTTAAAGATACATTTTAGAAAAAAAAATGCTGATTTACCTTCAACGTTGTTTTTTTATTTTCCGAATAAAAAACCGATTACATCGGAATGTTTGTCATATTTGGAAACAAAGAAATTGAGCCGTCACGGGACGCCTGGCAGATGTAAAACATCGAAATTGTTGGAATCGATCGAATCTCAAATTCTCAAATTACACTATAGGTATGCGAGCTCAGTGCTACAAGAGAAATTACGCTTGCGTATGGCATCGCGTCGCCACGTCTCACACACTCGTCACGCCAACAATCAGGTTTACCCGCGCCTATAGATTTTTCACGTCAAAATATTGAAAAACTTTATTAGTCTTCCATGCAACGTTTACTTAGCTTAAGGTACTTGATAGTGATCGTTTGAATACTTATAACGTATATCACAGGATACGATTGAAACAAGGTACTCCAAACACTATCAAATCTTTCAATTGTATGATATACAATGAAGCCAACGACCCTGTGAGTTGCTACGTCAGGCTGGACAAAGGGTTCTATTTATTTCTCCTATCGTAGCCACGAAAAACTGAAATACATAACGAAGCGAAGAAAGGATAACGCGAACTTGCATCGGGCGAGCGCGGTGCATTTAAAACGTAACGTTTTTAAAGCAAGTATTCTATACGTATTTAACTGTTTTATAATAACACCGTTTATGTTTTGTAAAAATATATAACACGAAGAGATAAACCAGATCGAGTTACTTGCCGGTTCTTTCGACGAGTGAGTTGTTTGCCTGAACCGATGGTAGCGTTTTTTCTTAAGCGCCTTCTCAGAGCCTAAATTACATAAAGCATATTTCGATTTTTGTTATTAAAATAGGTCTACTGTATTAAAGGTTATTGTAATTTGAATGACGGCTCGAGTTCAGTACGAAAATAGAGTAGAAGGGTGAATGCAACTCAATCTCTTACAAAAGTGGGGATTTATTTAGTGTATCTACATCAATATTACAAAGAGGTAAAATTTGTGAGTTTTTGACATTGTGACGTTGTAGGCGGTAATCTCTGGAACTACTGGTCCGATTTGAAAAATTCTTTCAATGGTATATAGCTCATTTATCGAGAATGGTTATAGGCTATATATCATCACCCAAAGGCCAATAGGAACGGAGCACCAATGAAGAATGTTTCAAAATCGGGTGTTTTTTCCTCTTGACAGCTGCCGCTGCGTATTAGAAATAAAAAATATCTTTTTCTACACGAACGAAGTCGCGGGCAGAGGCTAGTAAATAATATTTAAAAGAGTAAACAAAAGACTGTTTTTTTGCATTAAATTCCATAAGGACGAAGTCGCGGGCACAGCATGTTATAGGAACATTCATAAACTTATACTATACGAAGTCTACGAAGTCCCGTAGTATAAATATTGAATAATAAATTTACTGTTTTGGAATACTACTACATCCAGTACATGTAACGCGTAACACGTAATGATTTTTTTTTCTAAAGAGCCATAAAAAGTTTTATTAAAAGACAACGGACTTAATTAGAGAAATAAGTCAGACGTGATTTAGCATACGACCATAAAAAAATACTCCAGTTAATTTTGGCCAACATTCTACACGCATTCATCAATGCGACACAGCAAATGATCAAACATCCGTGGTCGAAGTCCAATTGAGTTTAATTAGTTGATCCATATATGCATAACGCATTATCTTTTTCTGATTACCTACTCACTTTAAAACTATCCAAGACAATTGAGAGACACACCTGATAGCAGAAGCTGTCAGTCTGAGTGTACACTTAAGACGACCGTCGAGCGTTGCGGCGAGTGCGGCATTTTTTTATATTATAGGTAGCCGTCGATAAACACTAGCAACGCCTGGAGAGTCGCAAGTGCGTTGACAGCCTGTGTTTGAGGGGACTGGAGGTATTGGAGAGTGGGGAGAGGAGAGGGAACACGGATCTCCGGTTCTCTCACTGACCGAAGGAAATGCAACAATACGTGCACTGTTACTTCACGTCGGTGTTTCTGTGGGTCGGGTAGTATCACCGACGAGCCGACGTGTCTGTACTTTTTAGATTGCAGTAAAAAAAAATTGTAGGTCTCTAAGGATGAATAATAAATTAATATTAGTAGTTTTTTTTATTAATATTAATATATAATTAATAATAAATTTCCCGCACACCAGATTAGGCCCCCCTCTGCAGCGGTTCAAGCCTACGTCCGTTCCCTCGGCGTGGAGCCCTTGAGTACGCTGCTCGCGTGATACAGTGACACAAAATCTGACATCACTGCGACACCATTACACATATCACGACCACATACGTGCACGTATACACGCTTACACATGAAAGTGGAAGGGTTTTATTTTTTTTCCTTATCGAACGTTGTTGAGGTATGTACGCTTGGTACACATATATGTTTCAACAACTCATATATGTATAAATATCAGGCAACAGCCCAAGCCGAAGTGTGCCGTGCACCCTTGAGCTAGTTGTCAAATAAAATTAGCTGAGTACCTTATGCGCTTGCCTTAGTAGTCCGGTGAAGCTGTTAAGACCTTGCTGGGTCAATAGCGTAGATAGATCGAAAAAAATATATATTATAGTCCAGGCAAAGATGATAACTTTGATGGCCTTAAACTTGTACAGGCCACATTTATTGTAATTCTATAAAAAAAAAAACACAATAGGGAAATTTAAATTATAATTAAGCGTGAGACCCCCCATTAACTTTCTGTCACATCATTCAGCCTGATGATGTAGGCAAAGCTAAATCTATGTAAATTTACTTAGAATGACTTCTAGAATGTACATTAATTCTTATTATTGTTTTTTTTTTTATTCGAAACAAATCCACCCTATAGTAGAAGCCTTATGCATAGTCTTCAATGTACGACCTGAGTGAATCTACGTACGGCAGGGCATGCAGTGTCCAAAAGCGACACTGGTTTTGCTAGTGTGTATGGACGCGGTGATCACTTATCCCACCTAAGTAGGGTCGGCATAACATGTTTTTTTTCATTCTCTCCAGTCACATGTCATCTCAGTATTCACAACTTTTGAGGACATATCGTTTTTCACACAGTCTATCCATACCTTTTTCGGTCTTCCTCTACTCGTATATCCGTCCACTATCATACAACACTTTTCTAGTTATATGGTTTCCATCTCTCCTCATGACATGCCCATACCATGCTAACCTATTACTCCTCAACTTCTCTGTCACTGGTCTAAGATTTATTAGGATCTTCGGATTCGGATAGAAAAAGAAAAGGTCAGGTCCATTACATTGTAATATTATATTTTTTTTTATACAAGACACATGACAATGTCAAATTTTAATAATATTTAAAAGGAAAATATAGTAACAACTATACGACAAAGAAGTTTGTAATATATGCTTGAACATGCCCCCGGGCGTTGAAGGCTATCTCTTCAACCAGAGTCTGTTGTTGATGTAGATAGTTGGCATATATTATTAAAAGCCCTTCTTATAACTTCATGTGATGCTTTAATGTATGGCACGCGAACTACGTCATCAGGTCCAGGGTTTACGACAACGGTCCTTCTCCGCTTACATTTAAGGAGCGGAAGATGATCTTCCTTAACGATTACCAAAATAATTCAGTTCCGAAGCATCTTTACAAGTGCGTCACTTCGTTCTTTGCTGTAACTCGATAATAGATTACTTTGACCATTTTGACCAAATTGCAGACGAAGCTGTTCAATGCGCTAGTATCTAACTAGATTATTCTTCGAATAACTGCGGTAATCTTGATGTGGTAAAATTGTGAGTGGTCTCTTTGCATTCACAAAGTATTAAACTCTGCGTAAGTTACATTACAATTTCTGAACACTCGTTGCAAAGGTTACTTTGTTGACTTCACACGTGCCTCCCAGAGACCGCCAAAATGAGGAGTATATGTCGGTATGAGGTGAAAATTAATGCTGTTAGTAGCGGCATATTCGCTTATGAAGTTGCAAGTTTCATAAATTTGGATATTTCATTGCATGCTCTAATAAATGAAGTACCATTACCAAAGTAAATATAATTATATTTACATATAAATAAACCTGCGTAGAGCTAAAATATGACTGTTGCTCGTTAAATAACCTACCAACTCCAAATGCATAGCCTTGGTAGTAAAGCATATAAAAATTGCGATATAAACTTTAAATAACGTACAACTACGACCTTGACGACTAATATTTAAAATAGGTTCAGCATAATCTATACTAACATTTTCGAATGGCTAGCTTCCTGGGAGTAAACCTTGTTGTGGCAAATTGCCCATCATAGGAACGATGTTCCTGAACACAACACATTTGTGATAGCATATTTTTGCTAACTTTCGACCCCCTATAGGTTAATATGTGTATTTATAGACATTAATAATAAAAGGAAACCACAGTATTCATCGACCTTTTATGTTCAAAATCAAATAATAATTTCGTAAAAATATTAGTGGACTGTATTAATATAGGATGGTTATTTATTATAATTAAAATTCGAATTATAAAGACGACTTTTATTACTAGAAATATGTTCTTCACACAGTTTTTCTCCTGGTGAATAATGTGACACTCTAGTATTCACTTCATCCAGTTGCCAAAATCGTGATAATTCACTGCGAAGGTTATTGACTCCATTAACATCAGTAGCTTTAAATTTGGCAAAATTACATTTTTCATTTGATGTAAAACTACTGACGCTAACTGGACCAGAGACAATCCATCCTAATTTAGTTTCGCAAAGTACTGGTTTTCCAGTGCCTAATTTGATCATTTGCGAACCCAATATATCCCAAAATAAATCTGCGCCTATTAAAAGGTCTACCTGAGTCGGTTTATAAAAAGTAGGATCAGCTAAGCAGATATTTGAAGGAATATTAAAATTGGATATGTTAATATGACGATTCGGCAGAGGATTTGTAATTGTTGGCAACACGAAACAATTAAGGTGAGAAGTAAAATTATTATCTAAAGAACTGATGCTGATGTAGCATTGTTTTTGTATATGAGCGGTAACATTATTTATACCCGTAATTGAATTATCCACTCGTCTAGTGTCTACATTTAATTTTTGACATACCTGTCAGTCATGAGACATGTCGTACTACCGCAGTCTAACACGGCGCGAACAATATATTCGCGATTATTATTATCGTGTAGTTTAACTAATGCGGTTGATAATAAAATATCATTATGCACATTACTTTTGGATGATGAAACATTCATTGCTGATAAAGCAACATCCTTATTTGTAGCTGTACTAGTAGACGAAGACGAAGGTTGTGATATAATATTTTTGTTATCATTTTTATTTTTGATATATTTATTCTTGTCATTTCTATACCCATCTACATGAATGAGCGTATTATGTTTACGTTTGCATATTTTGCAACCTGAGATTCTACAATGGTTAGCAAAATGACTTGACTTAAAACAATTAAAACAAACTTTATACTTCGATAATAACTTTAAACGATCTTCATTACCTAAGGCGAGAAAATGTGAACAATCAATTAATGTATGATGGCCTTTACACTTCGGTCAAGTTTTTAAAGGAGAATCCATATGATTATTTGGATTTTGTAATGAAATCAATGCCTTAAACTTAGTATCAGATTTTTGTGGTGTGACTGATCGGATTGTTACGAGACATTTCTAAAGTTTCAATTAAATCAGCACGGTTACGCATGAATACAAAAAAGTCATCTAGCTTTACTGAACAATCTGTTTTCAGATTACCTTTATACTCTTCCCAATGATAATAGGTTTTGTAGTCCAATTTGTGCGTAATAATGTATATTAGGAGGGTGTCCCACTGATTAACGCGTTCTCCAAATGATTCTAATGCTTATAAATTTTTATTTATTTCATCAATGAAACGTTTTAAAATCGCTGAGAATTCTTTAGTAATAGTTTCAAGATTAAATAAAGCACTGAAATGATTTTGAATTAATATACGTTTATTATTGAATCTTTCACCCAAAAGTTTCCATGCCAACTGGTAATTTTTAGCAGAAAATTCAATTGACTGTATAACAAACGCAGCAGAGCCCTCTAAGGAGGCTCGTAGATAATGAAACTTATATATATTATAAATGTCATTGTTGAAGTTGATTAGACTATTAAAAGTGTCATGAAATTCTAACCATTTATTGTAAGAACCATTGAAATTCGGTAGTTGTATAGTAGGTAACTTAACGAGCTTACGATTACTTCTTATACGAATAGCATCATTATCATCAGGTGCCTCGTTGGTTCTGTTGAAATAATCTAGTAGACCCTGAGCTCTAGCCAATAACGCATAGTAATTCGATTCGAACGCTGTTCGATCAGCATATTGGCTTTCGACATTATCTACTACACACTCTAATCGTAATTGTACTTCATCGTATTGTTCATACAAGGACATAATCTTACCAAGCCGAATTTGCAACTACCTTGCGTCTGCCGATGTAAGCGGCTTCTCGCTAATTGTATTTAAATAATTTAAAAATGAAGTCAAGCGCCCTTTGTAGCTGCTTCGTTTTTTGATTAACTCTTTTTCTTCGGACATTTGGAGTCTCGACTGAATCCGTGAATTTCTTGACGATCCTTTACTTGATAATTATATCAATTAATTTAATTACTTTTATTATCCGGTACGATTAGGACCATGTAAGATTTATTAGGATCTTCGGATTCGGATAGAAAAGGAAAAGGTCAGGTCCATTACATTGTAATATTATTATTTTTTTATACAAGACACATGACAATGTCAAATTTTAATAATATTTAAAAGAAAATATAGTAACAGCTATACGACAAAGAAGTTTGTAATATATGCTTGAACACTGGTGCTGTTTTCAAACTTCCTCTGATATCCTCATTTTTAATCTTATCCATTCTAGTTACACCACACATCCACCTTAACATTCGCATCTCTCCCACGCGTAATTGTCTCTCATCCGTCTCTTTCGTAGCCCAGCACTCAGTTGCGTACAGCATGACCAGTCTTATCATGGTCTTATAAACCTTCCCCTTGAGTTTCAAAAGCATTCGTGGGTCACAAGTTACCCCAGACATATTTCGCCATTTCATCCATCCTAAATTTTTTATATCCTGTGATATAAAAAAAATATATACTACGGGACTTCGTATAGCATATACATGTATAAGCCAAAAAGGTGTCATTTCCTCTGGACGTACACACTGATATACACACTGTTTTTTTAACCATCTTGACACGTTATATGTTCGAACAATAATAACATTTTCCTTTTTTCTTCATTCTTTTTTTCGAAATGACTACAGCTTCACCGGACTACTAAGGCGAGCGCTTAAGGCACTCAGCCGATTTTATTATTTTCTTCATATCTACCATACATAGTATAGTTTAGAACGTGCGCTAAACGTGACGAAATAATAACTTAGTCAAACCATGAGCACCGATGCGAGACCCCTAGAAAGGAAGGTCACGAAAAATAAAACCAAATTAAAACTAGTTCTCAATTATGCTAATTAATTATCTAATGCTTTACAATTGTAGAAACAATTGTGCTAAGTCTCTAATTAGATAAAAGCATTATGCTGCTTGTGTTTTATTTATTTAAAAAGATCATAATTTTATTTAGATTTTTTAAAAAGGGGTTCGTGGTTATCAAGAGAATTCAATAAATACGAGGGTTAACAAATGTGAGAAACGTCGTCCTTTTAAAATACATACATTACTGAACTGTTCTTGTGTTAGACTAATGCTAAATCTGAAAAAAATCCTTTTGGAATAAAATGTATATACATTGCAACCTTAACATAACGAATCTCAATTTAACGATTTCCTCGATTAAACAAATTTTTCATAATACCCTTGAATTGTTCATTAGTCATTGCAAATAATACCTTTATATTACGTTTTTTTTTTTACGAACAACCTTTTTATAACAAATTTTCAATTATAAAAAAGTGTAAATACCTATAACAAATTTTTCCAACACAAAACCTCTATATAACGTTCACATAGTATATGATTCAGTCGCGACAGGTTTCGGACTCGTTTTTTCGTAAAACAATTGAAGTCGTTTGATGGGTGTAAAGGGTGTCGAATAACATCATAAGACATGAGACACCCAAGCCAACCTCACCTGCACGTGGTGCACCCTTCTGAATAACGAACGAGGCAATGGTACAAGCGGGGTGGTAGGGTTTTACAGCCCGACTGGGTCGCAACCACCATGTATATGGCGAAAAAGCCCGTAATAGTGATTCGCTTCTACGGGTCGCGTTTCGGGATCAGCCTGTGCATATCCAGCTTATTACAGGCCGGCATGATAGTGGCGACCGGCGATGGACAGTGTGTCAATCGGTGGTCGCTATTATTTTTGGATTGTACTGTGCTTACCATCAGGCATAGTGCAGTCACTTTGCCGTGCTACAATAAAAAAAAAAAAAATGTAAACAGGAGGCCTACCCAAGTTGCTTATCGACAATCACTAACGCAAATAGAAAACGAAAAAATGTATGGAGATCACATATCAGAGCGCTATATCACGTGAGCATCTATGATATGCTCAGATATGTAATCTCCATACATTTTTTCGTTTTCCATTTGCGTTAGTGATAGTCAATAAGCAACTTGAGTAGACCCCCTGTGCTGCTCATCACTATTGTTGAAGATTCTAGTTGCAATGGCTCAGATACGTAAAAGGTGTTCCGTATCAGTGGCAGAAAAGCGAAACATTATTTATCATGTTGACAAAGATCCTACGACGAAAAAATTAGACAGCTTATAAGTTCGTGATTCCCACAAGTACATTGGCTACAATTATAAAATTCAAAAATAAGTTTCCGGAAGAAAGCGATTTGCCTGTGAACAGTAGATGATTAAAATCATGCGAGTACAAAGACGACGAATATGTGTTGAATTGATTAAACAATGCCGAGACCTCTTCGTCAATTTTTTATCTCTTTATAACAAATTTTAGACTAACCTCACCCTTTTTTTTCCAAATTAAAACGCTGTTTACCTGGAAAGGTCTTTACAGCTTCACCTAACTATTGAGGCGAGCGCTGAAGGCACTCAGCCGATTTGGTATATCAAGTCCTTAAATTAACCTTACCTCAATATAACAAACCTCAGTTTAACGAATTTCTTGAAATAACGAATATTTACGAGTTACCGTCTGCTTTCTTATATCGAGGTTGCACTGTATTACTAAATCCGACGATTATTAGTAAGATAATTTCCTTTAAAAAGCGATTAAATCGCAAGAATACTTAATTCATCAAACTATTTAATGAATATTTTGCTGTATACTTGATATTTTGGTCCAATAAAAGGCATTATTGCCTTGTGTATAAAACTTTTTAAAGGGGTTTGCTCTTATTAGGACATTTATAAATATTACTAAACTGTTTTTGTGTTAAATTACTACTGAATCCGATAAATTTCTCTTAAGATCGATTCAAAAAAATTAAAAATAATACGTGTGGCACTCGGGGACTGCCGCGGTAAAGCTATTGCATAGCATTTTTTATTAACTTATGAACTATTTATTTATTTTATTTATGCAGTATTTTTTTCCTTTGTTTTTTTTTCTTTGATATCAATTCAAGTTACACTTTTTGAGCGTGGTGACCGATAAGAAAACAAATTTTTTTCTTTTATTAAATAAATGAGAAGTTAATATTGTTCAAAATAATTTTATTATCCTACAATACATGTAGGTTATTCAGGAAAACACTTTGTACACAAATTATACGAGTACAGATATTCACTGTTGTACATAGATGATAAATACCTATACACCAGTATACTTTCTCACAAACAGCTGATTACGTATTCGTCCGATTTCGGAGTAGCTCGTCTCGATCCGTGCGAGCTTTTTTTTTTTTTTCTCGAACTGACTACGCTATTGGTCTTATTTTTTTGGACTTCACAGTTTCACCGGACTACATCCGTGCGAGCTTTGCCGAGCTACATAGTAGGCAGAGTGGGGGGTGTTAGGTTTTTTCGTTACGGAATTTTTGGATTCGGTCTCCACGCTCAAGGCCCGAGATAGAAGTTATGCAATAGCTTAAAAAAGGAACCTATCAAAGTAATTAATGAAAACTTTGCTCACTATAGTTATATTTGTCCAAATAAATGCATCATTGTCTTGTAGAACTTTTTTTAAAGGGGTTCCCTGTTATTGGGTATACCATTATATTAATACAGATCTATTTTTATTTTAATACTGAATCCGATAAATTTCTGTAAAGATCTAATCAATTTACACCAAAACTAAAACCTATCCATCAAAGTGTTAATGAAGATTTTGCTTTTTATAGTTTTTTTTTAACTTTTTTTTGGCAATCAATCTTTCAGATTATTACTGTCATTGTCACGTAGTCAATAATATTACAAGCGTCGTACGATCATTTCAATATTAAGCACCGTGTGAATAAGTATTCTAACAAGATGGTGGATCCCTTGCTAGAACCTTCCAGGGAGTTTTTACGGCATCTCAGAATTTCATGCTCCGTGGTATTATTTGCTATTCACTTCACTTATGCATAACAAACTATATTACGTAAAACACCACCAAATTTACACAATATAGAGTCAAATGACACAAGATTATGAATAAAATATAAAATCCGCTACATGACAGACTAAAATCCCGCCAAAAACTCCGCTTTTTACAGTTATATCTCAATAAAAGGCGTTATTGTCTTATTTTCATATTTATAAAATAAAATTCATTATTGTTAAGGGCTTTATAGAATTATATCCGATAAAGTTATAACTAACATTTTCTCTTAAAATCGACTCTATGTGTGTCGAAATACAGACTGATTGATCGTCGTATTTCTTTTTTGCGATAATAAATAATGTCCTTTTATTGTGAGATTTTTTTTTAAATGGGGTTCTCTATTTTTTGATATTTATATAAACTTATTTATTTAATAGTATAGATAGGTAAATAGAGTACCTATCTTTTATTATGGTCGATTGATTAATTACCGTATTTGTCATTGAGAGGTTAAATTTATGTGGAACAGTGCAGTGGACAAAAATGTATTACTCTTTAGCATCCTTATGGAAACACGTACAGAGTAAAGACTTCTTGCGGACGCGAGTAACATCAACCCATAGGTAGTCCGGTGAAGTTGTTAAGTCCGCTAGACCAATAGCGTAGTCAGTTCGAAAAAAAAAAACAATCCACAATAACACCAGTCCCCAAGTAACACTAATCCCCCCAGGTAGCATCGGTCCCTCTAGTATCACCAGTCCCCCCCAAGTAACACCAATTAAATAAGTACACGATGCTGTAATATGAGATATAAATACGTGTTTTTTTTTAAATTGCTGCACTCTTGCTCCGCACCTTTTTCTGCTATCGTTTATTTTATTAGTTATGTTAAAAATTGTTTTAATTGTATGCAAACCAGTTCCCCCCAGTAACGCCAGCCCCTTCCCCCAAGTAACACATAGTAAATAAGTACATAGCGCGGTAATATGAGAGATAGATATGTGGTTATTTTTTATTATGATTTGCGTGCTTTATCGCATTTACCACGGAGAGTGTTCAGAGGAGTTGTTTGGACTTTTACCTGCCGCTAAATTCCACCATCATACTACCCGCCTGAAACTTAAATTTCATCCACACCACCTCGATGAGTGGAGGTCTTCCACGGTGAGGTTTTCAAGGTCGTTTCTGCCTCGTACTGCGACCCTTTTTTTATGTCATATAGGAGGCAAACGAACATGCGGGTCACCTGTTGTTAAGCGATCACCGCCGTCCATAGATACTAGCAACCCCAGAGGGGTCGCAAGTGCGTTGCCAGCCTGTGTTTGTGAGAATGGAGAGAAAGGGGGAGGAGAAGGAAGAGGATAAGGGAGGGGAGGGGAGATGGGTCTCCGGCGCTCTCACTGACCGAACGAAACGCAACAATGTAAGCACTGTTACTTCACGTCGGTTTTCTGTGGGTCAGGTGGTGCTACCCTGGACGAGCCGACCCATTCAGGCTGAAACCAATAATAGCTTCAGCGTGGCTCTACCACTACTGTGGAATCGATTTCCAGCGGCAGTGTTTCCAAGCAACTATGAATTGCAAACTTTCAAGAAGCGAGCGTACACTTTTTCTAAAGGCTGGCAACGCACTTGTGACTCCTCCGGTGTTGCAAGTGTGTATGGACGGCGGTGATCACCTACCCTCGGGTGACCCGTCTGTTTGTTTGCCCCCTATCTTATCTTAATCTTAATATATATAAATCTCCTGTCACGATGTTTGTCAGCGATGGACTCCTAAACCGCTTAACAGATTTCGTTCAAATTTGCTCGCAATACGCAGTTTGGTCCAACTTGAGAAATAAGATAGCTTAGATATTTAACTATAGTCGCAATTTTATTTTATTGCAAATTATTTGTCTATAATTAATTGACAGTCACAATTATCTGTTAACTCCAAAAGATTCTAACAGATGTCGATACTTTTCGACTGGATTGAGTAAGTAATCAATAGATGGCACTGCTATGGTAAACCGACAACCGTGTCATATAAGCTACAATTCAATAGCATGATTATTACGTGTTAAGGATTTTTTTTTTAACTATTTACGCAGGACAACGTCTGCCGGGACCGCTAGTAATATATATTAAAAAAAAGATTACTGACCTGTTCTTGTGTTAGAATGACTTGATCCCCGGGACGTCGAGGCCTGGGACTCGACTCCGGGGTGTCGACTGGCGAAAACCACTTCACGGTGGATTCTGCGTACGTCGAGTGTCCGACAGGGACGTGTGCGGCTTGCACGAGCGGCGTCCTCTCTGACACTCTTTGATTACCTTCATAAAACCGTATTACCATTGAATTTTTAAATAAAATAATAATTTTAATTATATTACACGAGTTCCAACTAAAACAATATAACCAGTTTCAATTATACGATCCGTTCGCATGATTGTTTTGTTTTTTTTTTTTCAGTCGACTATCTAAATAAACCCGAAAGATGGTAATTACCATACGGAATTAATTAAAATTTAATTACAATCTCACGAAATGCGAAATAAAAAATAATTTATTCAATTTAGACCCTGAGAAGGTAACGGACAAACAACCCAGTCATCGAGAAGAATCAGGAAGAAACTCAATCTGGGTTTATCTTTTTAACATATACCAGGTGACTGTTTAGTTCAGTGTTTCCCAACCTTTTTCAGGTCATGCCTTAACATTTCCAAAATTTCATGCTCATACATAATTTTTAACCTTTAAAAATTGTTTTGTTCCCTTAAGAAATATAAATGATAAGTTTTAGAAAGAAATCAATACGAAATTATTTGCGCGATACGGTGACACAACTTATACATCACTGCTACAACACTACACGATCACCCCCACACGCGTGCACGCCTACACGCTTACACATGAAAGTGGAAGGGTTTACTTTTTTTCCCTTATCGAACTGAAAAAACTCCCAATTTTCCGATAACAAATATATGGAGGAGTTGTTGAGGCGTATATGCTTGGTACACATATACGTTTCAACAACTCATACATATATGAATAGTTAGCTAGGTTAGCCAAGATAGGTCGCGATTTCGCATGCAACAGGCAACAGCCAAGCCGAGGTGTGCCGTGCACCCTTAAGCTGGTTGCCAAAATAAAATCGGCTGAGTGCCTTAAGCGCTCGCCTTAGTAGTCCGGTGAAGCTGTTAAGACCTTGCTAGGTCAATAGCGTAGTCAGTTCGAGAAAAAAAAAACGAAATTATTATTAAAACATCGTAAGTTAAATTTCAAAACATATAATGAAAAACTTACTTAACGACTCTAATCTACTCAGTTGATATTTTGGTAACGTCCAACGAAATTATACCAAATAATTAATTACAGCTTCTTTTTTTTATTTGCCTTTTTTGTTAAATCTGTCACCGATATCTAGCATTGCATTTAAATAACCCAAAGCGAAAAGGATAAACGACGTTTCGAGCCCATTTTTGAATTGCCCCCATTAACTATTAAACTGCCCCCCTGTGGGTCGTGGGGCTCACGTTGGGAAACACTGCTATAGACAGTAATATTTTTGGAAAATTGCGGTTAGTAATAAGAGTAAAGCAATGATATCTTAGTAGTTAGTAAGTTCGGACACCGACTTGATGTACCTACCTTGAAGAAAAATCGTTATTTAAAATCAGACGAGATTGTAGTCAAAAGCTAAGACCTATAACGTCTTAAAAAAAACCGGCATGTTTATTTTCTAAGGACAGATGAGAAAACAAATTCAATACATAAAACTCATACATAAAAACCGCTCATACAATTTCATACACGCTTACAAAGTCAATACAAACAAGCATAGACCATAAACATATGAACTGTTTTACTGCATTCTTTATATATTTATTTTTATCTTTACTTTCTGTGTATTTTTTATTGTGACTAGGTATTTTGAAAATCAACTGTACTGTATAGGTAACTACCTATACTGTATATTGGTGTTTAATCATTTAATACTAGAAAAGAAAAGTCTTATTCCACATATGTTTGTCTGTCTGTTTGCGATAAACTCAAACTCGTTTTGGGGTGTAAGGGGTGCCGAGTAACATCTTAAGACTTGAGACACCCAAGCCAACCTCACCTGCACGTGGTGCACCCTGCTGATCAACGAACGAGGCAATGGCGATAGCGGGGTGGTAGGTTTTTACAGCCCGACTTGGTCGCAACCACCATGTACATAGCGAAAAAGCCCGTCATAGTGACTCGCTTCTGCGCGTCGCGTTTTGGGATCAGCCTGTGCATATGCAGTACCGGGTGACTTTCGTCATTATGGCCGGCATGACAGCGGCGACCGATGATGGATAATCTGTCTCTCGGTGGTCGCCACTGTTCTTGGATTGTACTATGCTTACTATCAGGCATAGTGCAGTCACTTTGTCGTGCTTCAATAAAAAAAAAAACCACCGAACAGATTGTCATGCGGTTTTCACCAGCAGATAAAGCGATTCATATGGAAGGTTTGCGTATATCATTTGTGAAGGATTTTTTTTTATTATCAGAGCGGGACAACGTTAGTCGTGCAGGCTAGTTATTGTTTTTTTTTATATCAAACGAGGTAAACGAACTGGTGGGTCACGTGATGTTAAGTGATCACCACCGCCCATAGACACTAGTGACATCAGTGAAGTTGCAAGTGCTTTGCCAGCCTATATATGGGAGAGGGGGAGGGGAAGGAAAGGGAAAGAAGGAAAGAGGAAGGAAGGTGGAGAAAGGTTCTAATACCTTTAGACGAGCAATTCTTGTACATTTTTATATTGTTATATATTCAGGATCTCGGAAACGGAGGCAGCGATTTCGGTGAAACTTAGTATGTAGGTGGTTTCGGGGACGATAAATCAATCTGGCTCGATTCCATTCATAGAACACTATTTTTATATGACTTATCAGGTAATGAAAAAATATAGCTATAATTGAAGGTAAATTTCGCCGCCGTTGTCAAAACAGAAATAGCTCAGATGGAAATAGACAGCTTCGAAAATCCTTTTAATCCCAGTTCAAATCGGATTAACAGCAAAAGAGATGTCTTTTTTTAATATATATTTTTTGGTACAAAAATGCTAATTTTGTGAAGCAAACCTGAAAAACCAAGTACTAAGGTGTATTAAGGTGTGCAATAAAGTATCAATTAATCACTACTGAATACATAGAAGATCGTATTATTGATAAAATGATAAAACAAATTCAATCGTCAGTTCTGACTCATACATAAAAACCGCTCATACAATTTCATACACGCTTACAAAGTCAATACAAACAAGCATAGACCATAAACATATGAACTGTTTTACTGCGTTCTTTACTTTACTAACTCACTTATAGTGTCCAAGATCTGCTTGGCGTGTAACTCCTGGGGCAGTACCCTGAAGTCCAAAAACCAGGCTTCACCCCAAGCGAGCGTGAACGAAGTCAGTATTAAGAACACTTCGTACACCGGTTGGGATGCGTTAGGCCACTGTTGGGATAAATGGGCTAAGCTAAGCTTCGGTATGAATGTGTCTGCTCGCCCCGGTACTACTACCCGACAAACAGAAACATCGACGTAAAATAACAGTGCTTACATTGTTGCGTTTCGTTCGGTCAGTGAGCGCGCCGGAGGCACACCTCTCCTCCCCCTCTTCCAAACACAGGCTAGCAAGGCACTTGCGACTCCCTTGCTGGTGCAAGTGTCTATGGACGGCGGTGATCAATTAACATCAGGTGACCCGCGTGTTTGTTAGCCTCCTATGATTTAAAATATATGTTTTTTTATATATAATTTTTTTTGTGTACGTATGTCACTGAGCTCCTCACAAACGGTTGGACCGATTTTGATGAAATTTTGTGTTCGTGTTCCAATGGATCCGAGAATAGTTAATATTCACAATTGGACCCGGTAGGTGGCGCTGCGGTTGGCTTTTAGGATTTTTTTAAATTATCAAAGCAGGACAACGTTCGCAGAGGTCGCTGCTATATATATTTTAGGTGAAATTACAGTTGGCGCGGAACTTTAAAAGCAAAATGTGTAAAACTTAAAAGTACACCATATTTGTGCACCGGACTTTTAGGAGATGAGCTTTCATAGCATTCAAGATTGAGCTGGTGCTTTTGGCGGGATCTCAGTCTGTCATGTAGTGGGTTTTAGATTTTATTCGTAATCTTGTGTTATGAGACTCTATATTTTGTAAATTTAGTGGTGTTTTGCGTAATATAGTTAGTTTATTGTGCATAAGTGAAGCGAATGGAAAATAATACCACGGAGCATGAAATTCTGAGATGCCACAAAAACTCCCTGGATGGTTCTAACAAGGGATCCACCATCTTGTTAGAATATTGACTGACACGATGCTTACTATTGAAGTGATTGCGCGATGCTTGTAATATTATTGACTACGTGACAATGGCAGTAATAATCTGAATGATTGATTGCCAAAAATAAAGATAAAAAAAAAGATTGAGCTGGAATGTCACGTGTTAGTGTGTACTATAAAATATACATTAAGTTTTTAATTAGCATTAATCTTCACAAAATAATACACAAAACTAAGAAACTAACTTATACAATAACATTATTTAACTAACTAGCTTTCATGATACTCACATCAAATACAAACACTTTCGCTATTAGAAATGCACAGGTACCGCTTGTAGACAGCTGAAACAAAATAATATCTTCTATAAATATAAGTACCCGGGCGACCGAGCCTAGCTCGATTCTTTAAAAAATATTTTCAAATTAAAATAAACTGTTAGGTTTGCTTCACAAAATTAGCATTTTTATCAAAAAAAAATCTTTTTGCTGTCACACGGATTCGAACTGGGGTTTCACGGATTTTCGAAACAGCAGATTTACATCTGCTTTTATATTCTAGATTGCACCTTTATATTCTAGATATGTTCGCCATCTTGTTCTCTTGTCTCGTTTTGTTAAGGTTAGGTAGGAATTGCGAAAAAAGGATAACGCGTCCACCCGATTAGGCCTCCCACGGCAACGCCTCAAGCCTAGGTTCGATCCCTCGGTAGGGAGCCTTTGAGTGCGTTGCTTGCGCGATACGGTGACACACAAATATACATCACTGCAACAACACTACACGATCACCCCCCACACACGTGCACGCCTACATGCTACACATTTTAGTGGAAGGGTTTACTTTTTTTCCCTTATCGAACTGAAAAAACTATGGTGACGTAACGATGAAAAATATTTGGAGGAGTTGTTGAGGCGTGTATGCTTAGTACACATATACGTTTCAACAACTCAAACATATATGAATAGTTATCTAGGTTAGCTAAGATAGGTCGCGATTTTACATGCAACGGGCAACAGCCAAGCCGAGGTGTGCCATGCACCCTTGAGTTGGTTGCCAATATAAAGTCGGCTGAGCGCCTTAAGCGCTCGTCGTAGTAGTCCGGTGAAGCTGTTAAGACCTTGCTAGGTCAATAGCGTAGTCAGTTCGAGAAAAAAAAAACCACGCTGACGAAGTCGCGAGCAGAAGCTTGTGTAATATAAATAATTTTCCATCTGAATAGAAATATTACTACAAAGTAGTAATAAACATGAATTTCGTGACAACGAAAAGCAACTAGTACAGTGTTTCCCAATTTTTTGTAGGCTATGCCCATCTTAACATTTCTAAAGTGTTTGTGCCCCCCCCCCCCCCCACATACATAATTTCTAACCTTTAAAAATTGTTTTGTTCCCGTAATAACATAAATAATAAGTTTTGGGAAGAAATCACTATGAAATTGTCAAAATATCGTAAGTAAAATTTCAAAACATAATGAAAAAGCTTACTTGACGACTCTAATTACCCAAATGATATCTTGGTAACGTCAAACGAAATTACACCGGATAATTATTTACAGCATTTCTTTTTTAATTTGCTGTTAAATTTGTCACCAACATCTAACATTGTAAGTCGTGTCGAGTCCTTTTTTAAATTACCCCCCTTAACTATCAAATTGCACCTATGTGGGGCGTGGACCACACGTTGGGAAACACTGTAGTTCAGTAGCACCATTATATAGTTGCGTGAAGTTTTACTTCTATATCAAATTAAATCAGAGTCATATACCAAAAAGAGATAAGGCGGTAAGAATTTCACAATTTACGTTATTCTTTTGTTTATTTTTCTGACATCTCAGTGATTATTGTAAACAGTATAGGATACTTACATTACCTATTAAAATCCTCTGTCACTTACAAATTAATAACATTACAATACTATATTTACGTAAGCCATTACTGATGAGAGTTAACAAATAACAACTATTTTAACGTAGTCAGTCTAACGTAAATGTTATTTATATAAGTAAAAACAATAGCAATTTGTAAAATATTTAATTAACCATGTTCATACGTGTCGCAGAGTGAGAGGCCGCGGCTACCTTGGGTCATACGACACATGACCTAATTAAAAAAAAAAAAAAACATAATAATCTATACTAAAATTACAAAGGTGGATGGTTTGTTTGATTCTAAGCGCTAATCTTAGAAATTATTGGTCTGATTTGAAAAATTATTTCAGTGTTCGATAGCTGATTTACCGAGGAGGTCAAAATTAAAATCACTTTATTCAATTTAGGCCCTAAGAAGGCACTTATGAATGTCAATATTACTACCGGTTCGTACAAACAACCCAGTCATCGAGAAGAATCGACAAGAAACTTAATCTGTTTTTTTTTTTTTTTTTTTAACAAATGTATATAATATTCAAAATATATTACATAATGTCAGAAACGTTTTTAATGGATGCACAGACGAGTCAATTCGAGACATCACTATCGTTCACATACTGATCTACTCTATAATAGCCTTTTGAGACCAAAACCCGCTTGACATGGCGCTTAAATTCACAATCAGGCAAATCGGTAATATCCTTTGGAACTTTGTTATAGAACCTTACACTATTTCCTAAAAAACTATTACTCGTTTTACTAAGTCTAACATATGGGTCGACCAGTTTGTCACAGTTCCTAGTATTTAGACTATGCTGGTCTTTTACGAAATCCAGCTTATCAAGGTTCTTAAGCTTTTCAAGGCCATATATCATCACGCTAAGATCAATAGGGACGGAGCACCAGTGAAGAACGTTCCAAATTTTTGTTTCTTTTGACAGCCTCCGCTGCTTGTTAGCCTAAAGTAAAATCGCGTGTAGAAGCTAGTAAAAGGTAAATAAAAACCGAAGCACAATTACTGAACACCTGTATTGATTTACAGTAGTCACATTTATGAAATTATATTTGTTTTGAGTCAGGGTCTTACGGCAAGAATATACACATATGTGATACACAAATGTATACATAGAATACTATATATCTATACTAGTATTATAAAGAGGTAAAGTTTGTGACGTTGTGACGTTGTAGGGGGTAATCTCGGGAACTATTGGTCCGATTTGGATAATTCTTACAATGTTATATAGCTCAGTTATCGAGAATGGTTATAGGCTATATACCATCACGCTAAGACCAATAGGAGCGGAGCACCAATAAAGAATGTTTAAAAATCGGGGACTTTTTTCGTTTTGAGAGCTTACGCTGCGTGTTAGCGTTAGCCTAACGTATTTATTCCATGCAAACTGTTATACCCTGACCATGTACCCTTATATGCTGACCTTTCTCTAACACCACAGAACTATACCCCTTCCTATCCAGTACCTTTCTCTAACACCACAGAACTATACCCCTTCCTATCCAGTACCTTTCCCAGTACCCTAGCGTCAGTACTTTTCGAGTCCTCACACGTTCCACGTTATCACCCAGTCAGTCAGTTCATTCCTAGTCTCGGTCCATAACACTCAAAATCCTAATAATTCAGTGTTAAATAATGTGAACAATTCTTCTTTAAATAATAAATGTATAATTAATTAAATAAATCTTTTTTTTTTAAAGGGATTTTTTAAGATTCCTATAACAGAACGAAGTCGCGGCAGAGGCTAGTCTATACATATAATAAAAAATGAAGTGTCTGTATGTAATATGAAAATATTTTTTTTACTCATTGGATATGACACACGCTACTGATAAAAAAATGCAAATTTAAAATTTTTTGTCGGTGTGCCTGTATGTGTCTGTTTGTTCCGGATAATTTCCGAAAGGGCTGTACTAATTTTGACAGGAATTTTACTAGCAGATAGCTGAAATTACAGCGGGTTACTTAGGCTCCTCTAAATTAGACTAGCTGTTAACCGCAGCTTCTACCGAAACACTATTTCGAAAACGGTTCGACCGATTTCTATGGAACTTTCACGGGCAGACAGCGGACATAATAAAAAAATAAATTTGTCTACTTTAATTTAGACTAGTTGTTAACCGTTACTTCGCCCGCAGTGCTATCTCCAAAACGGTTCCATCGATTTTTACGGGACTTTCACGGACAGAAGCGGATATTATAAAAAGTAATCTAGTCTATTATTATACATAGTCTCACAATTTTATATTTCTTTAATACAATTTTAAAAATACGCGTGCGTACAACTAATAAATAATCAGATACATTTCAATCATTTTTAGAAATGTCTAAAATGATTATCTGCCTGTTTCTCTGATAGTTTGTTTGTACATACGTCACTACTAAAATTCTGCGTTGATGATAAAACCTTTTCAAGAAGTATGAAATATGATAAAGCATATCTTTGAGTAACATTTAGTCTTTCTTTCATTGAAATCGGTTCTGTCTATCAAAATTTATTGTAATTTTAATGACGACGAGACTTAAGTACGATAGAAAAGTAGATAAGTAGATGGACTTAATCTATACCAATATTATAAAGAGGTAAAGTTTGTGAGTTTGTGACGTTGTAGGAGGTAATCTCAGGAACTACTGGTTGGATTTGAAAAGTAATTTCAGTGTTACATAGCTCATTTATCGAAGAAGGCCATAGGCTGTATATGATCACACTAAGACCAATAGGAGCGAAGCACAAATGAAGAATGTTTGAAAATCGTTTTTTTCTTCTTGAGAGCTTCCCGCTGCGTGTTAGCGTTACCCCAAAGTAGCTATTACACGCGGACGAAGTCGCGGGCAGAGGCTAGTAGGTATATAAAATGAACTCACCGCAATAACACTCCAATTGTGTATATATAGTAAAGCGTAGAACAGTAGTAGGAGTAAAAACCTACTGACGGCCACCATTACAATATCAAATAAGGACGATTTAATATCGTAATGTAATATTTCCCCGTCAAATATCTGTTTTAGCGTTTCACCTCGCATCTGAAATACAAACATTATTTTTTTTATTTAACATTATTTTTGACAATCAGTCTTTCAGATTATTACTGCCATTGTCACGTAGTCAATAATATTACAAGCGTCGTACGATCATTTCAATATCAAGCGTCGTGTAAGTCAATATTCTAACAAGATGGTGGATCCCTTGTTAGAACCTTCCAGGGAGTTTTTGTGGCATGTCAGAATTTCATGCTCCGTGGTATTATTTTTCATTCACTTCACATATGCACAATAAAGTAACCATATGTTAGCTACCCACTTCCGGTACCGCTCGTCATTCGACTCGAGATACTATCGCTACATATTAGAGATACGCATTGATACTAGCGCCAAGCGACAACATATAAGAGAGACACATTAACACTAACGCCATTTTATTAAAGATACATAAATGAGAATTATTATAATTATATAGATTTCAATGAGTCCTTTCAATAGGAATTGATATTGTTCATTTATTACTTGCACAACATTAGTTTTATGATAATAATAGTAATTGCTTTGACTTCAATAGTTTGACCTATAAAGGGCTAGATGTCTCTACTCTACACACATACACATATTTCAGATACATAAATAACAATGATATAACAATGATATAACAATGATTTTATATAGAATTGATGTACGTAAATAATATTAATTTGTTCATTAATTATTATCTTTGTGTTACTTAAAACTTTATAGCTAGTTATATCTTTCTTTCTTTAGTAAAGCTTTATAGCGTATACTTATAGCTCGTGGGAAGCGTTCGGTGACGATGACGCGAATTCCGTGATATTTTATTTAGTCAAATAAAGTGCTCAGTGCACTTAAACAAGTTTTCACTTCAAATATAAGCCATCATAATACTGAAGATTCTAGCATTATATAATTCTCTCGAAATATCCTGAAAAACTCGTTATTACAAATAAATGATAGATGAGTCGTGGAACCGTGAGAAAAATTAACACGTACATCTTTTCGCTCGTATTATTACATCAAAATAATATCATCGTCCATAGCTGTACCGTTTTTTTGCAATATTTAATTCTATATACATTAGGGATTAAGAAATAAATGAATACTGTATTTCACTTTTGGGTTTGTACACTGGCGAGATTAATACCACAAGATATTTTCCTCCAGTTAACCAGCGGTATTATTATGAATAAAAAGGTTTTGTAGGAAGTGTCGAAAATAGAAAATACAAAACAGCTGGGTAAATGAATTAAAACATATACGATGGTATAAAAAACAGTATTTTTTAAATTATTACAGTCAAGCAAAGAGTTTGACATACTTAATTGGGTCCTATTCCTCATCACGGCTGAAAAAGTTGCTAGATCGATTAGCCTTCCAGAGATTTCCACCCTTCGTTTTAAAAAGTATATAAGCACAGCATAAAGCGATAGTGTGCAGTTCTATTCTGGACACCGAAGCGAATATAGAGAGAGAAATAATAGGAGGAAATCTGCAAGCTAACTATATCCACGGTATTATAAGGTGTAAATATGACTTCAGAGTAATTGAATCATAGTGAATATCTTTAATTATTGTGTTTTCGAGTACAAATAAATTGATTTTTGTACGTGATATAACCACGTTGAAGCTATTACTGGTTTCAGCATGAATAGGTCGGCTCGTCGAGCGTAGTACCACCCGACCCCCAGAAAACCGACGTGAAGTAACAGTGCTTGAATTGTTGCGTTTTGTTCGGTCAGAGACCCTTCTTCCCCTGCCCTTCCCACGCCCTCTCCAAACACAGGCTGGCAACGCATTTGCGATTCCCTTGGTGTTGCTAGTGTCTATGGACGGCGGTGATCACTTAACATCAGGTGACCCGACTGTTCGTTCACATCCTATGGTAGAAAACAAAAAAGATTCCTAGGCAAACAGCATTTTACACGGGCATAATATTATCTAGTAGTATTCACTATTATCGCAAGCCTCACACTTGTCTCATACAATATTGTCTCACATAGTCACACATTTCCGATTTAACCACCTATTCCTGACGGACATTCACGGCTTCACCGGACTAAGGCGGGCGCTTAAGGCATTTCACCGCCTGACAACAAGCTCAAGTGTACCAGAGTAACCGAACCTCGGCTTGGGCTGTTGCCCTGGATGGCAACAACGCGAATCTATCTAAGCTTCACTAAGCTAGCTATTTATGTATGTATATAAGAACGTATACTTCGTTTCCTTGAGGCGTCATCACGTTGAATATATAGGAGCGTGGGTTTCAGTGAAGTCTGGTTATGTACTACACTATTGACCTGATGAACCCATACTACTTTACCGGTCTACTCAGCACTTAAGCGCTTGGTAAAAACCTCGGCTATTGCCTTAGAAGGCAACAACTCGAATCTGTCTAAGCTAAACTAAGTTAGCTACTCTCACATATAATAAAGAATGAACGAATTATTTTATTCGTAATGCATTACATAATAATGGATAAAAATGTGCTTTATGAAAGGGTATCCAGGTCAGCATATGCTAAAGTATTATGAGAAGCTCTAAGCGCTGATTTTCAGCTGCAACACAATGTAAGTGACGAGTATGTGCGCGTTACATGTGTACCGACTTGTGTGCCTCACTAATTCAAAGATATTTTCAAAACACTTTTGTTTTTTATTGTCTTAGGAGGCAAACGATGAGGTTGGTCAGCTGATGTTACGTGATCACCGCCGTCCATAAGCACCAGCAACACCAGAAGTTGCCGTTGCCAGCCTGTATTGGGGCGAAGGAAGGGGTGTGGAAGAGAGGTTGTGGTATGCAGGGGAGGAAGAGGTGTGGGGGAAGGAAGGGAGTAGAGGGGAGGTGGGTCTCCGGCGATCTAACTTACCGAACGAAATGCAACAATATAAGCACTGTTACTTCACGTTGGTGTTTCTGTGAGCGAGTGGTAGTACCAGGGACGAGCCGACCCATTCATGCCGAAAGCAGTAATAGCTTCAGCGTGGTTACGACGCAACGACTTCAAATGTATGAAATAAAAAAACAGACTGCAGAACGTATCACACAGAAGGAACACTTACCATCACACATATAAGCCACATGAGACTAGTGAAAAGTAGATCGAACGTGACGAACAGACAGAAAAATCTCCTTACGGTAGACATTTTCCCGGCTGGTCTGTGACCAGCGATCAAGTCCTCCGTCACCAGGTTTATTGATTGTGAGTGAGCTGAAGAGATTATAATTATTATTAATTTTATGCCTCCATACATAATTTTTAACCTTTAAAAAATGTTTTGTTCCCTTAAGAAATAAAAGAATATAAATGATCAGTTTTAGGAAGAAATCACTATGAAATTGTTATGAAAACATTGTAAGTAAAATTTCGAAACATGGAATAAAAAACGTACTTAACTTGACGACTCTAATTACCCAGTTGATATTATGGTATTGTTAAACGAAATTATACCTGATAATTATTCACAGCATTTTTTTTAAGAAATCGCCTTTATTGTTAAATTTGTCTCGGATATCTAGCATTGCATTTAAATAACCCAAAACGAAAGGGTTAAAGTCTTGTTGAGTCTATTTTTAAATTGCCCCCTTTAACTATCAAATTGCCCTGCTTTGGGGCGTGGACCCCACGTTGGTAAACACTGACCTATACTAATATTATAAGGAGGTATTAAGTTCGTAAGTTTGTGGGGTTGTAGGGAGTAACATCTGGATCTACTAGACCTATTTGAAAAATTGTCTCAGTGTTAAATAGCTCATTTATCGAGGAAGGCTGTATATCATTACGATAAGACCACTAGAAGCGGAGCACCAATGAAGAATGTCTCAAAATCGGTGTTTTTTCCTTCGAGAGATTCCGCTGCGTGTTAGCCTTAGCCCAAAATTTTCCACGCGAAGTCGCGAACAAAAGCTAGTAATATAATATATTTTATGTAAAAAGGATAAATCACACATCACTTAATGGACGTAGTATCTATAAAAAATTGTATTTTCTCAAAAATGGAACCATTTTATATTCAACTAGCCTCTGCCCACGACTTCGTTCGCGTGAAATACTTATTTTGGGCTAATGCTAACACGTAGTGGAAGCTCTCAAGAGGAAAAATCCCCAGTTTTTTAACATTCATCATTGGTGCTCTGCTCCTATTGGTCTTAGCGTGATTATATATAGCCTACAACCATTCTCGATAAATGAGCTATGAAACATTTTTCCAATTTTTCAAATTAGACCAGTAGTTCCTGAGCTTACCCCTACAACGTCAAAAACTCACAAACTTTACCTCTTTATAATATTAGTATAGACTAGCTGACAGGGCGGGGCTACTCGTTACTGTGAGCTCAGTTATTACATGTTGATTTAAAATTATGATAAACTATTTTTAAAATTAAAACGTTGCGCCATCTGTGAGATATCTATAACAGTTGGTCCTGCAGTTTGCTGTCAACTAACTAATTTAAAGCACCATCTGTCCGAGTCTGATGAAACATATAATTACTAACAATAACCAATATTCACAATAATTTCAATTATAATTAAAAAGACTTTAATGGAAATAATATTATAGGCAAACAACTCACTTAAAGTCCTATATGGTGGGCTGGCAACACTGCTGAGGAGGGACTCAGCTGCCTCCCTAATCTCAGGGACTGACATATTGTCTGTAATAAAAGTTAAAAAAAAACTTAAGGGCATTATGGCTTAGTTTTTAGCATGTTCACACCCAACATTGATATACATAGGGCACATCAGGCATGCCCACGTGTGGACGGATGTGTTAGAGACATTATATTCTAATGTACGCACATTGTTAAACCTGTGGACCACAAAGGACACCCTAAAGCACCTTTTATCCAGAGAAAATACTATTCCCAAAGTTATATATAACAAAACTAATTAAATTACATAACAAATATTACTTTTGTTACGAACTGAATACACTATTGACCTAGCAACGTCTTAACAACTTCACCAGGCTACTAAAGCGAGTGCGTAAGGCATTCAGCCGATTTTATTCGACAACTAGCTGTAGGGTGCGCAGCACGCCTCTTTTTGCTCTGTTGCCTGACTCATGCAATTCACAAGCTATCTGAGCTAACTATTCATATATATATATATGAGTTGTTGAAACATATATGTGTACCAAGCATACATACCTCAACAACTCTTTCAGTTCGATAAGGGAAAAAAAAATAAAACCCTTCCACTTTCGTGTGTAAGCATGTGTGCATGTGTGGAGGTGGTATGTGTTTTCGAAAGACAGACTGGTATTGATCATTCCCTGCTGTTATATCATTGTTATATCATCAGAAGGACATAAATATATTATTTATAACTTTATCACCTTTGACTATATGTCAATAGACTCAAAGTAAACAAACTAAAGAATTTAATCTGGATAGTAGTTAAAACATTTCAAACATTGAGGTCACTCATATGCTATGTTTATCTCCAAATTAAATTATTAAATACTAACTCAGAAACACAACTTTGCCTTTTCTGAAACTTCCAACATTTATTGTTATATTCCAACCAATTAACATGAAATCTTGACAAATTATATACCTAAACCTTCCTCGTGAATCACTCTATTTAATTATTAAATCTCTAATTAATGAAAACCGCATGAAGATACTTAGTAGCGTTTAATTTTATTATGAACAGACATACATATAGATGATGCGGTGGAGGACTTTGTGTTAAAATATGTAGTGATAATAATAAACAAATCTGTGTTCTAGTGAGTTTAGTAAATTATTTTGACACTAGTTTTTTTTTTAATGCCATCTTATACACATTAGACTACAGCATAATTTGTTTTAAGTGATGAAAACTTTTTAGTATTGTAGTCAATTCAACAATAGATTAAATATTACTGTACTCATTATAGATTATATTTATGTTAACTATAGGTATCTGCCACAAGCAAATTTATTATTATTTAAATTAATTTATGATAAAGAGGTGGATAAATAAAAAAATATTCAGTTAATTTTGCATACAAATAAATTAATATTCAGTTAATGTTTTTATATGGAGAAGTAAACAAAAGCAGTATTGTAATTATAAATTGTTTTTTTATCATAATTATAGCTTTATGATTTTTGTAATTGTAACTTACGTGCTGTTTGTTGGATGAGTAATACTCGACAATACATTTCAATATTTTGGACTTCTGTTATCAAGCAATATGTGCCCTTGGAGACCTCAAATAGAGACTATAATAACTTTGCATTTATATAATAGGTCAACATCTATTCAGCCTTGATTAGAAATAAGAAAAAACAAAGACTTACCTTACGATTATTGTATTTACATAAATATAATTTAGCTTCTACTTAAATGCATATTTCGATGGGCTTCTACACTATTGTAGCTCGATACGGTCCTTTATTGATTACGCATCTTGTTTATTCATAGTTTGAGTTAAAAATGATATTATCAAACAATGCAACTGTTATCAAATTGGTGGGTTAAAAAACAGGAGAATAAAAAATGCTAAATCTGTACTTTAATTCCTTTAATTTTTCATATACTGAGCATTATACAACTGAGGCGCCATTAATGTGATGCTAAAATTATAATATTTTTAATCTGGACAATGGAACAAAACGTCAGAACGACATTTGTGACAAATACGGTCCGTTTTACACTACAATATGCTATTTTCATTGTAATCATTATTTAAAAGTAAAATCAATTCTCTAAACTCAATACTACGAAGGTTGACAAGACTCTTTTATTGTTTTTATTATATCGATTTTTTTAAAGTATCAATTATTTGAAATGAATTTTTAAAAAGAACTACGAAAAATTTCTATATTTCAGAGGTTAACATTCCTGTACGACCTTGGTTATAAAGATCGAAGTAAATGTATTTCTAGCTAATTCAGTATTTATTTATTACTCTGATGATATTTAATCAATATTCCGTTATTGAATAAATTTATTTAAGAGACGGAACGAAATGTCACCTTTTGGTTAACATAAAGTAGTATTATTTTTTCCAGCGAAGATGTGCTGTTCTTATATTTATGTTTAAACAATAGAAGCTACATGCTATTAATAATTGACAGATAATAATATTATTTATAATACCACCTCTATGGGTTGTAGGGTGCATAATAAATTATATATGCCTATAAATTTATATGAATAATATTATAAAGAGGTAAGGTTTGTCAGTTTGAATGTTCAGGATAATCTTTGGTAATATTGATCCGATTTAAAAAAATCTTTCACTGTTAGAAAGCTACTTTTGATTTTAGTTAATATACACACTTTGAATAATTAATTAATTAATCAGCTAGTATTATATATAGGTGATGATAAAAGCACCTTCAATATTAGTTCAATAAATATTTCTTAGCTTTTGTTAGACCCTGATAAGTAGCACAGTTGTCATGATTTTTTTTATTAACACTTAATAATTTCACTAATGATGAACAATCTATCAATTACAAATAAAGACACGTTTTTATACAAAATCATGAATTGCAGAAGATTAATTAAGTGTAACGTCAAAAATAAAATACGGGAAATTACTGCGCGAGATGACTAAGCTTTCATAAATGAGTAGCTCACCCGAAACTCTCGTACTGTGAGAAAAAAAAAGAAGAACAGCTCAAATTTTTAGTGCAATGTTACATGAAAAGATTTCAGATTTTAGCTACCCACCTAATAATCATTTTATTGACTTGTTAATGTCCGTGACTTCCTTCTAATATGATACAACTTTATGAAAAAATAAATTACACGTTGAAAAATCTATTTTAAAAACTGCACCTAATCGTTCTTTACCATAATTAGGTACAAAACTAGGTTTCAATTATTATAAACCTACCGGTATCTCAATTACTATACATTTGCTATTCGATTTTGAGGAGTTTCCTGGCACATTTTCCAAATCTAGAAACAATTCTAATTAAATTAAAATGGGATCCTTTGTAAACACATCCCTTCCAGTAAAAGAATTAATTACAATATACTCACACTTATCAGCTCATTTTAAGCAGAGACCAATTTAAATCACATTATAGGTAAAACAACTTACTTAGATTCCTATACGGTGAGCTAGCAACACTGCCAAGGAGGGTCTCTACCGCCTCCCTAATCTCAGCGACTGACATGTTGATGTCTGTAATAAAAATTGAAGCGAATTTGAAGCGATGATGTCGTTCAGACACAGCGTCAATTCACGCAAGTTCCAATACTTGTAACTAAGTCGGGACTTCCACAGAAGAAAAACATTTTGGGCATAACGACGCAAAACACGAAATTTACCTTAAAAACATTTACCTTATTTGTATATACATAAGACTCAAAATGCTTTGTCAACCACTCGTTCTACTAGAGTTATGTGGCACGCGCCGAAAACCTAGCGCCCTATGATAAATGCCACCAAACACACCGCACCTGTGAGTAGTTGATAAAGTTTGTATTTAATAAAAATGAGAATTTTTATGTAATAAAATAAATAAACAGTCATTATCTTATCGAACAAATTTGTAATGCTTTATCTTTTCATTAGCTAATTCCTATCGTAATCTGTTCTTTTATGCATATAACTTATACAAAACAATTTCGATGTTTCACATCTGCCAGGTGTCCCGCAACGGCTCAATCTTTTTTCTAAGTCCGAAAACCGTTAGTAACAACCCTCAAGTTGAAAATTCGTCATTAAGCACCTGTTGGTGTGTTCCAATAGTTGCACTTGAGGGTGAGTCCCTCTACTCTAGATTTAGTGTGCTTACCACCTTGATCCAAACTGTCATTTCACATAAGATTCTAAAATCAAGATAAGAAATATATTAGAAACAAATGATCATTTTGGCATAGGTAGAGGTGAATATGTTAAGTGCAGCTTCCTTTCATTTTGGCATAGATAGAGGTGAATATGTTAATTGC
>JACEII010000113.1:354011-399715 GCA_014332785.1 Antheraea mylitta
TAATTAAATATGTAAAAGCATAGCATAGCACTGTAGTTAAAATGAAGTGAAAGTGAACCCAACCAAGTAACAAAGGATAATTTTTCAAAGTTTGAACATGCAAAAGGGGTTTATTGTTCGTTTTAAACGCCGGAACGACGCTCGCAGGTTTTGTCACTGGTCATTCAACCTAGGTTTATTTAAATTTGTACCCATACTTTTGATAACCTTAGAACAATCTTTAACTTACGTTCTCTTTGTTGTTTATTAATATTTGTTTTAATATTATTATTGTATATGTTAAATATGACCATGAAGTATCACACGATTGAAGGTTAACTAACACTCTTTAAACAGTCACGGTGTATAATACGATTTATATGGATTACGAAAAATAGTACATACAATCGCACTACTGTGATGGTAAAACAAGATTAAGTATGAATTGAGTGCGCATTTGGTTAGTTACCCAAATACATAAGTGACGCGCCACGCCTACTTGGCATTTCCACTCTTCACTTTCTTCCGTATTACAGATTAATTTTTATAGGAAAAAAAGGAATTAATAATTAATGAACCCATATTAAAAAACAGATGAAATTCATAAACATTTAATTCGATTTATTCAACAATCACATAGTTTTACATCAAAATCTTAATAAACGAAATTTTAATATTACAAAACCTCTGATATATTTTATATACCTATATTTGTCATTGATTCATAATGTAATACATTTTATTTTTTATTTAGTTCCTGGTTACTTATAGGGAATGTTATTGGTCTAAAATTAACTTACCTATCAAATACCTGCCTACAAACAAATAGCAATATACCCAAGTAACATTTTTGATATGACATGGATTTTTTTTTAAGTAAAACTTCTTTCCGATCGCTTAACTTGGGGAGTAAAAGTGTGCTGCGTGGGAGGAACAGCGCCGCGTTCTGGCTGCGGCGGTGGGAACAGATTTGTTGCTGCCGAATGTGGTCTCGGCCATGCTCGGCAGTGAGAAGGCATGGAAGGCAATGGCCGCCTTTTGCGAGGACCTCATCTCGCAGAAGAAGTCGGCGGAGAGGGTTCGCGAGGATAACCCTCTGAGTGGCACTCTCAGCTAACGGAGGACTGAAGAGAGGCGGGGACGATATGCCCGCCTCTTCCCATCACCGTAGCCGAACCTGAGGGGATGGGTCGGGGGGCCATCTCCTCATTGCACAGGTCCGGCGGACGAGGGGAGGCAGCTGGTGTGTACCCAGTCTGTCTCCCTATTAGGTAGGAGCCCGGCGGCCACCTTCCGCTAGGCGGACCGTTGGGGCGGCTATCCAAGGAGACAAGCATTGTTCGATTCCTTGAGGCCCCAACAATACGGTATGTCGGTACACCGTGGGGCTTTAGTCCGTGCGAGTCGGACACAACCCACTCTCTCCCAGAGAGGGTGGCGTATCCATAAGGGATTTCCCCACATTAATAAAAAAAGTGGAGTAAGCTGGTGTATGCTTGACGAGAGCGTTACTGGAAGTGTGATCGGGTGAAGCAAACGGAAGTTGAGAGGGAGATTAGTGGAGATAGGAAGAGAGAGAGAGTTAGATTTACTATTATCAAGGAAAACCCAGAACAAAGTTAAATATTTGTAGAAAATTAATATATTGATATATTACACAAATAGATGGAGCTAAAGAAATTTTACTTCAGTCGTGTGGTCTAAAGCACACTCTTTTTTTAATAACTATAAAACCTAGCTTAAAACTAGAATTTGTGTCCAATTGGATATTGACTACCACAAATTAGGTGTGACACCTGCATTAATACGTTTAGGCATTTAGCATTTCAGAAACAACTAATATATATCTAGACGTGAATTAACTGAGACTGATTTTGCATATATATAGTCACCGTTCTTTTGTTATCCACCATTGTAATGACAGCTGATATGGTTAGTTTGGTCTTCTGGTATAATTAATTGGAGTGTAAGGGTTGGCGAGTAACATTTCAAGACTTGAGACACCCAAGCCAACCTCACCTGCACGTGGTGCACCCTGCTGAATAACGAACGAGGCAATGGCGATAGCGGGGTGGTAGGGTTTTACAGCCCGACTGGGTCGCAACCACCATGTACATGGCGAAAAAGCCCGTCATAGTGACTCGCTTCTGTGCGTCGCGTTTCGGGATCAGCCTGTACATATCCAGTACCGGGTGACTTTTGTCATTATGGCCGGCATGACAGCGGCGACCGGCGATGGATGATCTGTCTATCGGTGGTCGCCACTCGGCAACTATTGTCTACTCTCTATTGTCTCTTGGCTGCTTTTTTAAGACCCAAATCTTAAAATGGCGAATCATGTATTAATTGTTTTTTTCAAATTTCACGTCAACGTAAGTGTCATGGCTCAGTAAAAAGTATTTCTTCTTCTCTTCTTTCTACATAAAAGAAATTTAGCCCCAAATTTGCCGCCCTCAAAAATCTGCCACCTTAGGCTCCAGCATACTCAGCCTACTTGTAAATCTGCCACTGCTTATTAATCGGGTCAAAATACTCGACTATGACGCTAATAATGCGTAGTATCAACGCGGTTATCAGGCGGGTCGGTAGCACAACAGTATGAAGCGACAACTCCAATTGAAGCTACACCTAGCGATAAAATGCTGACACAGCAGACCGCAGCTGATGTTATATCGTTGAGAGCTGTTCCAGGCATCGGCTGCATACACAAGAGAAGAAGAAGACCGAAGGCACTCAAGAGAGAGAAAGAAGAGAGCACGATGTAACCTGAAAACAGGAGTAGAGTTTTTAGCAGGATCTGAGTCTGTCATGTAGTGTTTCTATATTCTAGTTGTAGCGGATCGGGCAAATGTTGTTCTGCCCTGATTACAAATAATCTTTGTTAAATTATTTACTTTGTTCTAGTGAAATAGTTATTTTGAGCTAACGCTAACACGCAGCGGAAGCTCTCAAGAGGAAAAAGAACCCCTGTTTTTGAAACATTGTTCATTGGTGCTCTGTTCCTATTGGTATTAGCGTGATGATATATAGCTTATAACTACCCTTGGTAAATGAGCTATATGTCATTGAAAGAACTTTTTAAATCGGACGAGTAGTTCCTGGGAGAACACCCTTGTAGGTCACAAATTCATAAATGTTGCATCTTTATAATATTAGTATAGATGAAAACCGCATGAAAATCCGTACAGTAGTTTTTGAGTTTATCGCGAACAGACAGACAGACGGATGGACTTGGTATGGGACTTTGTTTTATACTGTGTAGTGATTCATAAGTACCTATGTGTTATTTGTCTCTGTATTTTGTAATATTGGTAGGATTTTACGTAATATAGTTTCGTTATTGTGCACAAGTGAAGTGGACGGAAAATAATACCACGGAACATGAATTATGTGATGCCACAAAAACTCCTTATAAAGTTCTAGCCAGTGGGCCACCATTTTGTTAGAACATTAAAACACTCGAGAATGGTAGTAATAATCTAGAACATTGGTTGTCAAACATAAAATAAAAAAGGCAAAACTATGAACATTTAAGCAAAAAGAATATAAGTTTCAAAATTTAGGATGACTGGTAACTATTTCTATTCTAATTAATTTAATTCAATTTATACCAGGTGAAACGTTAGACACTCGCAGTATTATAGGATATGACACGTCATGGTCACATTTAATACATAAAATGATAATATCAAAACAAATACTAATAGACAACAAAGAAAACCTTAGGTAAAGTTTGTTCAAATAATTTCAAAAGTATGGATAATAACTTAAATAAACCTAAGTAGGTTAATTTTGTTGTTCGAACTGCCTACGCTATTGACCTAGCAAGATCTTAACAGCTTCACCGGACTACTAAGTAGGTTAAATGACCTACTTGACTAAGTAGGTTAGTTGGTTGGCTTCACGTTCATTTCACCCGACAGACATTGACACTGTGCTTTAACAAGAGTTGAGTATAATATTTGTATATTTCAAGATAATTCGGTCAAATATTAAGCATCAATTTTTTTTAGTTGATTTATAACGAGAATCGAGTGTAGATTATCATTCATAAATATTGCTACTGTCTAAGCATTCACTTGGTATAATACCAGAGCTAAACTGGTCGCCAATCGCGTATTTCGTTGTAAGGAAGCATGGTTTGAACTCAACTGAGAAACAATAGACTACAGCATTGTGATGCTTCCATGATTGACCATACCTGACACGTAATTGCGGTTTGGAAGTAGCCTTTGCCTCTTAGATCTGAAGCCCAGTAAACCAAGAAGAAAGCACGTGAAGCCTGCCATCACGCTGAAATCCAAGTAGTAGCGGCGTCCCAACTAAAATTAATATAAAAGGTTCATATTATGATTAGTACCTGAGCCACCGAGCCTAGCTCGGTTCTTTAAAAACATTTTTTATATTATAACAAATAAACTGTTAAGTTTATTTTAATTTAAAAACCGATTGTTCGCCTCATAATTTTTTTTTTTACAAATTAAAAAAATATCTCCTCTGCTGGCACTCGGATTCGAACTGGGGTTACGTGGATTTTCGAAACAACCGATTTCCATCTGAGCTATTTTTGTTTTGACAGCGGCGGCAAATTTTACCTTTATATTCTAGCTATATTCTTTCATTGCCTAAAAACTCGGATAAAAAAGTTTTCTATAAATAAATTCTACCTAGATCGATTTATCGTACCCCTACATACTAAGTTTCACGGAAATCGCTGCCGCCGTTTCCGAGATCCTAAATATATACGAATATAAAAATATATAAGAATTGCTCGTTTTAAACTATTAGATACAGTGATATATATAAAATGTAGAAAAAGAAAAACCAGCGAGCCTTACAGTAGTCGCATATAATGGGTAAAATGTATGATGATTTTTTTTTCTCGAACTGACTACGCTATTGACCTAGCAAGGTCTTAACAGCTTCACCGGACTACTAAGGCGAGCGCTCAGGGCACTCGGCTGATTTTATTAGACAACTAGCTCAAGGGTGCACGGTACACCTCGGCTTGGATAACCTAAGCTTTCATTAGTTGAAACATATGTGTACCATGCATACATACCTCAACAACTATTATATATATTTCGTATCGGATAATTTTCTGAACTATTTCAGTTTGATAAGGAAAAAAATAAAACCCTTCCGCTTTCATGTGTAAGCGTGTATGCGTGCACGTGTGTGAAGGTGATATGTGTAATGTTGTCGCAGTGATGTATGGTTTTGTGTCACTGTATCGCGCGAGCAGCGTACTCAAGGGCTCCACGCCGAGGGAACGAACCTAGGCTTGAACCGCTGCTGAGGGGGGCCTAAATCGGGTAATACAGAGAAACAGAGAAAGAAAATGTGTGTTCGCACCTCTTTCTCTTACCCCTAGAGCAATATATGGAGCGTAACAGTCTCTTTATATCCTCACTAAATTATATTTCCTTTTCTACTTCCGTTCGCCTCACCCGACCACACATTTTCGTAACGCTCTCGTCACGCATTCACTAGGTTACTCCCCAAGTCAAGCTTCGGTAAAGAAGTTTTACTTCAGTAAATTATATTTTGAGATAAATTATTATATTACTCACTGAATACATCATGTAGAAGCCAAGTCCAGTACTAAGAGATCCACAAAGCGTCAGCATGAGAGTCGCAATTGTTAGAGAGGCGGTTGCAGCATTCACAGTTTTGTAATTGGAGATGGATTTGTATGTATCTTCGGAGTACGTCGAAGGTGGTGGAGCCAATCTGAAATGGGAAACATAAAGTGTGACTAACCTAATTTTAAATACTGACCACCTTCATTCTCCACCCTTGTGGATATTGCAAGCTTTATTATTGATGTGACAGGTACCAGGTCAATTACCGCACGTAACACATTTTTGTGTGATGAATATTATATATATTAGGGTTAGCCAAGAAATTATGATTTTTTTTTTTGCTCCCAACTCAAAATATCTCAGAAGATATCCCAACAGAGCTTCTGTTAAAAGCGGAGCTCAAATAATTAAAAATCAAATTATTGAAACCTTATTCACCTAATTTTGTTGCAAGTTTGACGTGTTAACAAATTGCACCAAATTTTTTTGTTTAAATATCGATATTTGAGTTCGTAAAACCAAAAATTAGAAAAAATAAATATATATGAGCCAGTAACTTTGTTGTTCTTGATGATATTAAAAAAATGTCATGAACTTTTTATAGAATTGTAAAGTACTACAAATTTGTCATTTAAAATTTTTGTATAACTCTCACAGTTTAGTTCAAAAATGCAGAAAAACGGAAATTTGAATTTTAAAGCTGTATAATAAATCAAATATTGTAGATAGAAATTCGATTTCAAAGAATTTTTGTAGCAAATTTAATAATAGAAAAGGATTGTACCTTTTTTTTTTTTCAAAAAAAGAATTATCACAGTTTGCAGGAAAAAAAAATAAAAAACCATTTCTCCCATACTATTTGTATCGAAAAACTTTAAGTTCGATGGAGAACTTCTTAGAATTAGAATTTTGAGCTCCGATTTTAACAGGAGCTCTGTTGGGATATCTTCTGAGATATTTTGGGCTGAGAGAAAAAAACTTAATTATTTGGCACTAATATGTATATAATTTTTTCTAATGTTTTAAGATCTCAGTTTTTGGACTTATATTATTTTATATTACTATCTTTCTATTATCTTTGAAACAGATATTCTTATATATTATTCTTCGAATATTCTTATGGTTCAGTGCTTCGTATGAGTACAAACGATTGCACGACGATATCTATTTGAATATTTGTTTTGTTTCGATTTTCTCGTGCGACGAAAAATTCACGGGGGGGAAGTGGGATGAGCCACAACAGAAAAATGAGAGTCGAGCCAGAAGCGTCGAATATATACTACTGCGCTCTGATAATAAAAAAAAACCTTACTAAATTATATACATAACCCTTCCTCATGAATCATTTTATCCACTGGTGAAAGGTGTTAATTATTTCGTATCGACTTAATTCACTTCTAACCTTATAATTTCTTCAGTACATTGTCTAATGTAGTGGGCGACAAAATTAGTAGGATTAAAGATACATTTGTGTTTTTTAAATATGCCATTTTTGCAAGCGACTAGCCGTATGGAATTACGTAATTGCAGAAGTCGTAGTGGTTTAGCTTTTTCACCGGTGCAGTATCAATCCGATGTCCGCTAGTTCTAACTTGAGCATAAATCAACCAATTTTACGGAATTCACGTACATTCACTAATTACAATTGGTAACACTATCGGCTGAAAGAAAACATAGCGAGGATACCTGAACCTGAGAAATATTCTTGTAATACTACTGTATATGGGAACAATATATAACTATGGATTTCGCAGAGCGTGAAATAGTCAATACGTCGTGGGTTGACGTGATTATGCTTAGACCTTCCTTCGGGAAAAAGCCTATAGTACTGGTTTTCTTACAGGCTGATGGTGAATCAAAATGTTTTTATGAAACCAAAAAAACAGCAAAAAAGCAATACAAACCTTGGCACAATTACAGCTGTCGTCTTATCTTTCCTGATACATCGCTCTCTCCTGCTTTCTCTACTCGAGTTCCTCTCAAAACTATCTCTACTCTTCTCCCTAAAACTCGTCACGAACACGTCAGGCCTTTCAAAATCGTCTGCTAACCCGTAGTTTAACTTCTGCTGTGCTTTCGGCGATATTGGTGATGTGAATGCACTCTTTGATACGAGATTTGCGCACGATTTTGATGGGGTCACCCCTTTGGTTGGGGTACTTGATACTATTCGTTGCGGCGTCCCATATCGTGGCGGGCTTTCTAGATTCATCTGTGGAGTCATTCGTATCGACGGTTGTGATGCGTAGCTTTTTAATTTCCTCGGTGTAGACAGAAGTTCGTGCAACTTTTGTGTCGCTATCAGATTCTGTCTTGACATAGCTGGTGGTGTGAAGGTCACGTTACACTTTCTTGGTTCCTCGTCATCTGACGGTACTATCGCATATCTATGTGTTTTGCCGTTAACTGTTTTTACAATCTCCGTCGGTATCTCTTTTAGTTCGTTCTCGTCCGGACCGTCGACATTATATTCTTCTATCTCACTCTCATCCGCTTCTACTATTCTCTTTTTAGTTGGAGAATAATCTAAGTCATCATCATTGATGACTTCGTAACGGTGTTTCAGCCTACCTTCCAATCCTTCATCACAGTCGACGCTTCTATTGTATTTTAAATTCTTCTGTTGTCTAAATTGTGCCATTTCTAAATCCTCGCTCCTAGTTCTACAGCGAACGACGCGTTTCGGCTTATAGATTAAAGAGGACTGCCGTTGGAAGGGTCTTTGCTGGAATTTGACAGGTTTAGGTGGCAGTTCTGGAGGTTCGTCCTTGTATCTTCCAGCTGGAGACATCCTTAACGGGTTATCCGAGATATCTGTCCGCATGATTCTGTTAGTGGTTTCGATTTTTCTTGGCGAATTCGCTCCTAAAGGCGGCATGCGTTTGTCCGGAGTCAGGATTTTTGTGAGGCATGATTTTTGGGCGAAAACCACTTCGCTTTGAGCGCAGAATGCCGGGTTAGAATAATACTTATAGACTATTTTTGGTGAATCCATTGTAATATAAGCGTATACTTTCCCGATTATTAAGACTATGTTCGTTAGACCATGGTTCCTTGGTTTTCGAAGGGTGCTCCCTTGACTGGAACCGTCAAGGTCTTGTACCTTGTACTTAATTAGTGATTTAACATTCTTCTATAATACCACCAAATTACACTAATAAACTAAATTCAACGCACACTTTAAGATATATACATTAAAATGAAGACTTATTCTAAATTATGTGATAATAATAATTAATATATTAGGTCGCGGACACTCGTGTTTATCGTTCAAAGGTCTGACTTTAACTGAAGGGGACAAACGTCCGTTTTGAAAAAAAAAACGCGGGAACGGAAGCGTCTCTTGCGCACCCCTGTGGACTGGCACGCGCTATCCGAATTCCATATTCACAACTCTATGAATATAATCTCCCACCTTAACACTTTACAATAAAGTCCAAAACCGATAATATATTTGAACTAGTGTTGACTCTTGTAAAATTGTTTGAATCAAAGTATTATGAACTTTATGTTATTTGAAATAAGATTCATATTTGTTTTTATAGATGTTTTTATTAAACTTTCAATAACTCATTGTGCAATTATTGAATGCGCTTTAGATAAAAGACCCTACTTATACACCTTAGGGTGAGTGGTTGGAGTACCGTTGGAAACTCGTGAGGGTAGTGAAAGTGATGAAAAATATTATTCCTTCTCTCTCTATGATCAGTAATTTACATTTATAGGACAACTAGATTTTTCACACATTTGGATTCCAGGAAAAAATCTGCACAAGTGTTTCTCATAACACTTTAACATGACATAACTGAGCTGGACACCGTTTCATAATGCGATATGTACATTTTTATCCATTCTTGTAAATTATTTAATACGTTATGACTAAAATATTTCCTTTTTTAACCGACTTCGAAAAAGGTGAAGGTTCTATGTTCGGTTGTATGTATTTTTTTTATGTATGTTAATCGATATCTCCGTCAATTGTGAACCGATTTTAATGATTCTTTATGTTTGATTCGGCTATACTCCAAGGTGGTCCCATATATATTCAACCCCTAAGGGGGTTAAATATCGTTAATTTGATTTTCACCCAGTTCGTGTCCACGTATTTTCGTGTACTTGAAACCGATTTCAACAAGTTTATTTAAAATTTGATAACTGGGAATGGTGTTCTTGAAATTTAAAAAAAAAATCCAACCATACGGGTTGAAAATAAAGGGATGAATAAAGCTTATATGAATAAATGAACTTCCCATAAGCTAATTTTAATCAAAACTTGGAACAACCTGTTGTAATGATAAGAATATCATTTAATCAATCCTGATTTGATCATGAAGATGAAGAATGGAACTCCTCAACGGCTTACAGCAGCTATCTTGTGTTTGGGTACATATGACTCGTTTTGACAAGGACTTACATGTTTTATTCTTTCCCAATAAGCTGAAAACAATCCTTAGTGATTTTAGGTATAAGGTTTGAATTAAAACCATAAAGGTCATAAAATCTATTCCAATGTATTGCTAATTTGATCTAAAGTCACGAGTGCTATAAAAATATCGTCATAGTGTCTGGGTGCCTTACTTTTCAATATCATATATACATTACATCTATATCTTTTAGGGTGAAATCATCATCAGGGTGGTAAGAATCATCTTCTAAGAAAGGCTATATACTGTATATCATCGCGCTAAGATCAATAGGAGCGGAACACCAATGAAGAATGTTTATGTCATAGGAGTGAAACGAACATGCGGATCACCTGGTGTTAATTGATCACCGCCATCCATAGACACTAGCAACACCAGGGGACTTAGGAAGTCATTGCCAGCCTGTGTTTGAGGGTAAGTGGAAGGGTGGAGAGGTTGGAAGGGGGGAGGAAATAAAGGTGGGCCTCCGGCGCTCTCACTAACCAAACGAAACACAACAATGCAAGCACTGTTACTTCACGTTGGTTTTCTGTGCGTCGGTTTCATTCATGCTGAAACCAGTAATAGCTTCAGCGTGGCTCTACCACCTACAGTAATGATTCAAAATCGGGTTTTTTCTCTTGACAGTTTCCGCTGCGTGTTAGCGTTAGCCCAAAATAAGTATTCCACGCGCATGAAGTCACGGATAGATAGTATATTATAAGCATAACATCGAGACAAGTTAAGGATAAATATATCCCAATTTTACTATATATTCCTATTAATAATATTTAAGCTTCCTTTTCTATTAAACTCTTGACTATATTATACACAAGTCTTAACTTAGGGCGATGTTCAGAGCTGCCAAAAATATTGGAAAAAACTTTATGTAACAATGTCAAAGTATTTCATTAAATACACCTTATTCTATGTGGGTTGTCAAGTAATAATAATAGGTTGGGTTCGACGGAGGGCACGTGCGCACCTCGCGTAACGGTCGCGACCAGCTGCCTGCGACAGCTGCTATCAGGTATCGTCAACGTTTTAACTCATTTTCTAGGAAGAATCATTAAAATATCTCATCGTTATTCTTTTATTATACTACTACTAGATTTTGTTCGCAATTAATAATAATAATGGATATTTATTTCACACATTATGTGTCCATAATAGTTGTGTTAGTAACGATGTTTCTTAAAACGTATGTTGGTACATTCATATTAAGAAATTAAATTAAATGAATCATGTTTACATTTATTTAAGAAACATTCTCCGTTCTTATGTGTGTTGCTACACAATGTTTCAGCCATGGACTGTCTGGTTTATTTGTCATGACACAGAGTATGTTGTTGGTGCTATCCCGTACGCGTTATTAAGCTCGTGTTAATGTAAATATTATAAATTTGAGGTGAAACTTATATTCTCATAGTTAAAAATATTCGTTACGCGATAAACGTGAGGTAGGTATGTATTTGTATCCAGCTGACGAAGGGATGACACTGGTATGTACCCAGTCGGTCTCCCTATTAGGTAGGATCCAGGCGTTCACCGCGGTGATTAGCGTAAGACAATCCCTTCCCGCCTCAACAATATGGTCTGTCGGTACACCGTGAGGTTTTAGTCCGTGCGACTCGGACATAACCCACTCTCTCTACCCCGAGAGGGTCCATATCCATAATGAATTTCCCCACGTTAATAAAAAAAAGTTATGTATTTATTGTAAGTATGCATCTTAAGAGTTTTTCGCAGGATTTTGGTCTGTCGTGTAGTAGATTTTATATTTTATTCATAATCTTGTGCTATCCAAATATTATGTAAGATTGGTTGCGGTTTTCGTAACCTAGTTTGCTTATTCTTTACAAGTGGAGTGGATCGGAAATAATACCACGGAACATGGGTACTGACTTGCCACAAATACTCCCTGGAAAGTTCTAACAAGAGCGCCATTATCTTGTTAGTTTATTGAAATTATCAGAATAAACTTGTAATATCATTATCTACTCGATAATGGCAGTAATAATCTACCATAAGATTAGTTGAAAAAACAAAAAAAAACTTAGTCGCGTCGTGCTGTATTTTCTGGCAGGAGATAAACTTATAATTTCGCGTGATGACATGTTAGTAAGTGTGAATAACTGTATTGTGCGGCTTGCGTCAGACGAGCGACGCGACGCGTAGTACATGTCATATTAATATTTTGTATTGAGCCCATCATATATTTGATAGACTTTATAAAAATGTATATAACTACTGTTTGGAGTACACATAGATGTGAAAACAAGACTAATGCTAATAATTTCAATATACAAATTATTAAAATTGAAATATTGTAATTCACGCTGTAATTAGTTTAAGAATACATTTATTTAATTGAATTTGAGTATTGACTTCTGTTGGCGATCCTTATGATTGCCTTGACTTTTTTTAATAAATTACTAGCTTTTGTTCGCGACTGTGCTCGCGTTAATGTGCAGTAGTAACCTTTTTTGAAGTGCATATTGTCATGGCACGATAAGAAAAAAAAATTGTTACGCGTTAAACGTAAAGTATTAAGTATATCGAATATGTAATGTCGACACCTATACTCGACAATAGCGGTAATAATTTACAAGATGATTGATTGTCTGAAAAAAATAACTAAAAAAAAAGTTGGGCACTTCTGAATGTTTGTGCGTTGTACGAACTTTTTCCACGGCGAGTCTGCGGGCGCGGTTGACACTAGACCATCATAAATTATATTTACTAAAATAAAACTTAAAGGCAAGTAAACAGTGAATACCCGTAAGTATTCATTTTTACCAAAGTATTTAGTAAAATCCCGATTAGGCCTCCCACGGCAGCGGCTCAAGCCTAGGTTCGATCCCTCGGTAGGGAGCCCTTGAGTGCGTTGCTTGCGCGATACGGTGACACACAAATATACATCACCGCTACAACACTACACGATCACCCCCACACACGTGCACGCCTACACGCTTACACATGAAAGTGGAAGGGTTTACTTTTTTTTTCCCTTATCGAACTGAAAAACTCTCAATTTTCCGATAATAAATATATGGAGGAGTTGTTGAGGCGTGTATGCTTGGTACACATATACGTTTCAACAACTCATACATATATGAATAGTTAGCTAGGTTAGCTGAGATAGGTCGCGAATTTGCATGCAACAGGCAACATCCAAGCCGAGGTGTGCCGCGCACCCTTGAGCTGGTTGCCAAAATAAAATCGGCTGAGTGCCTTAAGCGCTCGCCTTTGAAGTCGGGTGAAGCTGTTAAGACCTTGCTGGGTCAATAGCGTAGTCATTTCGAAAAAAAAAAAAATTAGTAACATTTAAACAAAATTGTATTGTATGAAGGAATAATAATAGGTATTTAGACAAATAAACTTCCTTTACAATATATTTTACAAATAGACAAACGATCAGGCTTTTATTTATATGTGAATCGCAACTGCCATACATATAGTGAAAAATACGTCACTTTGACTCACATACGTCTCTTTTTTTTTTCTCGAACTGACTACGCTATTGACCTAGCAAGGTCTTAACAGCTTCACCGGACTACTAAGGCGAGCGCTTAAGGCACTCAGCCGCACATACGTGTCTCATTTCGGACAATGTCAGCATATACTTACATTTTTTTTCCTCTAACTGACTTCGCTAGCTTCACCGGGCTTCTGATATACTTACATAATTTATACTAATATTATAAAAAGGTAAAGTTTGTGAATTTGTAGGTGGTAATATCTGGATCTACTAAACCGATTTTGAAAATTATTTTACCAATAGAAAGCCACGTTATTTGTGAGTGATACATGCTATATATAAACCCGAAAATTGAAAAGACTTTTTTGTCGTAGTCAGATTTGCAAAGTAAGTTGGAGAGAAAACGGTCCAACGAAAATGTATCTTACGAACGCTGCCTTAATGACGAGAGATATATGATTGAGTTCTAGAAAAAAACTGTAGAGCTTGATAATGCCTACAAAATAGTCAGCGGCAGTATATGTCTAACTTTTATATTTAAGTCACAAAAAGTAGTTTTTTATATCGCCCAACGAAGTGGACATGGTTCAGCTTATTGCTTACTACCTCTGCCCGCGACTTCGTTCGCGTGGACATAGTTAATTTGGGCTAACTAATAAGCAGCGAAAGCTCTCCAGAGTAAAAACACCCCGATTTTTAAACATTCTTCATTGTTGCTCCGCTCCTATTGGTCTTAGCGTGATGATATATAGCCTAATAACCATCCTCGATAAATGAGCTATATAATAATGAAAGAATTTTTCAAATCGGACCAGTAGTTCCTGAGATTACCCCCTACAACGTCACAATTCACAACGTCACAAACTCACAAACTTTACCTCTTTATAATATTGGTATAGATCAGTAGTTGCTTTATGGGCCAACTTATAGGCCTGTCTCAGCTTCCTCTGGGTGCAATTACTACAAATCCCGTCTATTTCTTTGGCTGCTCTGTACATACCCGTCGGTTAAGGCTTGCAAATCATATCTTCAAACGTATTATACAAGATAACATTAAAATATTACTTTAGGAATCTAAAATTACTATTAATTCATGGTTAATTTGCCTCTATTGAATTTATACCAATATGTAAACGTCTGGAACAACGCCCCTCTCTGTGCATCTAACGAATTTAACTATTTAATTATTGTAAAAATATATAACACTAGCTTTGCCGCTTTTTTTTTTCTCGAACTGACTACGCTATTGACGTAGCAAGGTCTTAACAGCTTCACCGGACTACACCTTTGCCGCGTTTTCGTCCGCGTGGAACATTATGTAAAAAACAGTGATAAACAAAGGCATGTGAATGTATTAAGTCCATTTACTTATCTACATTTCTCTGGTACTTAAGTCGCGTCGTCATAAAAATTACAATAACTTTTGATAGAGTGAACCGATTTTAATGAAACAAAGAGTAAGTTATTCTCGAAGAAATGCTTTATGATTTTCTTGGTGTGGATTTATTGTGAACCCAGTACTTTAGCTGTGATAAGTGTTGATATAAACAGATAGTCAGACAGATAAATAGACAAACAGACTGATATGTATTTTTAATTATACATAATAAATACATTGAAATGTATTTATTAGTTATCATTTGACACTTGCAACAATCTCTTTCACGAAAATGGCAAAAACATTCACATTCTCATTATATGTATAGATGAAGAGATAAACTTTCTTTTTTTTCTCTAAATGAGTACGCTATTGACCTAGCAAGGTCTTAACAGCTTCACCGGACTACGAAGAGATAAACCAAATCGAGTTTCTTCCCGGTTCATTTCGACGACTGTGTTGTTTACGGAACTACCACACCACCACTATCACACTACGGAAAAGCTACCACAGCTGGGGCATCTCGCGTGAAGCGGACAACGAAAAAAAGGTGAGGTTCTGAAATTCGTTCATATTCAGCCTAATTGGACTTCTAGTACATGTGAATCTGAATGCTTTTTTTTCTATCCCGTGTATTTGTCAGGTTATGGGCTTCTAAAGAACAGTCACATCTGAAATTCAGATTTTTGGAATTAGTTTTTGTAATTGAACAAATTTACAATAAAATATTAAACACAGCGATTTGTATAGAAGAGTAATTGCTTTTTTTGAAAGTAAAATAAAATGTAAAAAAAAAACTGTTTTCTTAATGTTCAAAACTGGAAGTAATTTATTTAAAACAAAATTTGAGTAACTTGGCATTTTTTTTACATCAAAACGTAGCTTAAAATACATATAAAATATACTATAACTTTTTTTAAATTGGCACAGAATTGGTTAAGGGAATAGATCGATTAATATACATGCATGTCACACAGAGTACGATGTCGGCGCTTTGTTAGGTAGATATTTAATGGAATATAACGCACTGAAATCATAAGATATTAATATATACCATCTTATATCTGCTTATTTAGGCTCTAAAAATGATTCGGGGTAGTTTTTACTCGTATGTACTTAGGCATATTTGATATTATATGTACTACAAGAATATATATTAAAAGTAGCAATATGTGTTATTAAAATTCAACTAGTGACGCCATCTCTTAGCTGAAAAATAAGTTGTTTATTATATTTAAACAAAGCTATATATTAGAAAGAGACTCCCGCACACCAGATTAGGCCCCCCTCGGCAGCGACTCAAGCCTAGATCCGTTCCCCCGGCGTGGAGCCCTTGAGTACGCTGCTCGCGCGATACAGTGACACAAAACCTTACACCACTGCTACAACATTACACATAGCACCTATACGCACATGCACACCTACACGCTCACACGCTGTTTCTCTTTTTCAGAGAAATAAAATAATATCTTATAAAGTTAAGAGGAATTTATCCGACACAAAATACATATAGGAGTTGTTGAGGCACGCATGCTTGGTACACATGCATGTTTCAATAACTCATATACGTATATCAAGATAGCTTAGCTTAGGTTAGCTCAGATATGTCGCGATTTTTGCACAAAACAGGCGACAGCCCAAGCCGAGGTGTGCTGTGCACCCTTGAGTTAGTCGTCCAAACATCCCAAATCGGCTGAGTGCCTTCAGCGCTCGCCTCAATAGTTCGGTGAAGCTGTAAAGACTTCTACAGGTCAACAGCGTTATCAGTTCGAGAAAAAAAAAATAGAAAGAGATAGAAGTGGGGGCATTTAACGTGTAGCGGACAACTAAAAAAAGGTAAAGAACAGTCACATCTGAAATTTAGATTTTTTTAACGTAATTAGAAGAATAATTGCTCTTTTTGAAAATAAAATAAGACTTGAAAGAAACTTTTTTTTAAATGTTTAAAACGGAAAGTAAATTTTTCAAAACAAAATTTTAGTAACTTGGCATATTTTTTTCTTTTTTTTTTTCATCAAAACGTAGCGTAAAATACACATATACTATTTATTACTTTTAAAGTTGGCACAGAACTGTCAAAAAGAGCAATTATTCTTCTATATAAATCACTGCGTTTAATATTTTATTGTAAATTTGTTCACTTCAAAAAACTACTTCCAAAAAATCTGAATTTCAGATGTGACTGTTCTTTAAAAGCCCATAACTTGACAAATACACGTGATAGAAAAAAATTATGCATTAACATTCATACCTACTAGAAGTCCAATTAGGCTGAAGAGGAAGGAATTTCAGAAATTCACCTCTTTTCGTTGTCCGCTTCACGTGAAATGCCCCATCTTTGACATGCATAAGCGTCTTCTTAGAGTCTAAATTAAAACATTACATAATATAAAACAAAGTCTGTCTGTCTGTCTGTTCGCGATAAGCTCAATAACTACCGAACGGATTTTCAAGCGGTTTTCAGGCGTTGGTAAAGTGATTTGTGAGGAAGGCTTAGGTATTTTTATAAACAGGGTTTAACATTTATTAACAGGCTGAGATAACGACCGCCGGGCCCACTACTAAAGTGTATTTTGAGTTGAATTGATTTTAACTATTTTTTTTTACAACATACGAGGCAAACGAACAGGTGGTTCCCCTATTGCTAAGTGATCGCCACCGTCCATAAAAACTTTTTTTTTTCTCGAACTGACTACGCTATTGGCCTTAATTTTTTGCCCTTAACAGCTTCACAGGACTACGCCATAAAAACTTGCAACACCAGGGGTGTCGCAATCTGTGTTTGGGGGAGGGGTGAGGGGAGAGGGAAATGGCGGAGGTGGATGTCCGGCGCTCTCACTGACCAAACGAATTGCAATAAGGCAAGCGCTGTTACTTCAAGCGGTGTTTCTGTGAAAGTGTGATAGTGACCCGGGCGGGTCGAGTAATTCATGCTGAAACCAATAATAGCTTCAGTGTGGTACTACCACCTACAAGATTTGTATTCTATTTATCATCTTCATCGTGGTCAACAAGATAATAGGGATTTTAGTATTAATTTTACGATACATTATTATTCGAGTCGAGATATTTAACTTTAGATTTCATGTTAATATAAGATTGTTACATTTTCAGGTACAATTTCTATGTTGTAAATCGTTTAATAAAATATAACATTACAGAATATATTGTACCAATAAATACACATATTACGATGAAACAGCAAGTAAACACGAGAGTCAATAGCGATATCTCGTGGTATTCGAACAAGCCGAGTGATGTCGCGGGCGAGCGCATGTGTTCCACCCCGTGACGCGTCACATAATCCGTCCACCAGATGGAACGTTCCAGAGCTGTCATCGGCTGATCGAGGAGTATCTTTTGCAGCTTCAATGTATTCTCTTTGTAACTGGAATAATGAAAAATATAGTTAAAACCTAAACTTAGAGAATCCACGATTGTTATAAAATCAAATACAAAAATGTGGTTTTATCAATCTGCGTATTAGAGAATGGAATTTATCCATTCTCTAATTTACCTGGGCGACCGAACCTACATCGGCTCTTAAAAAATGAAATTAAAATAAATTGTAAAGTTTGCCTCATAAAATTAACATTTCTTAAATTATATATATATATATATATATATATATATACAGAGAGAGAGAGAAAGATAGATAGATAGATAGAGAGAGATAGATAGAGAGATAATAATATTATAAAGAGGTAAAGTTTGTAAATTTGTCACGTTGTAGGGGGTAATCTCTGAAACTATTGGTCCGATTTGAAAAATTCAGTGTTATATAGCTCATTTATCAAGGATGGTTATAGGCTATATATCGTCACGCTAACACCAATAAGAGCGCAGCACCAATGCAGAATGTTTAAAAATCGGGATTTTTTTCCTCTTGAGAGCATCCACTGCGTGTTAGCGTTAGCCCATAGTAACTATTCCACGCGAACGAAACCGCGAGCAGAGGCTTGTTAGAAATAAAATGACTGTCGATGTTGATTATTGTTAATAATTCTAAGTTTCGTTTGTCTCGAACAGATGGCGCTTTAAATGGCCTCCTATGGCATTAAAAAAATACCCACCTGGATTCGTTTATAACTTTCTTTATAGCTTGTTTAAATTCTTCGTAAGTAAGCGACGTCATTTCGAACTGTAATCCTGCACCGTATTTGACACAGTTCTCAGCATTCAGCCACTGGTCAGCAAGTATCGGGATACTTATAATAGGAACTCCAGCTGCAATAGCTTCGTTCGTACTCTGCAGTCCGGCTTGACTGATGAACAGTTTTATATTTGGGTGCCCTAGAACAGACAAACTTTAGGTACCACCTAAAGCTACCCACGCTGAAGCTACCAGATTAGACCTCTCTCGGCAGCGGCTCAAGCCTAGCTCCGTTCTCTGGGCGTGGAGCCCTTGAGTACGCTGCTCACGCGATACACACACAAAATCTTACAACACTTCGACATTACACATATCACCTCCACACACGTACATGCATTCACGCTTACACATGAAAGTGGATTATTTCTTTCCCTTGTCAAACTGAAGTAGTTTAGAAAATTATCCAATACGAAATATATATAAGAGTTGTTGGGGTATATATGCTTGGTACACATACATGTTTCAACAACTTATGTAATCGGGCTGCCTCAGCCGGGTGTGGCGTGGTAAACGCCTGCCGCCGGCGTTTTGCTGAGCTTGCTCGAGAAACCCCAGGAAACTCCCACAGTGCGGTGTAGGTTGTCGTAGAGTTTTAGCCGGTTACAGTCGCCATAAGACCTCACCCCTGCGTGACTAGCACGTAGGGGTGGGCGGCTCAAGTCGGGCTCCCCCTCAGGAGCTTGCCAGTCCATGAGGATTTTCTCTACACGTTAAAAAAAAAAGCTAGCGCAGATAGGTCGGGAATTGCATGTATCAGGCAACAGCCCAAGCCGAGGCGTACCGTGCACCCTTGAGTTAGTTGTCAGATAAAATCGGCTGATTGCCTTAAGACTCGCCTTAGTAGTCCGGTGCAGCTGTTAAGACCTTGCAGGATCAATAACGTGGTAAGTTCGATAAAAAAAGCCACGCTGAAGCTATTACCGGCTTTAGCATGAATGGGTCAGCTCGCCCCCGGTACTTACCCGACCCACAGAAACACCCACGTGAAGTGAAACTGCTTGCATTGTTGCATTTCGTTCGGCCAATGAGAGCGCTGGAGGTCTACCTCTCCTCATACCTTTCTCCCTCCCACCTTCCCTAATACAGGCTGGCAACGTATGACTCCCCTGGTATTGCAAGTGTCTATGGACGGTGATGATCACTTAACATCAGGTGATCCACCTGTTCGTTTGCCTCCTATGATATAAAAAAAGAGTTGTCTAGCTGAATAATTAAATTAAAAAAAAATCAAAATACTCCTTATTCAATTTAGGCCCTAATAAGGCACTTATGAACGTCAAAAACTACCACCGGTTCGGGCAAACAACCCACTCATCGAGAAGAACCGGCAAGAAACTCAATCTGGTTACTCTTCATGTTCCGTCTTCCAATGACACTGAACCGTTCTTTCATGGACACTAGGGTTTGAATTACTTAGTTAAAAAATAAAAACTTGAGAGGTGTCAAGGGACACCCGGATGGAACGAAGTTCCTTTCGAATAATTAGTGAAGGAATTGTAATAAAATTTTATTTTTTTAAGTTATAATAATATTTTTTTTATTATTAACAAATATAATGTTATATAAACTTAATCAGTAGGCTCAATTTTCGTAATAATTGGCTTGTGGTAACTGAAGTAGGAAACATATGTTTGGGATTCTATTTTATTTAAATTATTTTTTATTATTTATTATTTACAAAAAACCTGTATACACTCAACAAAAATAATCGTCGCGACACCACACTGTTCAATGCGAAATAGAAATGAAAATATCTGGCTTGCTTTCTATAAGAGAGAGAGAGACAGACAGAGAAACATGCGACGCCGCACAGCTTACAATAGCTTACTATAGCAAAAAGTGTCGTGACAACTTTTCGTAAGAATTTTTTCCGTCTAGCCCCCTTTCACAACGCGCGATAAGGAACTTCGTTCCAATAATTATGCATTTATTATTATAAAGCTTTATTTATACATTATAGGAGGAAAACCAACAGGCGGATCACCTGGTGGTAAGTGATTAACGCCGTCTATAGAGTCCCTCCGTCCTCCAAGCTGAATAATTTGTTTGCATGAACGCGCTAATCTTATGAACTACTGGCCCGATCTAATTCTTACAGTGTGAGATAGCTCATTCATCGAGGAAGACTATAGGATATATATCATCACGCTAAGAACAATAGGAGCGGAGCATCAATGAAGAATTTTTCAAAATCAATTTTTTTGATAGAGCGGCTCAACTAATGTTAAGTGATCACCGCTAACCATAGACACTAGCAACACCAAGGGAGTCACAAGTGCGTTGCCAGCCTGCGTTTGGGAGGAATAAGGGATGGAAAAGGTGAAGAGGTGAGGAGGTTGGTCACCGGCACTCTCACTCACCGAACGAAACGCAACAATGCAAGCGCTGTTACTTCACGTCGGTTGCCTGTGAGAGGGTGGTGCTACCCCGGACGAGCCATATATGTTGAAACCAATAAAAGTTTCACTGTGGTTCTACCACCTAAAAAAAACATTTTCATATTGAGAGGTCGCACTGCGTAAACGATAACTTTTCAACGCGAAGTCGCGAGCAGAAGCTACTCTAAAATATAACTGATCGTGATTTATAACCTGTGATATCACAGTGACATTAACTTTTAACTTACTAAGTAACCTGGGGGCCTAACCAAGTTGCTTATCGACAATCACTAACGCAAATGGTGATTTTATCATGTGATATAGCGTTCAGATATGTCATCTCCATACATTTTTCCGTTTTCTATTTGCGTTAGTGATTGTCGATAAGCAACTTGGTTAGGCCTCTGTTTTTAAGTTTGATTTCTTAAAGAGACTTACTCAGTATATCAGCCTGTGGAAACCATCTTGCTATTTTAAAATTATCAGGTTTATTCTCCAACGTATCATTGTCCCACTTGAATAGAACATTGTAAGGTAGAGACGCTAAAACGTCGATGATTATTTTGACTTTATCTCGTAGTAATAGTGAAATGGAAACGGCTGTACCAAAGCTGACGTAGATCACTCCATTGCTTGAAGAATCTAAATAGGATTGTAAATTCTGAAAAAAATAATTGTAAAAGATTAGATAGCCCACCATATATTTGATTAATTAAAAAACGTTACAAAAATTTATATAATTATTGCTCCTAGTACCAAGAGATATGAAAACTAGACTATAATGTAAATATATTCAATTTTTTTTTTAAACTGGTACGGCAAAATGAGTGAACGGTACCTGATGTTAAGTACAGTGCAGTCCATATATAACGGTGACTGTCGCTGTTAATTATTTATGTTGTTATCAACGGCAGTCATCGCTATCATGCCAACCTGCACATGTGCCACTTCACGCCTCGTTTGAAGGACCCCATGTCATAAGAGGAAGGGAACACACTAGCTGGGAGGCTATTCCATATCCTCACAGTACGACAAAAATAAGAATTTTCGGACTTCTTCGTTCTTGCCGGTATGTTTGCTACTGTGAATCTGTGGAGATGCGTACCCGCCCGTATAGTTCTGTATTGGAAAGGAGACGATGGGATGAGGTCGAATAACTCTTCAGAACACTCGCCATGATAGAGACGATAAAACACGCTCAGTGAGGCGATGTTTCTTCGCAACTGAAGCGGTTCAAGGTAGTTGGTAATGTCTGCATCATTCATAATACGGACAGCCAGTCGCTGCAACCTGTCTAGAGCATCAAGGAGGTATTGGGCGGAACCATCCCAGAGATGCGAACAGTATTCCATGCACGGCCTAACTTGCGCCTTATAGAGAAGGTATATTTGGCCGGGCGTGAAAAACCGTCTCACTCTATTCAGGATACCCAATCTCTTAGATGTTACAGAGATAACACTCATTGGGTCCCTGAGGTTGAGGTCGCTTCGGATGTTGATCCCTAGGATGCTTATACTGTCACGTTTTGCAAGTGAGTCGTTCTGAAGAGTGAGAAGAACAATGAACAAATAATAACATTTAAACTTTGCAATTAACACTATCTATTACATATAAGTTTCTCGATTTTCATGAAAAAAACAATGTTTCAAGTGTCTAGGAATAAGTAATAGAATACATTTCAATCATTTTTAGAAAAGCCTGTCTGTTTACACGCATCACTGCTGAAGGATGGTTATGGGCTATGCACGTGACTTCCTTCGCGTGGAATAGTTATTTTGGGCTAACCCTTACACGCAGCGGAAGCTCTCACAAGGAAAAAACCTCGATTTTTAAACATTCTTCATTGGTGCTCCGCTCCAATTGCTCTTAGCGTGATGGTAGCCTATAACGATCCTTGATAAATGAGCTATATAACACTGAAAGAATTTTTCAAATCGGATCAGTAGTTCCTGACATTACAATTACAATGTCACAAAGTCACAAACTTTACCTTTTTATAATATTAGTATAGGTTGACTTTGGCCAAGTTTATGCTAGTACCATGATAAAGGCTAAAATAGCAATAAATTAAATTATAAATCACGTTTCGCTAATAACTTGAATAAGGAATTATCGTGATTATCAAGCGACAATAGATGAAAGAGAAAATATACATTAACTCACTAACGAAAGAGAAGAAAATAAAGAATAACGTACCTCTGGTAATTTCTTCACAGGCTTTATATAGAGCCCGTTTAAATAAATTACATTTACAGGAACAGGACGATTACACTCCCAAATTGGGTGAACATTTAGGAAAAAACAAACGGTATTTTTACTCAAGTGACTGATACCTGGAAAATTTTCACCGAAATGTCTCTTTAACATTTCATCTTCGAGGTCTTCCAAATAGTCGTGGTATACGTCTGAGTAATAATACTCGTATAACCTCTGAATCGTCTCAAAAATGGATAACCTGTACACTCTATGTGGGAAACTTATTGGGTACAAAGTGGGATGAAACGAAGCGCCCACGCTTCTTAAATTGTCGAAAACAGCTCCAAATGAACTAGCCCTTATAACTGGAACGTTGTAAAGATGAGTGAATGATATCATCGCTCTCACCCACGCTTCTACGATTATTAAATCAAAGTTTTGTTTTAGTAGACCTTTCACCTCTTCATTTTGAAGAATCATGTCAACAACATTTATCAATGCATGGGCAGCTGCTTTCAACCTCGTTGTAACAAAACTCTTTCTAACATCTGTTGTTGCTCTAACTGTGGTGTTCCAGTGATTGTATGTGTTATCGTGGACACCTATTTCTATTATATTGGAAGGCACTTCGCCTTTTGGATGAGGGTCTGGTGTCACAACAGTCAATTCATGCCCAACGTTTGCTAACGCATTAGTTAAAACACGGAAATAAAGCTGATGGCTTAACGATGGTGTGGGGAATATTGCCAAAATTTTAGCAGCCTCAGAAGCTATTGCTTGTATTGACAAAATCCAAAATATTATTGGGAAATTCATTTTTTAATAATAATCCTTGAGTAAACGGTTATATTTTTATCAAGTTTTCTGTTAATTTAACTTTTCAAATCATTGGAAATTCTTTAGCTTCATAGCAAGAAATATACATAACGACATTAGTAGTTACAAAATCTATTTAACTTTTGTTTCCATTACTGTTTGATAGGCCTCATTGAATTCCATCAATATCGCGGATTAAGTCTTTTAACTCAGGTTAGTTTTATCCAGTAGTTTAATATGCTTCAGAATCCAAGATATATTCACTTATTTTTAACTTTCACACTGTGGCGTTCGCAATTTTACTTATATCACTGATTCCTTCTCACATCCACGATCGATCAACCGTTCGAAAAACATTGTTATCTTCGGTTCCACAAATACTATAAATAATAAAAGCTTTTGTAAAATTTAATTATGCTTTACAATTCCACTTAGTTACACTATGCATTTAATTGCGACATATTTATTCAACTGTGTTAGGTCTCAACTGAACGTTACTTGTGACAGCGTATTCTTTAGAAGATACCTATAGAACAAGATCACAAATGCATAAATTCAAATAAATTAAACATCAAGGTATTGTAAAAAACAATGCTCAATTATGCCTGTTTATATTATACATTAGTTCTATGTGTTACAGTGTTTTGTATAATGATCGCATTTATTATGTGAGGCACGACTGCAACATGTATAAAGGCATTTTTATTTAAAACTAGCATTGCCCGCACGATTTTTTTTAAATTATATTAAAGAATTATAAAATTGTGAGACAATGTACTATAGAAATGCTTTTTAAAAAACAATTGTAAGTACAACACGCATGCCACTTACAGTAACATGTAATGTTAAATTAGATAGATAAAAACTAAAAGCGTGCCTAATGAGGTTTAACCTCAGCAACATATTTGGACCGTCCATATAACTACCTTAGTGCTCATTTACAATGTGTAAGGAACTAATTACCTTTAATATACATTGTCATTATAATTACGATTTTGTGACTATACAAAAAATAAACGCTTGTCTGTTCTGTCAGAAATTGTATTATGGGACTCTTTACGTAATAGTCTAAGATCTTATTAGATAGACTTCTATCTTCAAAGTTACTAATAATCATAATATCGAATTGTAAACAATAATAATAATAAGTTTTGCTGTGTTCCGGTGAAACTCCCGTGAAAATCGGTCTAACCATATTGGAGAAAGCACTGTGGAGAAGCCACGACTAACAGCTAGTATAAACTAAAATTGCCTAAATTACTTTTTATAAGGTCAGCTATCTGTATAATTTATCAAAGTTTTTATAATGAGGGCGGGACAACGTCCGCCGAGCTTGCTAGTGGAGTATAAAATAAGAATTTTGAACATATCATTACATAGTATAAAACAAAGTCCTTTGCCACGTCTGTCTCTTTGTTTGCGATAAGCTCAAAGAGTACTGAACTGATTTTCATGCTGTTTTCACCAGTAGATAAATTTATTAATGAAGAAGGTTTAGGTGTATAGTTTGTTAAGTTTTTTATTATCAGGGCGGGACAACGTCCGTCAAGCCCGTTAGTTAATATAATCATGTTTGTAAGGATACAAACGGATGTAAATTAAAAAAAAAAAACAGATTTTTTAACTTAAATCCCACTTTATTCATTAAATACGACCATACTCGAGTTTAATTTGTAGGGACACAATGTAGGCATGTAAGGCAGAGTTCATGATATGAAAATAATTATATAAGAGCGTGACGTATCAACGGCGAGCTATTTACTGCGCGTTGGCCCGCGTGAAAGGAGAATGATACGGGGAACATTGAGATTAAAACAAAGCAAGCTAACAACTGCTCTCTTTTTAACTCAATAACTCATTGGTTAGGACCTTTATTAGTCAGCAGGAGCAGTTACTCAATATGGGTACACTCATACACTACACAACAACTACAAAACACCCAAATTCTAAACCGCAAACTGGTGACACCGACGTGATTTGAACACGCAACCCTGGTGACGGTTGCGTGTTCATATCACGGCAGGCTCACCTCACCAAAACTTTAACCCCTCGACTATTTTTTTTAGGAACCAGATCTCAAAATGGCGGAACATGTTTATAAATATCTAACCTATTTTTAAAATTACGTAATAAATATGGATTTTTTTAAAACACATTCTGCCGACAGTCTTTTGACCAGTATAAGGTCTACATTAGTTTGTATGTAATTTAAATCCTTATGGTTTTAAATAGTCCAGGGGTTATTAAATTAGAAATTATGACAAATACTTAAAATTATGCTTACAAGTTAACGCTTGGAGGAAGAGGTGACAATGACTTTTAGACCATAGCGTTGGTAAATTTGAACATAAATAAATATTTTTTAAAACTAATACATTTTGTGGAAGAGGAAGATGCCACTGTAATACACATTTGACACACAGCTATGTTACAGATTATCATACATTCATTATATTTGAAACTAAGGTCTGTTAATAACAATACTACAATTCACAAGGAAATTAATAAAACCAATGTTAAACACAGTTTCATAACCAGAGTTATCTAGTAAAGAGTATGAGTAGTTATTAAATTCATAGTTATTGTTTGGTTCGTGGGTATTCAGAAACTGAGTAACATTTAATGGGCTTTCATCTTCCCTATCCTATATAATTTAGAGGATTTTTTCCGACACAAAATACATATAGGAGTTGTTGAGGCACGCATGCTTGGTACACATGCATGTTTCAATAACTCATATACGTATATCTAGATAGCTTAGCTTAGGTTAGCTAAGATAGATCGCGATTTTTGACAGCCCAAGCCGAGATGTACCGTGCACCCTTGAGTTAATCACCCAAACATTCTAAATCAGCTGAGTGCCTTCAGCGCTCGCCTCGGTAGTTCGGTGAAGCTGTAAATACCTTTCCAGGTCAATAGCGTTTTCATTACGAAAAAAACTTTCATCTTAAGGGTAACTTTATTGAACCAATAATCTATACTAATATTATAAAGCTGGAGGGTTTGTTTTTTGGTTGAACTTGCTAATCTCAGGAACTACTGGTGGGATTTGAAAAATTCTTTCAGTGTTATATAGCTAATTTATCGCGGAAAGCTAGGATATATATCATAACGCTAATAGGAGGGGGGTGCTAGTGAAGAATGTTTCAAAATTGTTTTTTTTTTCTTTTGAGAGCTTCCGCTGTATGTCAGCGTTAGTGCAAAGGAACCTCCACGCGGACGAAGTCGCGGGCAGTAGCTAATTTGTGATAATTTATTTGAGGACTTCAGAAGCCAAGCATCAGTTTTTAGACACAGTGCTGTCACGTTCCTCCAGGGTATAAAATATAAAGAATTTTATAAATATATACATGTATATAGTACTTGGGCGACCGAGCCTAGCTCGGTTCTTTAAAAAACAAATTAAAATTAAATTAAACTGTTAGGTTTACCTCACAAAACTAGCATTTTCTCACAAAAAAAGTAAAATAAAAAAGATACCCCTTTCGCTGCCACTCGGATTCGAACTAAGGTTACACGGATTTTCGAAGCAACCGATTTCCATTTGAGCTATTATTGTTTTGACAGCGCCGGCGAAATTTACCTTTATATTCTAGCTATATATTTTCATTGCCCGAAAACTAAGTTAAAAAGAGTTTTCTATGAATAAAACCTAGCTAGATCGATTTATCGTCCCGGAAACTACCTACATACTTAGTTTCACGGAAATCGCTGACGCCATTGCCGAGATCCTGAATATATACAAATATAAAAATACACAAGAATTGCTCGTTTAAAGGCATTAGATAGATAGGTATATATGTGTCAATAAACCCCAATGTTGTTCAGTATATGTGTCAATATCATTTGATGTACATCTCTGAAAACGGTCCGGACGTTATCCGTATCTGTTGCGGTCGTAAAATGGAAGTAACATTCTCGAGGTCGACTTGCTTCCGCTATAACGAACCGTTCTGCTGACGCTGTCATGTTTTTACGTGGACGCTTCTTTGTTGTGAGGTCCTGTGAGAAAATGTTTTTTTTTACATCATAGGAAGCAAACGAACATGTGGGTCGCCTGATCTTAAGTGATCACCACCGTCCATAGACAACAACAGTACCCGAGGAGTCGTAAGTGCGTTGCCAGCCTATGTTAGTGGGGAAGGGGGGAGGACGATGTGAAAGGGATGAAAAGGAGACGGGGAGGTGGTCCTCCGGCGTTCTCACTGACCGAGCGAAACGCAAGAATGCAAGCGCTGTTACTCCACGTCGGTGTTTCTGTGTATCGGGTGGTAGTACCGGGAGCGAGCCGACCCATTCATGTTGAAACCAGTAATAGCTTCAGCGTGGCTCTACCACCTACCAAATGTTTATACAGTACCAGATTTTAAGGGACCCTTGGGATATTTCAGAGATGTGCGACAATAAGGTTTTAGGGACCGAGATGTTGGTTCGAATCCAACTGGTCGTCCTTTTTATTTTTTTTAAAGAAGCATAGAGTGATGAAATATAGCTTAGTTTTTTAGCTAATCTATCTGCTATATATAGCACAAAGAAAAAATACCAAAATCCGATAGAAAAAAATTCATTAACTACAATTTTTTTCTTTCGTCTGTTATTCTTGAGAACCCCTTGCGTTTTATGGGACAAAAAGTATCCTAGATGTAATCTTGTAATATTAGTTATCACTGTGTCAAGTTTCGTCAAAATTGGTTCAGTACTTTCAGAGTGATGCGTGTTCATAGGGACAGACAGACAGACAGACAAAAATTGTAAAAAGATTATTTTTGGCTTTTACATCGATATTAAAGTCTATCCCAATTAAAGTTTTCAAAAAATATTTAATGTACAGATTTGGCCTTGTTACAGTTTTATCTATTGTATAAAGTAGTATTCGGTAATGCAGTGTTTCCCAACCTGGGATCTACGCCCCACAGGGGGGCAATATGATAGTTAATGGGGGCAATTAAAAAAATTGACTCGATACAACTTTAACCCTTTCGGTTTGGATTATTTAAACGCAATGCTAGGATAACGGTGACAAATTTAACAAAAAAGACAAATTTAAATAAATGGTGTACATAATTATTGGGTATAATTTCGTTTGACGTTACCAAGATATTAACTGGGTAATTAGAGTCGTCAAGTAAGTTTTTCCTTATATATAGTTTTGTAATTTTGCTTACGATGTTTTGATAACAATTTCATAATGATCTCTTCCTAAAACTTATTAATTATATTTCTTAAGGGAACAAAACAATTTTTAAAGGTTAAAAATGGGTTTGGGGGGGGGGGGGGGGCGCTGTCATAAAAAATTTAGAAATGTTAAGGTGGGGCAAGGCTTAAAAAGTTTGGGAACTGCGGTAATGTAACAATATAATTTGCAAATGTAACTGTTTTATTTTTAGTAACTTTTTTACCGAAGTTGCATAGGAAATGTGAAGCAAGATGTCGGACTGGCAGTTACCTTCTTATATGAGAAGCGTAGTACTTACAGCAAACATGCTCCTGATGAAGAGTTTAGTCCTAGTGTACTCATCACCGGCAGTCTGATAGTATTCGTATTGTGGAAAATACTGAGCGATGGTACGGCCCTGAGCAACTTTATATTCAAGTATGTCTTGTTTGTTTAGAAATACTATTAGACCTGCTTCTAAGAGAAACCTGGAACAAACGTCTATTATATACAGAACAAATCTAGGAAATTCTTAACTCTATACTATTCATTTACAATTAGTAAGGAATTATTCAAGACATAAATATTATCAACTTAAATGGCAACAGTCAGCCGGTGTTATCGCAACGAGTGAATGAGTAAGCATTATACAACAACCAATGAGAGTGAAGAGGATGTTATTTCTTGCTACTCATATAATAAATACGAATAACGAAATTACATTTCGTTAAATTGTCACTGTTATATATTACAATGCGATTCAAAATAGCAATATAATGCTACAACAGAATAACATACAACGCTTTATAAATAACGATTGGCGTAAGATAACACAACTATATAATTATTGGTATAAAAGTTATTGTTGTTGTGTAGTTAAGTTACTTATTGGTATTAAATTTGTTATTTTCATCTATAGCTCCTGTTAGCGTAAACTGAGTCTAAAACTAAAAAAAAAAACACATCATTTTGAAAATTCTTTTACCAATAGAAAGCCACGTTATTTGTGAGTATCATAGACTATATATTAACAAGAAAAATCAGTACTTTTTTATGGTAGTCGGATTTGCAAAGTAAGGCGCAGAAAAAACGGTCGAACGAAAACGTTTCTTGCGAACGCTGCCTTAATGATGAAAGGTATATTATTGTGCTTTAGAGAAAAGTTGTAGAGCTTAATAATACCTATAAAAAACTTAGTGACAGTATATGCCTAACTTCAAGTTTTGTTTTATTATAGGACGGGACAACAACGTCTGCCGTGATGGCTAGTAATTAATAAGGAACGATTCAAGACATCAATATTCTGCTGATAATTATTACTGGCTTGAATGACAACAATCGGCTAGTGTTATCGCTATGAAAGAGTAAGCATTGCATTTTGGGGTGTAAGGGGTGTCGAGTAACATCTTAAGACTTGAGACACCCAAGCCAACCTCACCTGCACGTGGTGCACCCTGCTGATCGACGAACAAGGCAATGGCGATAGCGGGGTGGTAGGGTTTTACAGCCCCACTGGGTCGCGACCACCATGCATATGGTGAAAAAGCCCATCATAGTGACTCGCTTCTGCGTGTCGCGTTTCGGGATCAGCCTGTGCATATCCAGTACTGAGTGACTTACGTCATTAAGACCGGCATGACAGCGGCGACCGGCGATGGATAATCTGTCTCTCAGTGGTTGCCGATGTTTCTGGATTGTACTACGCTTAACATCAGGCATAGTCCAGTCACTATGTCGTGCTTCAATAAAAAAAAAATAATAATCAATAGTCATGAAAAGGATGTCACACTTAAAATCAGAACACGAGTATCGAATATTGATTTTATGATAGTGTCACTGTTATAAATCACAGTGCGTTTCAAAATAGCAGTTTGCGCAATAGCAGAATAACTGACAGCAGTTTATAAACAATTAAACCGTATACTAATGTAACTACATTATTCATTATTGATATTAAAGATGTTATATCCATATATAATTAAAACTAATTATCAGCTTAGTTTTAGACTCATTGTTTAAAACTATAAATAACTGCACCAGATTTTCAAACGTAGGAGACCGTGATGAATGGCTATTTTTTTATTAATACATCCAATAAGGGGGCTAAAGTTCTTCTAGAAAATACTAAATTGGTCTGACAAACGTTACTCTGCTCTTTCTTGTGGTTAATAACTCGATGACAGCACCATCTAGCAGACCCAAATCTTGGAACTAAAGTAACATATACTGTAAAATTTATACAGTATAAAAAAGTGGCTGGAGTCCGTATTATGCGCTGTTATTTTATGGCAAACTCTACAAAGTTTGTCAAATTTCACACAGCTTTCATACATCTAACACAGTTTACCTGCTTTGCCAGACATCTTCGAAGAGCACCAAGGATTCTTTAAGTCTATTTTGCGTCGTATCCTCCCTGAGCGTTTGGTCAAAATCACTGCTGGCGACTAGAAACCATATTGCATGAATGCCCTCGAACACCTGAAAACGCTAAAAGCCTAGTAAAAGTCGTAGTAATATGACTGGTGAAATATCATAATATAACACTTATTTATAACACAATTTTTGTTCTGCGCAACTATGCTCAGAGATGTCTAAAATATTGGCGAGCCCTGTAGCTACCAGCTTCTATGACTTTGTAAACATCTATAGATAGTGAATCTATTATAATACCAGTCATGCTGTATGAATGTCATGTGTATGAAAGACACGGATGAGAGAAAATTAAATGTGGCAGAGATGCTAATGTTAAGATAGATGTGTGGTGTGACTAGAATGGATAAGATTAAGAATGAGTATATCAGAGGAAGTTTGAAAGTAGCACCAGTGACAGAGAAGCTGAGGAGTAATAGGTAAGCGTAGTATGGGCATGTAAGGGGTGTTGAGTAACATCTTAAGACTTGAGACACCCAAGCCAACCTCACCTGCACGTGGTGCACCCTGCTGATCAACGAACGAGGCAATGGCGATAGCGGGGTGGTAGGGTTTTACAGCCCGACTGGGTCGCAACCACCATGTATATGGCGAAAAAGCCCGTCATAGTGACTCGCTTCTGCGCGTCGCGTTTCGGGATCAGTCTGTGCATATCCAGTACCGGGTGACTTTCGTCATTATGGCCGGCATGACAGCGGCGACCGACGATGGATGATCTGTCACGCGGTGGTCGCCACTGTTCTTGGATTGTACTATGCTTACCATCAGGCATAGTGCAGTCACTTTGTCGTGCTTCAATAAAAAAAAAAATGTTATGAGGATTGATGAAAACCATGTAACTAGAAAAGTTTTGAATATGATGGTGGAACGGATATATGAGCAGAGGAAGACCGAAGAAGGTATAGATGGATTGTGTGAAAAACTATATGTGAATAAAGGTGGGAATACTGAGATGACATCTGATAAAGGAGAGTGAAAAAAAAAACTAGTTGTAATGAGGCTACTTGACTGGGATAAGGGTAAGAATGTAGTGAATGGGTCTAAGCTGTTTAGGCACTTATGAGGTATATATTAGTGTATGGCATTTATGCAAATATGGGACATGTAACAAGTACGACACAGTATAATACAATATTCAGGTATTAAAGTCGTGGTAGTCGAGGGGTTTGACCAGTCGAATAGCATTCCTATGTCTGCAAGTTTGGACCGTGACATGTATCATTGGATTTTTCGGAATTCACGTGCATTTACTAATTTAAATTGGTAACAGTATCGGCTGACGGTGAAGGAAAACATCGTAAGGAAACTTGAACCTGAGAAATATTCTTGTAGTACTACTTTATGTGAGGAAACATAGAACTGAATTTCTCAGAATTTCATGGGCTGGCGTGGTGATTACGTCCATACGTTCCTCCGGGAAGAGGCTTATGACCCTGCAGTGTGGTTTTCTCTTAGATAACATATATAACATACCTGTATCCATTTCTTTCTCTCTCCTCTCTGACCGCCGACATCGAACATCCAGAAGTCTTGGACACCACCGTGCATTGACTTAGGAACCTTTGGGAAAAAGTGTTTTATTTAGGTATCACCTGTTAATCTTTTTCTATAGTATCCTATTATGTCCAGTCTACCAATTATTACTGGTTAATGAAATTATCTATACTAATATTATAAAGAGGTAAAGTTTTTGAATTTGTGACGTTGTAGGAGGTAATCTCAGGAACTATTGGTCCGATTTGAAAAAGTCTTAGTGTTATATAACTTATTTATTGAAGGTTATAGGCTATATATCACTACGCTAAGACCAATAGGAGCGGGGCACCTTTAAAGAATGTCTCAAAGTCGGGGTTATTTTTCCCCTCGAGAGCTTCCGCTGCGTATCAGCATTAGCCCAAAGTAACTGTTTCACGCGGACAAAGTCGCGGGCAGAGGCTAGTATTCAATAGATTACCATTGTTGTTGAATACACTATTATATTTTCTTTCTTTTTTGCAGAAAGAAGCTAACGTTTTTCAAATATATGTGTATATTTGTTTGTCACGCGCCTTGTAGCCTTGGATGGATTTTAATATATGCGATGCCGTTACCTATGTTATAAATGTGGGAGTGACATCGTGTGTACAGGACGCAGTTTTGGAAAGGCTAGTAATGTACAGTTACCTTAATCGTTATTCCACAAGAAGATATTCATTCATAACTTTTCTCAGCAAAAAAATGTGGTACATCTTTTTCACGTAGTTTTTTTTTCTCGAACTGTCTACGCTATTGACCTAGCAAGGTCTTAACAGCTTCACCGAACTACTAAGGCGAGCGCTTAAGGCACTCAACCGATTTTATTTGGGCAACTAGCTCACGGTTGCACGGCACACCTCGGCTTGACTGTTGCCTGTTACATGCAAACTCGCGACCTATCTTAGCTAACCTAGCTTACTATTCATATATGTTTGAGTTGTTGAGACGCATATGTGTACCAAGCATACACGCCTCAACAACCCCTCCATATATTTTTTATCGGAAAATTAGATTTTTTTCATTTCGATAAAGGAAAAAAATAAAACCCTTCCACTTCCATGTGTAAGCGTGTAGCGTGCACGTGTGTGGGGGTGATCGTGTAGTGTTTTACGTAGTAATAATATACAATTGAATACATATTAAAGAAGTTACAATGTTTTTCCTGTCTAGTTTCTTTCAATTATTTATTTTATCTTTAATTGACTGAGATATGCTATTCGCACTATACAATGCTGTTTTTATTAACATACAGCTTTAACTTTCTCTTTCAGTGTAATGTTATTAAAACTCTGGTTTCATACACTGGACCCAATATTATATTACAAACATCGGGTTTACCGTCCATCGCTAATAATCTAATTTTTGGCGACCATGTCAGTATAGCCCAATTTAATCTGAACCATTGCGAAATTCAAAGTTCAAAGGAGTATGTACGCATATGAATTAAAAAAAACAACTAATAACCATTGTCATACTGATAACAATAAAGCTCGTCAATAACTATTAAAAAAAAAAAAAAATCAATTGAGAAACAGAGAAGAATGCTCTTAACTGTTTTATCTATGATTTTTATGTTTTTTTTTTAATTCATAGGAGGCAAACGAATAAGCGAATCATCTGATATTAATTAATCACCGCCGTTCATAGATACTAGCAACACCAGGGGAATCGCAAATGCATTGCCAGCCTGTGTTTAGGAAAGAAATGGAAGGTAGAGCGGAGGGAAGGTGGGCTCTCGCGCTCTCACTGACCGAACGAAAGGCAACAATGCAGGCACTGTTAGTTGACGTGGGTGTTTCTGTGTGCCGGGTGGCAGTATCGGGGGCGAGCCGACACACTCATGCTGAAACCGGTTATAGCTTCAGCGTGTCTCTACCACCTACTTAAATAAATAGAACCTCTTCCCAAAAATGAACAGAAAAGTGTGATACTAACCTTGACTTTAAATTCAATTTTCTGTATACCGGTGGTCTTCTGTCTGCATCTTAATATATCAGCGTCTGACGGCATATAGTCAGGTTTTTCTATTAGGTCTATCCTATCTAAAAAGCTGAGAGAAAATGTTGAAATATCATAATTTTACTCCTAAGAGCCAGTAGCATTTACAATAAGATTTAAAAACACAGTCAATATACATATAATACTCCCATAAGACGGCTTCATATAAATCTATTACATTAAAAACAATGCTTTTTTATTTATTCACATTACTTGGGTTCACTTGGTTAATACTGTTTTTGCATTGTTGTTATTTGTAAGTCGAATATGCCAAATAATGTATTCGTATTCGGCTAATGTAATACAGCGCTATCTCTCGAAAGTTTGAAGTACCTATTAAACATTATCATCCATTGTCAATAATGCAAGTACTTCAACAAATTAAGTGATAGCTATATATGACATAAGGTCTAATAATTTGTTATAAAAGATTTTGTTTATTATAGTTGCGTTGTTTTTTCGGATAAAACATCTATACAGATGTATATGAAACTCAAAAATTTATCAAAATACAAAGTTTGGTCCAAATCGTTAGAGCCGTTTCTAAAATATATGAAATTAATTTGTATATATACAAGAATTGCTCGTTTAAAATTATAAGATTGTACTGTACTGATTGATAGATGACCGTGAATTATAATATGCTATAAAATATAAAATTACTCAACAACAGAATAAATGTCAACAGTTAAAATAACAACTATTAACATAAAATAACGCTAACGTTATTTTATTGTTCCCTATTGACATATAACAGTTATTGCAAGTTATAATGCGTTTATTATAAACCTGTGTAGCAGAAGAGATTAATTTATTACGTGAAAATGGTAATAGTCTTTGAAGAGGACTGGGTTGCCAGTAATGAAAAAAAGAAAGATATAACCGTATATAGTGAAAACTTCTCCATTTCGACTATTAAATAAATAAATGAAAATAAAATTTAAAAAATACGATAAAATAAACATACTATTCTGCGCTATCAATCAGCTGATATTCATTGGATCTTTTGAAGCATTCCCGGACTCCACCGTCACGCCAGAGCGCCCTTACATGGTCAAAATAATCCTTAAAAAAATGTATGGATTTATTTAGTTACTTGCCTCTGCCCACGACTTCGTCCGCGTAGTAATAGTTACTTTGAGCTAACGCTAACACGCAGCGGAATCTCTCAAAAGGAAAAACCCCGATTTTGAAACATTCGTCATTGGTGCTTCGCTCCGATTAGTCTTAGCGTGATGATATATAGCCTATAATCTTTCTCGCTAAATGAGCTATATAACACTGAAAGAATTTTTCAAATCGAACTAGTAGTTAGATTACCCCCTACAACGTCACAAACTCACAAACTTTACCTCTTTATAATATATAGAATTATAGATAATTTATGTATATAATCTTTTAGAAAGACATTTTTAAATAACGTTAGAATATAGTTCGTAGATGAGTTTTAGCGAGTTCTTGGAATATCATGTAGTGTATTTTATATTTTACTAATGACCCGTCCCAGTTTCGCACGGGTGTAATGTATATATCCATTAATAAGGAATAACACTGTATTGTATAAAGTATTGTAGCTTGGTAAATAAATACATTATTTTTTTTTTTTGTAAATAGATTAAAATGGTTACTGTGGGTTATCCTTTCGAGATAAATATATACCATCGTGGACTTTTTTATCGATTTTTTTTAGATATACAAGTCCTTAATGCAGTAATTTGATCAATCTCGACAGGTTTAGCCAGCGTTTGCTATTTAAGCTCATAAACTATGTTCGTTACGATATCACAAACTTTCCCCTTGAATCGCTCTATATATTACTGATTTCAGCTCAAATGGATCGGCTCGCTCTGGGTATTACGACCCTCTCACAGAAAACCGACGTCGAGTAGCAGTACTTGCATTGTTGCGTTTTGTTCGGTCAGTGAGAGCGTCGGAGGCCCACCTCTCATCACCTTTACCCTCTCTTCTTCCCTTCCTCTCTCCCCTCTGACTCCCCCTAACACAGGCTGGCAACGCATTTGCGACTCCCCTGGTGTTGCAAGTGTCTATGGACGGTGGTGATCACTTAACATCAGGTGACACACCTGTCCGTTTACCACCTATAATATAAAAAAAGAATAGTTTAAAGATGTAAGGGAATATACAGCGGATGCGACTTCATTTCAAACTGTGTAAAGATTCATAATCTTATGCAATTTAATGTACTTAGAACCAATAATTATAAGAAACCACGTAATTTTAAGACGGACACGTTCGCCATCTTGTTGTTTTGTCTCGTTTTGGTTAGGTTAGGTTGGACTTGCGAAAAAAGGATAACACAAATTTGCCACGCAGTGGACGGCAAGCGCGGTGCATTTAATACATAAATATGCAAACTTTGTTAAAGCAAGTATTCAATACGTATTTAACTTTTTGTAATAACACGGATAGTTTTAATAGCAATATATACATACCTCGGTGTACTCGTGAGGCCCTTGGGCCCCGTATTTAAGAATGTGTTGTTGTGACTGGACATTTTTAGGGTTCTGTAAACCGATGCTCAGGTGGGACATGTTGTGAACTATTTCGTATATAGATTCATGTATGTTGTATCTTATGTGTTTTATTTTGTCCTGGCGTTCACTGGAAAGGAATAATTATCTAATTGTGACATCTACTCGTATATTTTATTTGGCAGAGTTCCGCGAATTAATCTGCCTTGTTTGTTATTTCAATTGTGAGACATACCATAGATCTAGGCGAACGTAATTTAAATGCTTGAGACAACAACAGATTGGTCATTCCATTGTTTCACGTTCACTAAGTCTAAAAACAGTTATTCAAGTAATAGTGTTAGGTTTTATAACAAAGTCCTAAAACACATTATCGATTTGTCGGACAGTGAGTTCAAGAACCATGTCAAGCGGGTTTTAATATCTAAAGGCTATTATAGAGTGGATCAATACGTGAACGATGATGTCTGGAAATAACGCCTCTCTCTGTGCATCCACTAATAACGAATGTAACTATTTATCTATACTAATATTACAAAGAGGTAAAGTTTGTGAGTTTGTGACGTTGTAGGGGATAATCTCAGTTACTACTAGTTCGACTTGAAAAATTCTTTCAGTGTTATATAGCTCATTTATCGAGAATGGTTATGGCTATATAACATCGCGCTAAGACCAAAAGGAGCGGAGCGTCAATAAAGAATGTTTCAAAATCGGCATTTTTTTTCCTCTTCACAGTTTCCGCTTCCTAAATTGCATAAAGGAAATTTTGAATTTAATTTACTTTGAGATGTGAAAACCAGACTTATGTTAATAATTTCAATTTATAGAGTAAAAGCCCGCACCCGCGGCTTCGTTTGCGAGACATAGTTACTTTGGGCTAAGGCTAACACGCAGCGGAAACTCTCAAGAGGAAAAGATACACCGATTTTGAAACATTCTTTATTAGTGTTCCGCTCCTATCGATCATAGCGCGATGATATATAGCCTATAACCTTCCTCGATAAATGAGTTATATAACACTGAAAGAATTTTTCAAATCAATTCAATCCAATATTGGTATATACATAGATAGATACATATCATTATTTTGTCCGTCTGTGTATGTGACTGTACTCCTAAACTCTTTTTTAATGTTCACACATTTTTATAAAACTAATTAACCAATGAAACGTATGATTAGCTCCAAAATATTAATATTATATGTACACAGGCCCTTATACTACGCGTCGCTAGTCTGACGCAAGCTGCGCGAATGCAATACGGCCGGTCACGCTTACATAGCATATCATGACGCGAAATTATCGGCGTTATCACAAAAAAAGTTAAATAAGTATTAAATACTTGCTTTAAAAAGGTTTCGTACTAAATGCACCGCGCTTGGCCGAGGTAAGTTCGCGTTATCCTTTTCTCGCAAGTCTAACCAAAGCGAGACAAAAGAGCGAGATGGCGAACATTCAGCAAGCGCGATGCATTTAAAACGTAACCTTTTTAAAGCAAGTATTCAATACGTTTTTTTTTTTTGTAATAATACCATATAAGTTTATCTCTAGCCATAAATACCGCTCAACACACCTAAAGAAATTTACACTTTGCGAACATATTTTTTTTACCTTAGTGAGAATCCTTGGACATGTAAAATTTTCATTTGTTTAATAATTGTTGTTTTTCCGCTTTCACCAGCTCCGAGTAGAAGTAGCTTGATGGCCTGAAATTATTTTTAAAGTTAGGTATACTTCTCTTGGCGCGTTAGGGAAAAATGATGAAAGTTTTTTTTTGGTGTGTAAGGGGTGTCGAATAACATCATAAGACTTGAGACACCCAATCCAACCTCACCTGCACGTGGTGCACCCTGCTGAATAACGAACGAGGCAATGGCGCAAGCGGGGTGGTAGGGTTTTACAGCCCGACTGGGTCGCAACCACCATGTATATGGCGAAAAAGCCCGTAATAGTGATTCGCTTCTACGGGTCGCGTTTCGGGATCAGCCTGTGCATATCCAGCTTATTACAGGCCGGCATGATAGTGGCGACCGGCGATGGACAGTGTGTCAATCGGTGGTCGCTATTATTTTTGGATTATACTGTGCTCACCATCAGGCATAGTGCAGTCACTTTGCCGTGCTACAATAAAAAAAAAGTATATTTTAACGATGCGCGCGCACACTGTCACGGAAAACAGACACTCTTAAGTTAGCTATAGTCAACATTTTCTTTGTATTTGTTATTTGTATTTCTTTGTATTAAACTTTCAATGTATTAAATACCTTTTTAACCGACTTCAAAAAAAGGAGGAGGTTATCAATTCGACTGTATTTTTTTTTCTTTTTTTTATGTTTGTTACCTCATAACTTTGGACTGGCTGAACCGATTTTGATGATTCTTTTTTTATTTGAAAGCTAGTGCTTCCCGTGTAGTCCCATTTTTTTTGGTCCAGTTCTGTCAACGGCATCCAGCGCAAAACCGTATAAGTGTTAAATTTGCATTTAGTGTGTATACGACAAATGACGAATAACTCAATATCATGCCAACCGATTTCGATGATTGCTTTTTTATTGTAAAGGATGTTCTTCAAGGGTAGTTTGATGAGAGTTTGGTTAGGTTCTGATTATGGGATCCATGACAAAGTAACACAACTTTCAAGAAACAAGCCTACTCCTTTTTTAAGGGCCGGCAACGCGTCTGTGATTCCTCTCATGTTGCAGGTATCCATGGGCGACGGTGATCACTTACCATCAGGTGAACCGCATGTTTTAGAAGAAAAAAATTATGTACACTAAAAATGGAAAAATAAAGTAAATTTTCAAAAAAAAGTATTAACCGACTTCAATATTAATCAGAGGCATAAAAATAAGGCACTAAAAACCGGAAAATAAATAGTTTATCAAATTAACCAAATTTAATGAAACATATGAATATGTGTGCTACCAAGAGATGCATTGGAAGTCGGTGCCTTTGTACCTAGATGTAGATGATATGATTTTCGGTTGGCACTAAATTTGGTTAATTTGATAAACTATTTATTTTCCGGTTTTTAGTGCCTTATTTTTATGCCTCTGATTAATATTGAAGTCGGTTAATACTTTTTTTTGAAAATTTACTTTATTTCTATTGTTAGTGTTGTTTTTTCTACATAGAATAAGGCAAAAGATAAAATTTTAGAAAAGATTTTTATCTTGTTAAGCCACAGAAGTATAACTTCTAACTCGTGTATGTAATAAGCACACACACACACTTTTTTGATTAAAGGATCGATATGACCAAACTAGCTCATGTTTATCACAGACCTGTTATATTTACAGTTTGGATTTTAAAAGCTATATAGTAAAAATACTCACGCTGTTGTATGTTTTAATCCATTGTTTTATCTGTCTGTCGATTTCTATTGAGTGTTCTTCCGAGTCGTCATGTCCCTTCATGCACGTTAGAAGACGCATTTTGCCTAAAGCACAAGCAAGTATAGGTGAAAATAACAATTATAAAACAACAGTTATTTTATAATTCTGCTATTCCTAAAAAGTCTTTAGCAAATTGTTGATTAATTTATCTTTAAATATGATAGAAAAGGGGCTATCAATAGAACCTTGTGAGAAGACAGTGTTAACGTTGCGTATTTTCGATGTGAATCATTTATAGGCGGAGGGTAAACCTGATTGTTCGCGTGGCGACGCAAAACACGAACTTTGCACTATTAACGAAATACTCAAAAATATTTGGAACCCTATCTGTATAAACATACGATTCAAACTGTTTTGTCGGCCACTCGTTCTACTAATGTTAGCGCCCTCTGATAAACGCATCGCTTCTAGTTTAGTATTTAATAAAAATGAACATTTATGTAATAAAATAAATAAATAAAAATTTTTATGATGGAACAAGTTCGCAACACTTTATCTTTGCATTATGTAATAACTGTTTCTTGTCATAATCTGTTTTTTATGCATATAAATTCTACAAAACAATCGCGATGTTTCACATCTGTCAGGCGTCCCGTGACGGCTCAATTTACTTTAATTTGAAACGTTGAATGTATGCAACGAATGGTTATCTTTATATCACAACAAAGTCCCAAAGCATATTACAGAATTGCTGAACTAGTAGTCCGGTGAAGCTGTAAAGACCTTGCCAGGTCAATAGCGTAGTCAGTTCGAGAAAAAAAAAAAAAAAAATTGCTGAACTGTACGTTTAAGAGCCATATCAATGAGGTGTTAATATCTGAAGGCTATTATAGAGTGGATTAATATGTGAACGATGGTGATATCTGGAATTGATACCTTTCTGTGCATCCGCAGAAACGAATGTAACTATCTATGTTTGTAAATATATGTATATAACTAGCCTTTGCCCGCGACTTCGGCCGCGTGAAAAACTGCAATTTTGAAACATTCTTCACTGGTGCTTCGTTCGCATTGGTCGGATGATATATAGCCTATTACCGACCGGAAAGATTTCTTCAAATCGAACCAGTAACTAGTTCCTGAGATTACCACCTACAACGTCAAAGATTACCTCTTTATAATATTGGTATAGATGAAGATATAAACCAGGTCAGGTTTGTTGTCGGTTCTTCTCGATGACTGGGTTTTTTTGTCCCAATTGGAGGTGGTTTTTACGTTCATAAGTGCCTTCTTAGGGCCTACATTGAATATTTAATATTTGATTTTGAATAATTAGTCGATACTATGTAAATATTATAAAAAGGTAAAGTTTGTGAGTTTGTGATTTTGTGTAGGGTAATCTCAGGCACAACTGGCACGATTTGAAAAATTCTTTCAGTGTCATATAGCTCATTTATCGAGAATAGTTATAGGCTATACTACCATGCCATGATCAATAGGAGCGGAGGACCCATTGAAGAATGTTTAAAACTTTTTTCCTCTTGAGAGCTTCCGCTGCGTGTTAGCGTTAGCCCAAAGTGACTATTCCACGCGAACGAAGTCGCGGGCAGAGGATAGTCGCTTATAAACAAATATAACGAGTTAATTTAATTTAAACACTATCTATCAGATCTATGGGAGTTCCCTAGATATTATAACCTTTAAATCGTAAAACGGCATTTAGATAACAACTTATTGCCACAATGACTACGTTCCACTAGAAACTCATAACTCTCACGCTCACTACCGCGAGGTTTCCCGTTCCACTAGCTCTCGAGCGTTACGATCGTAAGAGCCAGTGGAACGCATTTGTGGGCGTTTTGAGCGTTCAGATAAATAATAAAAATGGCGATCTAGAAAAAATAAAACAAAAGTTTTGAGAGGTTAAATTACACTTTGTAAGTCGTAACAGTAAATTCATATAATTATTAAATTCATTTAAGTATATCAAAGAAACAATGTATAATTCAATTTTTTTTATTTTAATTATCATAAAAACATAAAAAATTACCTTATTGGTTAAATGAAAAATATTAAATTACCATGAAATGATTATAAATTAATTTCTAAATTGAATTTTAGAATTCACGACATTTTTCAAAAGAAGTAAAATTATCAAAACTTTATTAACATATTTCATTTACGTATTTCAATACAATATGTTATTTAATATAAATATCCTATACCGTATCAAGTAATGACATTTTCACGGTCGCCATCTTTATTGAGAATCCCGCCAATTTTGACAACGCTCACGTCGCCAACGTCTAGACATGGGGCGTCGTGAGCTTCGCGTGAGCGTATGTTATGACGTCATTAATAACGTTTTCGCCACGACCACAACGCTCGCGGTTGTCTAGTGGAACGGCGAAAAGGGCGTTGTGAGCGTTGTGAGCTTCTACCGGAACGCGCGCAATGACTTCAGTGTTTGACAAAATGGTGGACATTATGTCAAAACTTCCCGCGTTTTTGTGACATTCTCATTGTATTATTTCTAAATTACTTAATTTCTACAAACTAAGATCTGATTTTAAATTAAATTGTATTTAGGTGGTTGAGCCACGCTGAAGCTATTACTGGTTTCAGCATACATGGGCCGGCTCGCCCGGGGTGATACAATCCGCCCCATAGAAAACCGATGGGAAGTAACAGTGCTCGCATTGTTGCGTTTTGTTCAATCAGTGAGAGAGCCGGAGACCCAATTCCCCTATCCTCTCCTCTCTTTTCCCCTTTCACCTCGAACACAGGCTTGCAACGCACTTGCGAATTCTCTGGTGTTGCTAGTGTTTATGGAGGGAGGTGATCACTTAACATCAGGTGACCCACCTTTTCGTTTGTCTCCTAAGATATAAAAAATATGAAAATATCACCGTATAATATACGATATAGAGTACAATTCTGCAAATTCAAAAAAATGTATACCTACCTACGTAACTACTAAATGAGATTTTTTGGCGGGAAGTGCATGACAAATAATACCACGCAGCATGAATTCAGAGATCCTATAAAGACTTCATGAAAAGTTCTAAAAAGGCGGCCACCATCTTGTTGGAACATTGAAATTATCGCAAGGCAATTATAATATATTACGTACTCCATGACTGCAGTAATAATCTGCAAGATTGGTTGCTAAAAACAAAATAAAAAAAAAAACGAAATGACAGCCGATATGGCGCCAAAAACTCAATCTTTTTCTTGTTTGGCTCCGCAGAAACATTTGTCAGTGTTAATGTTTTGTTTCAATGGATATTACAACATATTTTACACAGTAAGTATCATGTGATTATTTCAGTGTTCCAACAAGCTGGTGGCTCCCTTGTTAGAACGTTCCAGGGAGCTTCTGTAGCATCTCAGAATTCATGGGCCGTGGTATTATTTCTTATTCACTTCACTAATGCACAATAACCGAACTGTATTACGTAAAATACTACACCAATTTTACAAAATATAGAGTCAAATAATACAAGATTGTGAATAAAATATACAATCCACTACATGACAGACCAAAATCCCGCCAAAAACTCCTTAAGGTTTAAAAAAGTACAGTTGGCAATGACGTTCCTATATATTTTCTTATACAGCCAACACAATTGTAAAACTGACGTATTATAATAATAATGAGCTATTAAAATTATGCTAATTGAAATGTATTTAAAACTATACTTACTTCGTAATAATTAGATATTCCTAAAAGGCTGCCTCATAAAAAAACAAAATTTCCGTAAAATTTAAATTAAAAAAACGCGTCAAAGTAATCAATTAAAAATTACCTTATGTAAATTACACAAATTTAACGTAACAAAATCACAGAGACGAATTCGTATTATCGAAATAATTTTGTGTGTATATATCTATAATTGAAATGTTATCAGTTCGTTATCAGATATAGAAATAATTTATCATTGCAAAACGATGGATACCCTGATAAGTTGATAGGTTCACACCTTGTCATTCTTATGTTACTGTTTGTTTTTTTTTTCTCTTTTGTAATTTAAACTTATCGCAATAATAATGGTCAAGTGGTTACACAAGTGAAATATCGATCCGATATCAACAAGTCCAGGATTCGTTATGCCTCAAGAAATTCGGATAGTTTTAATTACTTGAGCATAGGTACATGCTAACTTCACTCACTACTTTTAAAATTTGTATTGAGTTTTAACTGAGCATAGTTACGTGTTAACTCCACTCCCTACTTGTTAAATTTGGATAGTTTTAATTAATTGAGCTTAGAGGTATGCACTATCTTCACTCACTACTCGTAAAACTTGAATAGAGTTTTAATTAATTGAGCATAGGTACGTAGTTACTTCACTCACTACTTCTTATATTTGGATAGAGTTTTAGTTAATTGAGCATAAGTATGCGCTAA
>JACEII010000113.1:399725-417202 GCA_014332785.1 Antheraea mylitta
CTAAATTACTATAATAGAAAATAAACATAAAAAAAAAAAAAAAAAAAACATACAGACGAATTGATAACCTCCTCCTTTTTTTGAAGTCGGTTAAAAATGATCAATTTTTCATTATTTCATGGCAGTTTTTCATTTTAATTGAAGTTTCCATTTTTATAAAATGTGTTTTTTTTTTTTGTTAATTATATTTAAACTTTAATTACGTATCCTATTTACTTTCACAACTATTTAGTAAAAAACTGTTGTTTGACGTAACATACATACACTTCAATTTTGTTTATATGTATAGATTGTTTCTTCTTTAATTAAATAAAACTCATAGTTTACAATCGAAACCTTTATTACTTACGAGACAAGTAGCTATACTTATAATAAAAACATTGTTTTTGCATTACATACTAAAAATACACGAGTGGTCTGTCTGTACCTACGTAGCGTATAATCCTTAATAGGTCAGTCCAAAAGCATCGTATCCTCAAACTGTAATTGAACCATTTGAGTCCCGTCGACGAGTGAACCATCGCGAAGCATAAGTCGTAGGTTCAAATCCAGTTCGTCCTAAGAATTCATTGAAATTATTATTAACCAGCTGATACCCGCGGGTTTGTCTGCGTTGTTTATTTAACTTAAAATCATACTAATATTATAAAGCTGAAGAGTTTGTTTACTTGAAAGTGCTAATCTTAGAAACTACCTCCAATTTGGAAGTCTTTCAGTGTCAAATGGCTTATTTATTGAGGAAGGTTATTGGCTGTATATCATCACGCTATGACCAATAGGAGCGAAGCACCAATGTATAATGTTTAAAAACCGGGGTTAACGTACGTATTATTTAAAAATATTTTCACCTACCGCGTAAACAAAGTCGCAAGTTAAAGTTAGCGTTAGCACAAAGTAACGACTACACGCGAATTCGCGGCCAGAAGCTAGTTTTATATACAGAAGAAAAAAAATCTCAAAAAAAATTGCAACCAAGAACATTGATTGCTTACAACGTTTTTTTGTAAACAGTTTTATATCATCGCTCTTGCGCATGCACATCGCACCGCTTATCCCATTTAACGTTACTCAACCCGGAAAGCTTATAAAAATCGTAGTTTCTTAATACTTTATATTCAATTAAGGTACCTTGATTTTTTTTTTAATAAGTAGTCTGTATTTAAGAGAAAAAAATTGTAACCTATCGTGTTACTGACTGATTCGTGCTGCATTATAGACATCTGTACTTTGATCTATATCTTGCTAGTGGTTATGTAATGGTCAAAATTCGACCATACATAATTAACCGTTTAATCACATACAAAGTTAAATACGCGTTAAACACTTGTTTAAAAAAGTATGAACACACAGTATTGTCAAAAGATGTTTCGAAGTAAAATCGATTTAATTCAATTCCACCGGTAAAATATTTTGGAATATTTTGATCGATATATAAGAAAAACTAAAGAAAATCGGCTGAAAAATAGAACAGGTTGATGTACTTAATTTTTTTGTCATTGTATATTGTCGCTAAAATAGCTCAAACCAACATAAGCACAATTAAAGAGAGAGAACTGACCTCCTCCACCACGCTTTTAAGTGGTGTGACCTCCTCCTCGGCGGGAATTATCCTAATAGGGGGTGCCATTTGCGATCTATTCGGACCTTTGCACAGACCTCTACCACGGCGTGCCGGTCGATAATCTTCCACTAAAAGGAAACCGGCATTACAAATTACTACATGAAATTATTCAATTCACACAGACATAATTATGTTATCCGGTCGAGGTAATTTAGGTATTTAATGTATTTTAGGTAATTAAAAAGAACCTTAGTTAAGGTTTGTTCTAAGACTTTTAAAAATTCTTTTTTAAATTCTAAAACGCAAACGAGCAGGTGGGTCAATCGGTGATAAGTGCTCAAATCAAATCAAATCAGAAAAGTATAAGAAAAGTACAATAATTTTTGATAGAGTGAACCGATTTTAATAAAACTATGACTAAATGTTACTCGAAGATATGCTTTACGGTTTTCTCGGTTTTACCATGAACGCAGTATTTTAGCAGTGATGCGTGTTCATACAAACAGACAGACATTCCTAAAAATAATTGAAATGTATTTTATTACTTATCCCAAGACACCGGCAACATTTTTTTTTTCAAAAATTTCTAAAAAGTACGGACACGTTAGATTTACATCTTATAAGGTATCCTTATATGTGTTTTATCTTTATATATAAATTGCTTCTGTACGTGTGTATGTCACTGGACTCCTCCAAAACGGTTGGACCGAGTTTGATGAAATTTTGTGTACGTGGTCCAGTGGATCCGAGAATGGTTTAGATCACAAGCAGACCTAGTAGGTGGCGCTGCGGTTAAATTTTACATTTTCTTTTAATTATCAAAGCAGGACAACGTCCACAGGGCCAGCTAGTTATATGTATAGACAAAGCATAGCGAAAGTGTCAGCTGTTATGTTATACAAGGAATCGACTTTTAACTTGTCTATAAAATATAATAACAGTGTTATTAATCGGTACAAGGGTACACGATATACATAAAAGTCATAGCTTACCAATTCGTTCCGGGGCTGGCCTTCCGCAAGCTACCTGAGTCCGTGGCACATGACTTAACATAGACAAGGCCCTCGCACTGTTCGGAACGATACTTGATGTGCCCTGGAGGGAAAAAGAACATAATTTCCAGGTGTAAAGAGACCGAAAGCTGGAATACCAGATCAAACCAGAGGTTCCCAGGCTTTTTATCTCATGTTTCTCACTTTCAAAATATTATGTCTACATTGACAGGTTAAGTCAAGCCAATATTTTAGTTTCTCACTAGCGAAAGCAGATAAGTTTCGTTGACCCCCGCTTACGAGTTGTGAACCCCCATTTTTTATCACGACAAATTAGACCCCCGTCGACTCTCCCGTGGAGCCACAGGGGTCCAGTTATACCACTTTGGGAACAAATTATTTAAACGATTTTCAAATTTATGTAGGTTCTTATCAATTAAATATACAACCTAACTAACAATATTTCCTTTATTGATTAATCTGTCCGAGTGACTTCTCCCATAAAGGCAGACTCTTGGTTCTTTTTAATATCGTTCTTTTATTACTGAAAAATAATTTTAAATGCAGTGCAGCTTATACAGTGTGCAAGAGTTATACTATATATACTATTAAAATACTTATAATTTATTTAAACCATTGTTTTCTTTATTACTTTAATTATAATTATTATATATATCGGCGGAGCCACTATTGACCTGCGATACCGCACTATTGACTATATCGGGGGTGTTACCAATGACCTCAAACGCTATTGGTTGGAGGTATCGGCTGTTGATTATTTACCCCGATGTGAGACGCTATTGGTTAGAGGTATAGATCGTTTATGTATCTTGGTGCCTTATAAAAGGCGACCGATGACTAGATACTGGGCATAATCACTCAGACAGTTGAGCTAGTCACACCTACTAATAATTCGTCGTAAATATAGTCAGTGCTGTGTTTATGTATCGGTTAACGTTCCATTCAATTGTTCTTGGTGGATTGATCGATCAAATTATAATCATGACGTCACTATGAATGACGTCATACTTCCACGTGGACGCTATTTTATCGCTGCCACGACATATATTAAACATCGGATTATTAATCGAGATTGTGTGGCGACTCTTTGTGGTGCTTTATCGCGTAAAATGACTTGTTTCATAATATAAAGTCTAAATAGAGATTCATAGATCTCTAACTTCAGATATCCTGAATAGCTGAACAGCTTCTAAAAGACACTATTTTCATAATAAACGCTACTTTATGTTACTCCTGAAATAAAACCACGTATTAAAACGAATGAACCATTTTTGTCCGTATTTCTGTTTTAAGAAAAAATAAATTAAACCGACTTCTAAACATTGTGGATTAGTTACTTTATGGAATTTTACCTTCGAAAACGATATCCTGGTGATCTCGCTGACTTTTTCTCTTGAGATATCGTTAAAAGCCAGAACATTCATAACGTCCTCGTGCGTTGGGTTCAAGCCCTCGACCTGATCGATATGAGACTTTATAATGTTGTTTCTAATCTTCCTTTTGTGACGTAGATTTAGGGAAATAAAGTCAGAAATATAGAAACATGGCTCAGTGACTTAGATATAATTTACAAACGAATATAGTTTTAGTTGCACCCGCGGTTTTTAATTGGATTATTATGAGTTATTTGTAATTAACTGGGCGATATTTAAGTGCTCTCAAAGCTTAAATCATTATATATTTGGGGTTGTAAGGGATATCGAATAACATCATAAGACTTGAGACACCCAAGCCAACCTCACCTGCACGTGGTGCACCCTGCTGATCAACGAACGAGGCAATGGCGATAGCGGGGTGGTAGGGTTTTACAGCCCGACTGGGTCGCAAAAAAGCCCGTCATAGTGACTCGCTTCTACGGGTCGCATTTCGGGATCAGCCTGTGCATATCCAGCTTTTTGCAGACCGGCATGATAGTGGCGACCGGCGATGGGTAGCGTGTCAATCGATGGTCGCTATTATTTTTGGATTGCGCTGTGCTTATAATCAGGCATAGTGCAGTCATTTTGCCGTGCTACAATAAAAAAAAAACAACGTAAAGACCGATAGAAGCAGAGCATCAATAATGTTTCATAATCGTTTTTTTTTCCTCTTGAGAGCTTCCGCTGCGTGTTAGCGTTAGCCCAAAGCATCTATTTCACGAAGAAGAATTCGCAGGCAGATACTAATAAAATATATACAGACAGAAACTCCGTTTTTTTTTATATCATACGAGGCAAACGAACAGCTGGGTTGTTTAGTGATCACCACCGTCCATAGACACTTGCAACACCAGGGAAGTCGCAAGTGCGTTGCCAGACTGTATTCTAGTGTCTTAGAAAGGGAAGAGGAGAGGGGGAAGGTGAGGGGAGTTGGGTATCCGGCGCTCTCACTGACCGGACGAAACGCAACAATGCAAGTCCTATTACTTCACGCCTGTGTTTCTGTGGGTCGGGTGGTACTACTCCGGACGAGCCGACCCATTCATGCTGAAGCCAGTAATAGCTTCAGCGTGGCTCTACCATTTACAATTATTATTAATATATTTTTATTAATAAGCATCAACAGTGACCTCTATGACGACCATGTTGACAGGATGTTTTAGTCGCAGATGCGCCCGCAGTTCAGAACGTATGCGAAAACGCTTCGGGCAGCGCGAGCATGCCCACGCGCGTGACCCACTCTGTATTAACCGGTTATTGCGCATCACAGTCGACCTGAATGAACACAAACCGTGTTATTGCAATTAGTTAAATAGGCGTTGAACACTTTCTTAAAAAAAATTGAATACAAAATAGTGTCTTATTTAGGCGGTAGAGCCACGCTGAAGGTGTTATTGTTTTCAGCATGAATGCGTTGGCTTGACCAGGGTTGTACCACCATCTCACAGAAAACTGACGTGAAGTACTGTGCATTGTTGCGTTTCGTTCGGTCAGTGAGAGCACCGGAGGACCAAGCCACCCCCCCCCCCGTTCAATCTTCCCTCCCTCCCTTTCCCCCCTCCCCCATTTGGGGTGTAAGGGGTGTCGAATAACATCATAAGACTTGAGACACCCAAGCCAATCTCACCTGCACGTGGTGCACCCTGCTAAATAACGAACGAGGCAATGGCGATAGCGGGGTGGTAGGGTTTTACAGCCCAACTGGGACGCAGCCACCATGCATATTGCGAAAAGGCCCGTAATAGTGATTCGCTTCTATGGGTCGCGTTTCGGGATCAGCCTGTGCATATCCAGCTTATTATAGGCCGGCATGATAGTGGCGACACCGGCGATGGACAATGTGTCAATCGGTGGTCGCTATTATTTTTGGATTATACTGTGCTTACCATCAGGCGTAGTGCAGTCACTTTGCCGTGCTACAATAAAAAAAAAAAAACACAGGCTGGCAATGCGCTTGCGACTCCTCTGGTGTTGCTGGTGTCTATGGACGGTGGTGATCATTTAACATCAGGTGACCCACATGTTCGTTTTCCTCCTATGATATATATAAAAAAACTCGTGTCAAATACGCGACACACTTCCATAAACTGCGTTTTTTTAAATATGTAAAACAATAGATAAAAATATCGTAGTTGTAAATCTCGCGACACACCAATATGTCGCGACACGGTGGTTGGGAACCGCTGATCACGTTTCTCTTAACATAGTCCGAGTTTATTTATTTATATATTACGTTCAAATTCCACTTCTGACAAAATGATTTGAGTTTATTCATTTACAATTCCTATTTCTACTACTATCAGTAACTTGATATCAATTTAAATCTTCTTCACAATTGAACACTACATAAATATACCTGGCATATGCTGAATTAATGTTTTGAGAAACACGAGTGCAGTCAGGGCACGTTTTGTCTTGGCCGATTAGTCGATGAGCTTCACATGCTGTTATATTGGGCATACCTAGATGATATCAGTATAAAGAGTTAAGTTTTGAAACAATTCAGGAACATCTTTGCGACTTTATATTGGAAAAATTATTCGTTATAAAGCGAAAAAATGATTGAATAAATACGAGTGTGTACAGTGGCGGATTTGCCCTAAGGCCCAAGGAGCGAGAGCCTATGGCGATCAATCGTGACATAAAATTCACTAATGATAACAATAAATAACTAAAAATATGTAAGTATTCTAAAGGCACGCGCATATTATGGTGGGCCGCACTGCACAGCATCGTATAACAAAATACTTAATATGATGGGTGCTGAGTAAGGGGTGACTGGTATCTACTACATGGCATGGGGCCTAGGACGGTCAAAACTGCAAAAGACTGTGTGTGAGTGAGAGTTAAAAGAAATTCATTTATTTATTTTGGGGTAAACATACAGACAAACAACATTTTACAACAATATACTTATTCACGAGAACTGGATAGCAAGATTTGAAGACGCATCCTTCGGATCTGTAGCTATAGTGGGTCAATAATTATGGGGTCGCTAGGTCGCAGACGATTGCAGGAAATTTGGAGAGAATTGAAACGCGATAAATGCAGATTAAATTCTTCGGGTCCCGATCGATGATGCAAAGCCGGTTTGTATAGCAGGAGACATTGACGACGGCTGCCACTGTTAATGTCGAAGCTGGTTTTGACATTTGATCATTTTTTCTCCTGTGGTACACGTGACCTAAAGATCAAGTTTTACGAGTATTAACGGTAATACACGTGGTCCAAAGTTTAGGTTTAACGTGTGCCATCGGTGGTACACGTAGCACAGTACGCGTTAACTTCACTTCTCGAATATTTGGCCCTTGTTTAAAAAATCACGCAATATCCATTTAATTTCAAGTTTTAATGTACAACAATTTCTGGCCGTAGAGGTGTGGGGCAAGCGATCTCATGCACAAGCGTAGTACAATGCAGACGCACGCGGGTATAAGCTATTAATACATATAGATAGATAGAAGTACAGAGAAAAGATAAACTACTTACCCTGCCTGTTACTCTTGGATGAGCAGTCACTGTGTGCGTCTTTCCTATGCTTGTATAAAGCCGTCTTATTCGGTACCACTTCATCACAGTCCCGGCATTGAATCCTAAAATTTATCCACAACCTTTGAAGGCCCTCGAACTAAATTCGTCATTTTTATAATATTGGTGGTGTTTTACATAATATAGTTTGATTATGGTGCACAAGTGAAGTGGATGGGAAATAATACCATAGAGCATGGATTCTAAAACGATACAAACACTCCCTGGAAAGTTCCAACAAGACGGCCATCATCTAAAGAAAGCCCTACCACGATGAAAAACTCTTATAATTCGTAAAAAAATGAGCCGTCACGGGACGCCTGGCAGATGTGAAACATCAAAATTGTTTTGTAAAGTTATAATTCCTTATCTGGAATGTTCAAAATGTTTCAATATTAAAATCACGTTTGTGTTATTAAATTAACGCCATCTATTAATAATATTAAGAACTAAAACAAGATAGATCTATTAGGGTCTCTAATTAATTCTTTTTAATAATAACAGATGTCTTTATTATTATAGCGTCGCGTCGTCATGGCTCACACAGTCGCCACGCCAACAATCAGGTTTACCCGCGCCTATAGATATTTCACATCAACATAGTTTCTTCTCTCTCTCTCTCTATTTATTATTATACCTATTTTCAATCCTTTTTTATAAGAAACGTCACAGTATCTCATAGTAAAATTCGATTAAGGAATTTTACTCAGATCACACTCGAAAATGGTTCACTTCAGATAATTAATACACTGATGTATAAATAGTGCTTTACTCACAAACTGTAAAGGATATAATTAATGTATTATAATAAACATTGTGTAGTTATTAATGGAGAAGGGGAAACACAGTGGTAAAAGTAAAATAACATTGCTATAACATACGTTTTATCACATGATTTAAATGTCATTAGAAACTTAAAGGTATATTTAAAAAAAATTGCGAGCCGGTCACGCGACGCTTGGCAGATGTATAACATCGAAATTATGCTGTAAAAATCTGATATAATGATGACATAACCAGAAATAAATTATTAAGAATTTCATCAAGAATAAGATGACTGTTTATCTAATAAACATTTATATCAATTAAAACAAAAAACTGAAAATCATATAGCGTGCCAACGTGTCACCATGTCAACAGTATGTCTGACAAGCCGCTATAGATGTTTCACATCAAGTACTCTGGAAAAATTCGTAGCCTGGTGAGGCTGTTAAAGCCTTGTCACACCAATAACGTAGTTAGTTCGAAAAAAGAACTCTGGAAAAATGGACCACGACGTCCTTGACCATAGATAAGCATTCACTTAGTCTTGTATTGTCATAAATCTCCCGATACCTTAAAATTATATCCATTTCTAACTTCTATTTTATGAAGTTCCCTAAATTATGGAAATCCAAGGTCCAATGGCAATTAATATAAAATAGGACCGCTTTGAAAGTGTTCCTTCTCCCATAAAAACCGATTCCTAAATGACAGGATTCTAGAGAAACAAACTTTTTAAAAAATACGACCTAATTGGAAAACTCTTCCTTTTAACACTGAATAGCTTTTTATATTTCATAAAACTGAAGTCGTCACCAAATTGTGACATATGTAATAGCGTAGAAAATTTGTACCACATAATGTCTGAATGCATACGTAACCGAACCCAAAAACTAGCACTGGAAAATAAAATAAAGAACCCGATTAGGCCTCCCACGGCAACGGCTCAAGCCTAGGTTCGATCCCTCGGTAGGGAGCCCTTGAGTGCGTTGCTTGCGCGATACGGTGACACACAAATATACATCACCGCTACAACACTACACGATCACCCCCACACACGTGCACGCCACACGCTTACACATGAAAGTGGAAGGGTTTACTTTTTTTTTTCCCTTATCGAACTGAAAAACTCTTTTTTTTTCGATGATAAATATATGGAGTTGTTGAGGCGTGTATGCTTGGTACACATATACGTTTCAACAACTCATACATATATGAATAGTTAGCTAGGTTAGCTAAGATAGGTTGCGATTTTGCATGTAACAGGCAACAGCCAAGCCGAGGTGTGCCGTGCACCCTTGAGTTGGTTGCCAAAATAAAATCGGCTGAGTGCCTTAAGCGCTCGCCTTAGTAGTCCGGTGAAGCTGTTAAGACCTTGCTGGGTCAATAGCGTAGTCATTTCGAAAAAAAAAATGTCTCATTAAGATCTTTGGGTGTATGTAATACCATTCTTGCTTTCCCGTGTTCTGAGGAAGCAAGAATACTTTACAGGCTGGCTATGTTTGGAATGAAGAACCGGTAAACTATTAATTGTTTGTGTACATTTTGTTTATTTTAATTATTTTTTGTTAATAAATGGGTTGACATGGTCAATTTGTGACTAAACCCCAATTATAAATAAAGATTTAAATATATATATATGTATGTATATTACCTGTAATTTTCTTTACCCTCTTTATTGTTGCAGGTTATGGTGCCGGTTTTCCCGTGAACTTTTTTACGATGATACGCCACGCTCCAGCTTTATAAGTAACAATAATATATAGCAATTACCACGGCTCTCTGATTTCCACCTAAATTATGACTTCATGACTGAAGAATTTTTATGGTATCTTATTATATAACAATAATGCAACTGTTTTTGTTTTACTAATTCCCACCTTAAGTTGGACATTTAAAAAAATGGCAAAGGGACAACCAACGGCAAAAATAAACTATATACCATGTACGGAAAATTCCCCATCGATTTGACATAGTTCTCTGCCGATATGACCAATATTTTTGACATGCTTGAGTCCCAAAAGTATTCATCAACTTCTGAACCTTATCCCACCTAAGTAGTGTCGGCACAACATGTCTTCTTTTCAACTCTCCCCTGCCAAATGTCATCTCAATATTCCTTTTTTTTTCATCATAGGAGGCAAACGAACAGATGGGTCACTTGACATTAAGTGATCACCACCGTCCATAGACACCAGAGCAATCGCAAGTGTGTTGCTAGCCTATGTTGGTGTAGGGTGGGAATGGGAGGGAGGAAGGGAAAAAGAGAGGCGGAAGATGAGGAGATGTGGGTCTCCGGCGCTCTCACTGACCGAACGAAACGCAACAATGCAAGCACTGTTACGTCACGTCGGTTTTCTGCGAGGATGGTACTACCCCGGTTGAGCCGACCCATTCATGCTAAAACCAGTAATAGCTTCAGCGTGACTCTATCATTGCAACACACCTTTTATACACATCATTCATCACACAATCCATCCACACCTTTTTCTATCTTCTTCTACTCCTATATCCTTCTATCTCTTCTTGTCACTGGACTTTCATCTCTCCTCATGACATGCCCGTACTATGCTAACCTATTACTCCTCAACTTCTCTGTCACTGGTGCTATTTTCAAACCTCCTCTGACACGTACACGTATTCTCGTTACAACAAACATCCATCTTAACATTCGCATCTCTGCCACGTGTCTTTTGTTCTCATGCGTCGCTTTCGAGGCCCAATACTCGGTTCCTTGTAACATGACTGGTCTTGTTATAGTGTCATAAACCTTGAGTTTCCACGGTATTTGTGGGTCACAAACTACCCCAGACACCTTTTATATGCCAAATGGCAGCAAAAAAGACAGGCGTCCCATCTGATCGTTAAATGGTTACCATCGCCTATAGATAACTGTGATACCTTGGGTACCACTGTTTTGTCACCGGTCTTGATGCGCGTGTTTTAATCCCTTTTTGAAGAGACCCATATAATACTGGGGGAGTACCGTACTGCCAAACCCTTTCGCCAATACATCCACTCTCAATCGCGTCTCAAAGGAACTCTATTTTCATTACAACGACCACTAAATCCTTTGTAGCAGAGTTCATCAAATCGTGGAGTACACATGTGTTAATTTATATAAAATTCAATATTCCATAAGGAGACGAGGGCTGGTACAAAAAAAAATACGAACCTATTAGGGAAAGTCATTTCACACTGGTTACACGTGTAAGTAAAGTTCTCATTAGCGTGCTTCATACGCCGATGGACTTGTAGGTAAGTCCAATGAAGGTACGAACGACCGCAGTCCTAAAAAATACACTCCATTTTTTCTTCACATTTCGCTTACTCTGATAAGACTTTGATTATCAAAGTCTATCTTTTGTTCACGGCGTCGTTCGTGTTATTCATTAAGATCTATATATATTTCACCTGTGACTTATTATCAAAGGTCATAAAATAACATACTATAGTACATTTTATTAAGAAAAACGTGCTGTACCCGAAAGATAGATACCAAATCTAGATTAAAGCGAACCAAGCCGCGAGATAAGCTGGTATAACAAGGTCACTAACGTCAATTTTTCTAGAAATTCCTTGTTACTTTATTACTGGCCGAACCTACAGGAAAAATATTAACATGACACTTGTAGGAAATTTAATTTTTGCCCAAAAAAGTTTCTTAAACTCTAAGATCAATATTTCTCAAGAGTTTTAACTTTTTTGTAGCACTTATTTTAATTTGCATGATCGTAGGACTATCACTGAGTCCTCCTAGCTAGCTTTTCCCCTCAAGTTGAATTATCGTTTGAAAATCGGTCAAGCACCTGTTGGTGTTTTCCGACAGCCAGTCTCCTCTAGTAGTTATCGTGTTCCCAGTCTTTTTCTTTATAGTAGCACGGCAAAGTGTCTGCACTGTGTCTGATGGTAAGCACAGTGCAATCCAAAAACAACGGCGACTGCCGAGAGATACGTCATCCTTCGTCGGTCGTCGCTGTCATGCCGGCCTGCGTAAATGCCTCTTCAAGTTACGCTTGAAGGACCCCATATTATGGGTAGGAGGGAATACACTAGCCGGGAGATTGTTCCACAGCTTCACGGTACATCTTAGTCACCATCATCGTCATTTACTATCAGATGAGATTGTCGTCAAAAGCTTAAACCTGTATTCTTTTTATTGTAGTCTATTTTCTAAGCTGTAGGTAGACATTACTAACAAACACTTCAATATTATTTACGTATAGCTGTGCCCACGACTTCGTCCACGTAGATCCTTATATAAAGTCATCTGAATGTTTAAGCCCATTTGTTTATCTACTTTTCTCTGGTACTTAAGTCGCATCGTCATTAAAATTACAATAACTTTTGATAGAGTGAACCGATTTTAATGAATCAAAGATTAAATGTTATTCGATGATACGCTTTATGGTTCTCTTCAAGAGGCTTTATCATGAATGCGTATTGCTGTTTAACAGTGATACCTGTCCAAGCAGACAAATAGACAGACATATTTAAAAATCTATAAAAAACGACAAAAAATTTAAAAGGTACAGTCACTGTCGATTTACATTCTTATTATAGGTATAGATGTATAAATACCTCGCAGAGGAAATGCTTGACTACAGGGAAATCACCGTAACCAAGTATTCCAGTAGCGGAAGGGCCGGCCTCAAGCTGACCCTCCGCCTGCTTCTTTGCATCTGCCAGCGGACGCTTATAGAACCCATGAGTAGTTTTATGCGTCGTACATCTGTTATTAATACAATCTTTGTCATCGAATGGTCCGACTGGTGGAATGTCAAATCGCTTAAGGATATTGTAGGGTGGATCAATACATGAACGATGGTGACGTCTGGAAACGACACCCCTCTCTGTGCATCCATCAAAACGAATGTAAATAATAAAAATTTGTTAAAAATAAGATGTCTATCATATTCTAATGGAATGTGTCAGGAATGAATCTCAAAGAAGACAGATATTTAAGACTACTTATAATATAGGTGTTTGTAATGAAGTATTGTCACGTCCAGCATCGGAAGAAGCCAAGTTAATCTATAACATGGTGGAGGTCGGTATAAGGGCAAGAATGTGATTGTAATACTCTGCTTTTCAATTTATGTTTTTTTTTTTTTGTTAGTAGTTAGTAAGATATATACTTGTAAGTTGTTTTGTAATTGGTGATTGTTTGTGGTCTGGATGAGGGTGGCGTGTTCTCTTTGAACAAACCCTCAATAAATAAAGAGAAAAAAAAAAATGTATCATGAAGTAATAAACCAAATCCAATTTCTTTCCTGTTCTTCTCGATGCGTGGGTTGTTTTTTCCGAACCGGTGGAAGTCTTGACGTTCATAAGCGCCTTCTCAAAGCTAAAACTGAATAGAGTATTTTTGATTTTGAAGTCCACCAGTTCGAACCCCACTATGTATCAATGAGTTTTTCGGAATTCCCGTATATTTACCGCCTGGCGGTGAAGGAAAACATCGTGAGGAAACCTGAACCCGAGAAATGTTCTTATAGTACCACTATATGTGGGATAACATGAATTGTGAATCTCTCAGTTTCAAATTATGTGGTGTTTATTCTCATACCTTCCCTCGGGAAGAGGCCTATGGTCCTGCAGGGACCCTATAAGGGAGGGTCCTTTATAGGTTGCTGAAGATAACATCAGTAATATATCAAACGCCGTTTGGCTACATTATAATTGATGCGTCGAAATACTTAAAAGTGATAACATTGTAGCGTCAGAAGTGAGATTGGGTTTCGATTGCAACTCTTTGAGCATCTGTAGGTTATTAGTAACAGGTCTTTTTCTCATTTTTCTAAAATGTAGCATTTTTAGGACAATCTTGCAAGTCTTTTCTAAAATCTTTCATGCTGTTTTATTAGAGAACTAGTATTGGAAACATTTCAAGCAGCAGATCGATTAAAACTTGTAATTACAGTCACAAATGTTCCAAGTTGCAACTGCAAGTTATGAGCACAACAAAGCGATGCGACCAATAAAAACGTGTATAGAACACAAGTGTAAATGGCCAATCGGCGACGACTACTAGAGAAGAACAGCTACAACTAGTAAAGACAGAAATAATTATCTAGGTTTGGACACATAAAACACCCTCCCAATGACAGCTTTGACCTTGGGTAAAAATACATCGCTGATCATTTGGAGAAGGTAACCATTCTTATATAGTTTTTTATATTTACAGTATTATGACACACTGTAATCAGGCTGAACTTTCGAAAAAAAAACCTACTTTTGAATGCTTATTATGTTGTTTCCTCAAAGTTATTAGCTTGGTTCTTTTTAAGTTTAGATTACAGATAAACTATAGAAACTAGTTTGGAATTCCTTGACGTATAAAAATAAATATATTATATTGCAATGATATTGATATTATACTTTAGATTCGTCAGAAGCGCTTCAACAGCGTCTTGTTAAAACTTGGCTAGATAGCAAACGTGATCTAACCCCGTCAATCTTCCCGTATCTAAGCAACATATAACTTTTTCACCACCGATATTAAGAATATGCCATCTTACTTCCACATTGTATCTAAGACAGTGTGGAGTTACAATATTACTTTACGTATGTGTGCGTTATTGTGTCATTTGTTTTGTCAAAATATCATGTAAGTAACGTATCTTCAGCTTTTTAGTTTAAGTATATCATTTTATGTCTGTTTAATGTGATTTATAGGTACACTAGCCTCTGCTCGCGAATTCGTTCGCGTAAAATAGTTACTCTGGGCTAACACTAACACGCAGCGGAAGCTTTCAAGAAAAAAAAAACGATTTCGAAACATTCTTCACTGGAGCCCCGCTCCTATTGGCGTGACGATATATAGCATATAACCATCCTCGATTATTGAGCTATATAACACTGAAAGAATTTTTCAAATCGGACCAGTAGTTCCTGAGATTACCCCCTACAACCTTACAAACTCATAAGACCACAAACTTTACATCTTTTTAATATTAGTATATAGCTGTAGTCCGGTGAAGCTGTTAAGACCTTACTAGGTCAATAGCGTAGTCAGTTCAAAAAACTATAGCATATAGCTGCGGTAGTCCGGTGAAGCTGTTAATACCTTGATAGGTCAATGGCGTAATCTGTTCGAAAAGCCTATAGCCTTCTTCGATAGGTGAGCTGTATAACACTGAAAGAATTTTTCAAATCGGACCAGTAGTTCCTGAGATTACCCCCTACAACCTTAAAAACTCATAAGACCACAAACTTTACGTCTTTTTAATATTAGTATAGATATATCAAAGGGAAAAAAAAAGAAACTTTACAGAAAAAAATCTCGATACCCATAACGCTCGTAAATCGCTACAAAACAGAAAAAGGTTGAGAAACAGAGGAAGATTGTATTTATCTATTTATGTATAAACTAGTGAGTTGCTAGTGCTCGAAATTCGACCATAAGTTAAAATATAAGTGTAAACATAATTTTTTTTTAATATCTCAGATCTTACTAATCACCTTTATATTGGCAAACTTAAATGATTTTTATGCAGTTTTTTTTTAAATGTAAGTAGCTATTTAATACAGATTTGTCTACACAAATCACTTCCACTCCGTTAAATATATCGCTATCAAGACCAGTGTGCATAGTTTTTCAAATCGGACCAGTACTTCCTTAGATTACCCTCTACAACGTCAGAAATACCCGATTAGGCCTCCCACGGCAGCGGCTCAAGCCTAGGTTCGATCCCTCGGTAGGGAGCCCTTGAGTGCGTTGCTTGCGCGATACGGTGACACACAAATATACATCACCGCTACAACACTACACGATCACCCCCACATACGTACACGCTTACACATGAAAGTGGAAGGGTTTACTTTTTTTCCCTTATCGAACTGAAAAACTCTCAATTTCCCGATAATAAATATATGGAGGAGTTGTTGAGGCGTGTATGCTTGGTACACATTTACGTTTCAACAACTCATACATATATGAATAGTTAGCTAGGTTAGCTAAGATAGATCGCAATTTTGCATGCAACAGGCAACAGCCAAGCCGAGGTGTTCCGTGCACCCTTGAGCTGGTTGCCTAAAATAAAATCGGCTGAGTGCCTTAAGCGTTCGCCTTAGTAGTCTGTTGAAGCTGTTAAGACCTTGCTGGGAAAATAGCGTAGTCATTTCGAAAAAAAAAACGTCACAAACTCACAAACTTTACCACTTTATACTATTAGTATAGATAAATGATGGACGTTTCGCACTAACCTTGAATAAGTAGCAAAACTGACTTTACAAATGTGACAAGTGAAAGGATTTTTAACGCCCTTGTGTATAGAGCGATGTTGATTTAGACTTTCCTCTAGGTAGAAAACACTGGAAGGGGAACAAATTTATACATATAATAAGACAGTTAATTTAATTTTTTTTTATCGAAGCACGACATAGTGGCTGCACTATGCCTGATGTTAAGCATAGTACAATCCAAAAACATCGGCAACCACCGAGAGACAGATTATCCATCGTCGGTTGCCGCTGTCATGCCGGCCATAATGACGAAAGTCACCCGGTACTGGATATGCACAGGTTGATCCCGAAACGCGACACGCAGAAGCGAGTCACTATGACGGGCTTTTTCGCCATATGCATGGTGGTTGCGACCCAGTCGGACTGTAAAACCCTACCACCCATCGCCATTGCCTCGTTCGTTATTCAGCAGGGTGCACCACGTGCAGGTGAGGTTGGCTTGGATGTCTCAAGTCTTAAGATGTTACTCGACACCCCCTACACCCCAAATTTGTCGGTATTTCTTTAGATTCTCATGAAAAAAAAATATTGCAGTTGAAAAAGTAAAATAAAGTCTATTACAATCAAACCAGATTAGTCTCCACTCGGCAACGGCTCAAGCCTAGGTCCGTTCCCTCGGCGTGGAGCCCTTGAGTACGCTGCTCGCACGATACACTCACACTAAATCTTACATCACTGCGACAACATTACACATATCACACCCCACACACGTGCACTCATACACGCTTACACATAAAGGTGGAAGGGTTTTGTTTCTTTCCCTTGTCGAACTGAAACAGTTTAGAAAATTATCCGATACGAAATATATATAAGAGTTGTTGTCTACAGCCTTCTTCGATAAATGCGCTATCTAACACTGAATGAACTAACAAGTTTTAAAATCGGACCAATAGTTCTTGAGATTTTTTTTTTTATATATTTTGTTTTAGTCTGCAGACTCTTGGTCCG
>JACEII010000113.1:417602-429891 GCA_014332785.1 Antheraea mylitta
TGTCATGCCGGCCATAATGACGAAAGTCACCCGGTACTGGATATGCACAGGTTGATCCCGAAACGCGACACGCAGAAGCGAGTCACTATGACGGGCTTTTTCGCCATATGCATGGTGGTTGCGACCCAGTCGGACTGTAAAACCCTACCACCCATCGCCATTGCCTCGTTCGTTATTCAGCAGGGTGCACCACGTGCAGGTGAGGTTGGCTTGGATGTCTCAAGTCTTAAGATGTTACTCGACACCCCCTACACCCCAAATTTGTCGGTATTTCTTTAGATTCTCATGAAAAAAAAATATTGCAGTTGAAAAAGTAAAATAAAGTCTATTACAATCAAACCAGATTAGTCTCCACTCGGCAACGGCTCAAGCCTAGGTCCGTTCCCTCGGCGTGGAGCCCTTGAGTACGCTGCTCGCACGATACACTCACACTAAATCTTACATCACTGCGACAACATTACACATATCACACCCCACACACGTGCACTCATACACGCTTACACATGAAGGTGGAAGGGTTTTATTTCTTTCCCTTGTCGAATTGAAACAGTTTAGAAAATTATCCGATACGAAATATATATAAGAGTTGTTGTCTACAGCCTTCTTCGATAAATGCGCTATCTAACACTGAATGAACTAACAAGTTTTAAAATCGGACAAATAGTTCTTGAGATTTTTTTTTTTTTTTATGTTTTAGTCTGCAGACTCTTGGTCCGCACCTTTTTTTTTTTTTTAATGACGTTATTGTTTTTATAGCGCTTGCATTTCCATTCTTAATGATGATGATGAAAAATAGTTCTTGAGATTAGCGCGTTCAACCTACTAAGCAAAAAAACCCTCCACCTTTATATTAGTATAGATTACTACACTTCTCTCGTACTTAACTCCAGTCGTCATTCAAATTACAATAAATTTTGATAGAGTCGTCGACCTAGTTTAATGAAACAAAAAATTAATTACTCCAGAGGATATGCTTTATTGGAAGTGTTATTGTCAACTCTGTACTTTAGCAGCGATGTTTTGGTCATACAAACAAATAGACAGACATTTTTAAAAATGATTGAAATGTATTCTATTACTTATTCCTAGACACCTTCAACATTTTTTTTTTTTTTTCAGGAAAATCAAAATAGCGCGGGTACATTAGATATACATTTTTATTATGTGTATTGATATATAACTCACTCTTCACAATATTCACATCTGAACGCCTTCTCGATCTCAACGACCCGGATGATGGTCTTCGCTTCGTCAGCTACTTGCGCGAGTAGTGGCCGAGCAAGTGGACTCGCCACTTGCCTCGGTATCGGCTTACTTCGTTTCGGTGATTCTAGAAATACGTACTGTTAGCTCTCTCCGTACTACTATTGACTTACTGTTGACTATATTAGGGGTGTTACTAATGACCTGACACACCATTGATCGAAAGTTATCTGCCTGTCGTCACTCGACCGAATTCTATAAAAGGCTAGTCTGTCGAGTCATTGAGGACATTCTTGCCCGGTCGTTACTCTTGAAGGTTGTATTGCCTGAGTTCTTTCCAATTTACATTGTTTTTTCTATTTCTCTGGATTTTATGATCAATTGTATTACTTGAGTTATATCATTGTTGTTGTGAGTTTTCGTGTAGATATTTGTATTTTTTGTTCTATAAATCCACTTTTTGTCTCTTATAATACATTTTTCGGACTTTTTTTATCGTTTCTATCAGGAGAGCCACTATTGACCTGCGATACCACACTATTGACTACATCGAGGGCATTAATAACGACTCAGAACGCTATTGGTTGAAGTTATCGGCTGTTCACTATTTACCCCCGATATGAAACGCAATTGGTTGGGAGAATCGGCTGTTTATGTATATTGATGCCTTAAGGGGCGACCGATGACTAGATGCTGGGCATACTCGCTCAAATAATTGTGATAGTCACACTTACGAATAATTCGTCAGAACTATAGTCAGTATTGTGTTTCTGTATCGGTTAATTGTTCTTGGTAGTTTGATAGATCAAATCATAACCAGTGACGTTCACTATGGATGACGTCATACTTTTACGTGGACGCCATTTTATCACTACCCAACATATTTTATTTATAATTATTAGAATTTAAAAATATATACATACATATTGCTATTACTCTAGTCCTCAGTATTTACATAAAACTAGCTTATTTTCGCGACTTCTTCTGCGTTGTTTACTATCTTAATTGTTTTCTTTTAGGCAGCGTTTTCGACGAATTTCCTTCGCACGGCTTGACTTTTTCCTGACTTTCAACATTAATCGTTATATCTCAAAACAATATACCAAACCTTTTGCCATGAATCATCACTCTAATTATTCATAATCATTAATGAAAACCGCATGAAAATTCACTCAGTAGCTTTACAGTTTAATAATTATACCCATACATTAAAACGTGAAGAAAAACTTTGTACACTACATTATGGTCAAATTTCGATTTTATACTAATAAATTCTTACCGAAAATCTGGACAGTGTTCCTTACGATCCCACTGGTGGGGGACAACTGAACATCCGACTCTTCGGGTTCCTCTTTCAACTCGTTGACAAAAGCATCTATACACCCTGTTGAGGTGACCGCGTGCTCCTGAACGTGAATGTGCGTTTGTTTGTTTGTTTGTTACACTTTCGAGGACTTAAATATTCCAACTATCATCATTTAATTTTGAAATTTCAATTACTTGTGGTGTTGTGTTAAGTGTTGTAGGCTAATCGGCTGAGTGCCTTAAGTGCTCGCCTCAGTATTCCGGTGAAGCCGGTAAGACCTTGCTAATTCAATAAAAAAAATATTGTAGTTGGTAGAGCCTCGCTGAATCTATTGCAAGTTACATGAATGGGTCGGCTCGTACGGTGTAGTACCATATACTTACAGAAACAGCGGCGTGAAATAAAAATGCCTGTATTGCTGCGTTTCGTACGGTCAGTGAGAGCGCCGGTGGCCCACCTGCCTTTCCCTCTCCTATCATTCGCCTTTCCCCACGAACATAGGCTGTAAACGCACTTGCAACTCCCCTGGTGTTGCTAATGTCTATGGATGGTGGTGATAACCTGTGTAACCCGCCTGTTCGTTTACGTCCTATATATCAAAAAAATACTTGGTAATAGTCCAACTTGAGGTGGAAGTCAGCAGAGGCGTAGGCTTGGAAAGAACGACAGATTAGTAATACCATAGTCGTCGTGGTCTTGTGGTGTGACACGTTGAATAGTAACTCTGTGTCCGCACGTTCGAACCCCGAGCATGAACCAATTTTTGGGAATTAGCCTATCTATACTAATATATAAAGCTAAAGAGTTTGTTTGTTTGTTTGTTTGGTTGAACGCGATAATCTCAAGAACTACAGATCTGATTTGAAAGTTTCTTTTAGTGTTAGATAGTTCATTTATCGAGGATGGCTATAGGCTACATATCATAACGTTTAAACCGATAGGAGCTGAGCACTAATGAAGAATGTCTCAAAATCGGGCTATTTTGGAAGCTTTCGATGCGTGTTAATGTCAGTACTATATGCGTTGCCATGGTAACGCGATAACAATCTCTCGCAAATATTTTCATGGTTTATTTTGTGTTCCTATTAAAACAGTTAATTCTACTTTATTTTTGTTTCCAATTTTTAATTATACGTGGTACGTTTATATCGTAAACATTTCTAAAGTTTTTTTGTGTCGCTATTCAAAAAGTTTAGTAGTAATAATATTCATCCAATAAGATAGTCAAAGAAATTAATCCATACTGCCAATTCCGAAGTAGTTAATATAGGTAGTTTTTTTCTATATCCAAGATAATGTAAAGGTATAAGCGCCAAATCCTCTATGTAATATTTCGTAAATTTTTATCTTCTTAATTTTCAAAACAACAGAATTCATGCTTCGCGGTATTATTTATCTTTCATTTCATTTATGCACAATAAACGAACCATATTACATAAAACTCTACCAATTTAACACAATATACAGATAAGTAAGACAAGATTATGAATAAAATATAAAATCTACTACATGACAGACTAAAATCCCACCAAAAACTCCTCAAAAACTTTATTCTACATTAGTTTTGTACCCAATTTTTGATTCGTGATATATTACGTATAATAAAAGTAAAGTGAGTGTATTTTATATTAAAAATATCCGTGATGCTACAAATATCAACATTTTTTTTAATTCTGTGGATATGTCTGTTTTTTTTTATTTGTTACGGGTAATCTCCGAAACGGCTGGACCTATTTGAACGGTTTTTTTTCTTAGAAATGACTACGCTATTGATCTAGCAAGGTCTTAATAGCTTCACCGGACTACAAGTAATATTTGAACGGGAATTTTACGGACAAATAAGTAACTAATTAGCTGTTTTATTTTAAGCTAGCGGGTTCAGCAGACGTTGCCCGCCCTGATAATAAGACAAACTATACCTATACCTTGCCCAATAATCATTTTATATATTGGTGAAAACGGCATGAAGATGCGTTCTGTAGTTTTTGATCTTATCGCGAACAGACATATAGACAGACGTGGAACAGGACTTTTTCTTACACTATGTAGTGATAAGCTGTTATCCGTGCCTTCGTCCATGTGAAATTAATCAAAAATATGTTGTTCACTGTAAACATACACGAGCTGTACTGGACTCCAAGATTTTTTTATACCAAAAGGCAGCAAACAGGCTGACGGCCCACCTGATGGTAAGTGGTTAACGTCGCCTATGAACAACTGTAACACCAAGGGTATCGCTGTTGTAATTGAAAGTCATATGTTTATATGTGATTTAAATTATAGCAAGGTATGATAATAACTTAATTATATCGACACTATGGACATATTATATCTATATAATAAAAGATTTTACACATATTGTTCGAAAATGTATAGCTTAATATTTTCATTACTTTCTTATATAGTGTAAGTGGGCACTAAGGGTCATATATAGCAGTTTAAAGTTCCAGTTATGTGGCTGATGATAAATCTCTTCCCATTCGATTCACTATTCGTATTCACATATATAATGTACAAGTACATGTTACCTGTTACAGTAGATGATGTGCGTGTGATACTTACAAATATTTTTGAAAGAGTATTATTGTAATTTACACTAGATATGTGATCAAAATTTTACATTTATTTAATATATTAAAAAAAAAAAACGCGTGCGGAGCCGCGGGCAACAGCTAGTACTATAATAAAACTGTAACAAGACCAAATCTGTGCATTAAATATTTTTTGAATATTATGATAGGGATAGACTATGTTATCGATATAGAAGCCAAAATAATCTTTTTATAATTTTTGTCTGTCTGTCTGTCCCTGTGAACACGTACTACTCTGAAAGTACTAAACCAATTTTGACGAAACTTGACACAGTTATAACTAATATTAAAAGGTTCCATCTAGGATACCTTTTGTCCCATAGAATGCAAGGGGTTCTCCAGGATAACGAACGAAAGACAAAACAATTGTAATCAATGAAATTCTTAACGGATTTTGTTTTTTTTTTTGTGCTATATGTAGCAGTAAGATTAGATAAAAATTTAAAGTACATTTCATCACCCTATGATTCTTAAAAAAAGTAAAAAGAACAACCGATGTCTCCGCCGCGCCGGTGCCCAAAACGTCCGTACAGAACGATTGCGCTAAAGCTACATGACGTTTCAAAGCAAAATTATCAATCAGTTGAATTAAAAGAATAAAATCTAACAGGCTAAATTTTATAGACGTATGTGTATGTTTTTTTTATTATGAAGCATTTTATTTTCATTGATTTTCAAACCACAAGAATTATAAAGAATATCTTCTATTCTATTATTTATTACTAGATATAATATTTTATTACAATACTGGGAAGTAAGGAAGACAATACTGGGAAAATATTTATTGGCAATATATGTATGTTAGTTTTTGTTTTAATCTAACCCGGTAGGTAATGTTGCGAACGGATTTTAGGCTTATTTTAAAAATTTCTCCCATACTAACTGGGTATATGTTTAGGTGAGTCCCTGTATAGTTCAGATTTACAGTTGAAAACGGTAGATGTCGCTGCAATCGAGATTAATGTTTATAAGATTTTTAGCGTTTAAAAATACATTTAGAGCAGGTAATAACCGATTTGGTGCAGACGAAGCTGCACGGGTCAGCTAGTAATTAATAATTTAAATTGTTAACACTATTGGTTGACGATGAAGGAAAGCATCGTGAGGAAGCCTGAACTTGACAAATGTTCTTGTTGTACAACTGTATGTGGAAACAATAAAACACTGTGTATTTATTCGGATTTGACATTGGCAATACATACAAATGTGGTGATTATGCCTTTCTTCGGAAAGGGGCCTATGGACTAAAGATGATGTGGTAATAAAACCTTTGTCAACGCTATAGATTATATGCAGGGTACCTGTGCGTGTTGAGCATCACGGAAGGCTCGGCCACAATTAATGCAGACCATCAGTAATGTCGGGGAGAGTTCCTCCTCATGGGCACGGAGGTGCATCCTCAGCCGAGATCTACGCGTCAATTGCTTCCTACATATGTGGCATTCGAAGGGCTTAATCTGTAAAACCAATCCTTTCGAGACATTGGGTTTTCTTTGTTAGTAATTCAAGGGTTCTATCCAAAATTTATAGATATAAAAGAAAGTAAATCTAGCGTGTCTGTACTTTTATATTTTTTTGAAAAAAAAATTGTTGAAGGTGTCTTGGAATAAGTAATCTATACTAATATATAAAGCTGAAGAGTTTGTTTGTTTGGTTGAACGCTATGATCTCAAGAACTACAGATCCGATTTAAAAGTTTCTTTTAGTGTTAGATAGCTCATTTATCGAGGATGGCTATAGGCTACATATCATCACGTTAAAACCAAAAGGAGCTGAGCACTAATGAAGAATGTCTCAAAATCGGGCTACTTTGGAAGCTTCCACTGCGTGTTAATGTCAGTATTATATGCGTTGCCATGGAAACGCGATCACATTCTATCGAAAATATTTTCATGGTTTATTTTGTGTTCCTATTCAAAAGGTTTATTCTACGTTACTTTTGTTTCCAATTTTTAATTATACGTGGTACGTTTATATCGGAAACATTTCTAAAGTTTATTTTGTGTTGCTATTCAAAATGTTTAGTAGTAATAATATTCGTCCAATAAGATAGTCGAAGGAATTAATCCATACTGCCAATTCTGAAGTTGTCAGTATAGGTATTTTTCTTCTATGTCCAAGATAATGTTAAGGTATAAGAGCCAATTACTCTATATAATATTTCGTAAATTTTTATATTCTTAATTTTCAAGACCACAGAGTTCATGCTTCGTGGTATTATTTTTCTTTCATTTCACTTATGCAAAATAAACGAACCATATCACATAAAACGTCACAAATTTAACACAATATAGAGACAAATAACACAAGATTATTAATAAAATATAAATCCACTAGATGACAGACTAAAATTCCGCCAAAAACTCCTCAAAAAATTTATTTCTACTTTAGTTTTGTTCGCAATTCTTGATTTGTGATATACTACGTGTAATAAAAGTAAAGTGAGTGTATTTTATATTAGGAATATATGAGATGCTACAAATATCAACATTTTTTTTAAATTCTATCGATATGTCTGTTGTGTTTTTTTATTTGTTCCGGGTAATCTCCGAAACAGCTAGACCTATTTGAACGGGAATTTTACGGGCAAATAAGTAACTAATTGGCTGTTTTATTTTAAGCTAGCGGGTTCAGCAGACGTTGCCCGCCCTGATAATAAGACAAACTATACCTATACTTTGCCCAAGAATCATTTTATATATTGTTAAAAACGACATGAAGATGCGTTCTGTAGTTTTTGATCTTATCACGAACATACATATATACAGACGTGGAATAGAACTTTGTTTTACACTATGTAGTGATAAACTGTTATCCGTGCATTCGTCGTTCGTGTGACGTGCGCTGTACTGGACTCCAAGAATAAATATATACATATGTATATGTATTTATGCCAAAAGGCAGCAAACAGGCTGACGGCCCACCTGATGGTAAGTGGTTACCATCGCCTATGAACAACTGCAACACTAAGGGCATCGCTGTTGTAATTGAAAGTCATATGTTTATATTTGATTTAAATTACAGCAAGGTATGATAATAACTTAAATATATCGACACTATGGACATATTATATTTATATAATAAAAGGTTTAACACATATTGTTCGATAATGTTTAGCTTAATATTTTCATTACTTTCTTATATAGTGTAAGTGAGCACTGAGGGTGATATATAACAGTTTAAAGTTCCAGTTATGTGGTTGATTATAAATCCCATTCCATTCGATTCACTATTAGTATTCACATATATAATGTACACGTTACCTGTTACAGTAGATGATGTGCGTGTGATACTTACAGTTATTTTTGAAAGAGTATTATTGTAATTAACACTAGATGTGTGATCACAATTTTAAACATCTAATATATTTAAAAAAACGCGTGCGAAGCCGCGGGTAACAGCTAGTATAATATATTTAAATTATATTTACAAATGTCTGTCAAACTATTTGTATGAACACGTACCATTGCTAAAATATTGCGTTCACGATAAAACCTCACCTCACTCATAAAGCATATCCTCGAGTAACATTATTAAAATCGGTTCACTCTATCAAAAGTAATTGTAATTTTAATGACGACGCGACAAGTAAATGGATTTTTTTTTATTGAAGCACGACAGAGTGACTGCACTATGCCTGATGGTAAACATAGTACAATCCAAAAACAGTGGCGACCACCGAGAGACAGATTATCTATCGTCGGTCGCCGCTGTCATGCCGGCCATAATGACGAAAGTCACCCGGTGGATATGAACAGGCTGATCCCGAAACGCGACGCGCAGAAGCGAGTCACTATGACGGGCTTTTTCGCCATGTACATGGTGGTTGCGACCCAGTCGGGCTGTAAAACCCTACCACCCCGCTATCGCCATTGCCTCGTTCGTTGATCAGCAAGGTGCACCACGTGCAGGTGAAGTTGGCTTGGTGTCTCAAGTCTTAAGATGTTATTGGACACCCCTTACACCCAATTTATACATTCAGATGATGTTTTATATTAGTATTTTTTTTTAATATTATATTCTGTTCGGTACAAAGTCGGTACATAAATCGGTTTTTTTTTACCAATATCTGTTCCTAAGGTCAGGACATTTTAACACCCATCAGAAAAAAAGACAAATCCAATGAAATTGATTTCAGTATAAACCGACACAAAAATACAACAATAGTAGCAGTCCACAATATACCATTTTGGTTGTGATTTCTTTTCTCAAGACTCTGTAATGCGCAAGCACACACACATAGGTACAAACATACACACATACTTTATTCCAACTAGGGATGTTAAAAAATAATCGATTTTTAATTAAATCGATTTTTATTTTATTATAATCGATTTTTTATTGTCGATGTTTATTTTCATATTAATCGATTTTTTGAAAATCGATTATATAAATTACGCATTTTAATCGATTTTTATAAACATCTATGCGACGGATGAAAAAATCTCAAAATAAGTTCATAATTATTTACAATTGAAGAGTGAGCATAGTGAGATAATATGTTTGTTAAAATTTAAAATGTTTTCTAGCCGCAAAACACCTAAAAGCGGCTGGCGAAAGTATTTTATAACGAAAAAGAATAATACCACAGTAATATGCATGTCCTGTTCGATAGAATGAAAAATTTTGTAGTGAAACTACAAATTTAAAAAGAACATAGAATGAACAACATCCCACTGCCTTACAAGTAACATGAGTTACTATATCTTATAATGATTGTTGTGGTTCTTATGACAGCCCAATACCGCTCTGTAAAATTAAAACTTTCAATAAAACTAAAAAGGTTTGTCATGCGAGTACAACATGTTTACTAAAAATGTCTTATGGTAAACTCGACATCGATAAGTTTACAAAACTATAAATTATTATTGAAATTATTCAAAAAAAAAAATTCTTCAATTTTAATTTTCTCAGTCACACTATGATTAATATGAAAATTTAAAAGAGAACTTCATTGTTTTGAATTTTACAGTTAGAATTAACAATGTTGTCATTTTGTTAGGATGTTTATCATTTCATTTTTATTACGATATAATGTTTAATAGTACTGAAAATTTCTATGATATTTAGTTTCTATATTCTTTACCTTGAAAGTTTAAAGGAACATTCACTTTTATTTTGTTTTGAACTGGTTATTTTTGATACGTATAATTTTATGTGATTCTTAATCTGATAAATTGTTATTTTAAATCTTTAGGTTTATTATAGGAATATGGAAAGCATGTCTATTTTTAAATATTATAAAAATCGATTTATTAAAAAATCGATTATTTATTTTTAATAAAATCGATTTTTAACAAATCGATTATTATTTAAAAAAAGAAAAATCGATTCCTAATTAATCGATTTTTTTCATTAAACTCACATCCCTAATTCCAACCCGAGTATGTATCACATAGGTCAATATACAATGAGGAAATCGCGAATGTAAGAAACACTGTGTAATGTACTCTATCTTATTCTCTCACAAATCAAATCCTATGTTTGTCTCTTTTTAATGTCGTTCTTTCGTTTCAGCGAGTTCCAAACCGAAAAGGGGTTAGAAAAGACTTCACTTCAGACAATTTGGTATTTCCGGAGTCTAGCATAGTTCCTACAAAGAACAGTGATGAGAAATACCTGGAGATGTGTGACTCCGTGTTCGTCCAGGGTCTGTTTATCTAAAAACCGCTTTCCACAGGTGACACACACGTACCTCCTGGTGTCCGTATGCGTGCGACTGTGCTTCGTGAGTGTTGCTCTATAATTTGTATATAGCACACACCAATATTATAAAGAGGTAAAGTTTGTGAGTTTGTGACGTTGTAGGGGGTAATCTCAGAAACCACTAGTCCGATTTGAAAAATTCTTTCAATGTTATATAGCTCATTTGTCGAGGAAAGTTATAGGCTATACGAGTATATCATCACGTTAAGACCAATAGCCGCGGAGTACCAATGAAGAATGTTTCTAAATCGTTTTTTCCCCTAAGTAACTATTCCACACGGACGAAATCGCGGGCAAAAACTAGTAATATATAAAACATGCGACATATTCTCAAGTAGTCGAAATAAATTAAAAACCGCGGTAAAGACATATCAGTCTATTCGTAGAGTTCTGAGGTATTATCGAGAAGAACCGGCAAGAAACTCGATCGGGTACATTTTTTTAACATATATATATTTCCAATACATCATATAATCAATGGCGATAGCAGGGTGGTAGGGTTTTACAGCCCGACTGGGTCGCAACCACCATGTATATGGCGAAAAAGTCCATCATAGTGACTCGCTTCTGCGTGTCGCGTTTCGGGATCAGCCTGTGCATATCCAGTACCGGGTGACTTTCGTCATTATGGCCGGCATAACAGCGGCAACCAGCGATGGATAATCTGTCTATCGGTGGTTGCCGATGTTTTTGGATTGTACTATGCTTAACATCAGGCACAGGGCAGTCATTTTGTCGTGCTTCAATAAAAAAAAAAAAATCGTTTTTAGTGGATGCACAGAGAGGAGTCAATTCCAGACATCACCGTTGTTCATATACTGACACCTTTTGATACCAAAACCCGCTTGACGTGGCGCTTAAACTTAACAGTCCGGCAAATGAATAACATGCTTTGGGACTTTATTGTAGAACCTAACACTATTACTGGTTTTGATAAGTCTGAAATATAGGACGACCAGTTTGTTACAGTTTCTAGTATTTAAATTATAGCGGTCTTTTACTAAATGGTTTTTCAAAAATTTTACGAACATACATTATTAAATTTTCACGTTTCCAAAAAAAACTAACCGCAAATGAAAAGTCTTCCCGCAATCACGTACGGGACATTGCCAACGCTTCTGTTTGTCGTGTTGGAAGTGAACGTGATCAAACAGAGCAGTTTCCGTCGGGAACTTCGATTCCGGGCAATCGGTACAGACGTACTGACCGTCCGATGTCATCCTAGACGTAGCTTCGTGGAACTGCCTGGATGACAATGAATAGAAGAGCAATCTATGTTTACATTTGATATTGAGCTGAATCCAATTTTAATTGTTCATATAATATGTTTAATTTTTTGAGAATATCCAATTATCACCGAGAAGGAAGTTCAAATTTTGCAGTCCATATGAAAGCCACCTCCGAATGACTTTCAACTGACTATGATGCTGGTTCCGAAGTTGAATTTCGAAGAAACGACGATTAGGGTTTTCTCGCAAATAAA
>JACEII010000113.1:429901-475520 GCA_014332785.1 Antheraea mylitta
CGACACAAATAAAACACATTACTAATCGCTATATTTTGTCGCGAACACCATAAGATTTCTAGTATTTTTTTTATAATCTTCAAATTTTACGTTTATTTTATGTTAAAGGTGGCAAACGAATAGGCTTTTCACTTGATGTTAAATGATCACCGCCGTCCATAGACACTAGCAACAGCAAGGGAATCGCAAGTGCGTTGCCAGCCTGTGTTTGGAGGAATTGGGGAATCGGGAAGGGGGAGGGGAGTTGGTTCTCCAGCGCTCTCACTGACCAAACGAAACGCATTAATGCAAGCACTGTTACTACACGTCGGTTATCTGTGTGTCGAGTGGTAGTACCCCGAGCGAGAGAACACATTCATACTGAAACCAGTAATAGCTTGATCGTGGCTATACCACCTCAAAAACATTTTGTATAACATTTTAGGATCTTGAAAGATGATCTATACTAATATTATAAAGAGGTAAAGTTTGTGAGTTTGTGACGTTGTGATGTTGTGGCGTTGTAGGGAGGTAATCTCAGGAACTACTGGTCCGATTTGAATAATTCTTTCAATGTTATATAGCTCAACTATCGAGGATGGTTATAGACTAAGACCAATAGGAGCGGAGCAACAATGAAGAATGTTTAAAAATCGGGGTGTTTTTTCCTCTTGAGAGCTTTCGCTACATATTAGTTAGCCCAAATTAACTATGTCCACGCGAACGAATTCGCGGGCAGAGGCTAGTGTAAAATATTAGGAACGGATAATTTTGAATTTAGCTTATTTCGAAATGTAACGACTCATGTATCAACTGATTCTCCTGAAGATGTTTGTTGGATGATATAAAATGGTAGAGCATTTCGCCTGGCTAGATATGATTCTCAAATAGAAAATTTGTTACCAAGCACCTTTTTTTCTAAGCGTGTAGAATACTAGAAACCTCCACTGCCAACCGTATGTCGCACTGTGGGAGTACCACGGGGTTGCATGAGCAAGCTCCGCGGAAGCTGAGGCGGGCCAGTCGTGAAACTGCCTCCCAGCCCGCAGAACCCGTGCAATGGGAGGTGGAGGCCCCCGTCCCTTCCGTCTTGGGTTCAGCCGGCAGCGAAGAGGAGAAGCCCCTCGCCACTCACGCCCCCATTGATTTTTTTGAATGAGGTTTACTCCTCACTCGCCACGGCCTCCCCGAGGTCTCCTCAGGCCTATGCTAACCTATCTGATCCCCCCATTCCTCCTATTGATTTTTCGGCATCAGCACTTGAGAGCCAGTCCCATCTAGGTTTATCGTGTGTTAAAAAAAAGCAAGTTACATTAGTTCCGAGTGGAAACTCGGACAACATACTATCGATGCTTCTGTCTTTCGCTATTCTGATGTCGGGCCGCATGTACATTGGCCACAGGCCACGTTCAGTATACCTCTGCTATACAGTATGAAATATATGTACAATACATCGAACCCGTCCAAAATTAAGAGTAGCGTAACTAAATAGTTGTTACTGCCAATTATCTGTTTCGTTGTCTGAAATTTACTGGTAATTGATATAATCTTCAATTGTACAGTGTTTTCCAAAAAAGGGAGCTAAGTTTTTACAACTTACATATGAAATTTGAGCCTGACTTTGGAGGTGAACGACTCGTTGCAATTGTCACAGGTGAGTATCTGCGGGTCTGATGTGGGCTCTTTAAGTTTATTTTTCCTTGGCCGCTGTTAAGCATTAAGATATAGATTAATAACATAGTAAAATATCTAAACATACCTATATCTGTGTGTCCTTTACTAACGTTACTGACGACGCAATTAGTAGGTTCATCCATCGAGCCGTGGACGCTCCGGCGCGGGAAATTGTGGAATACAATTTAAAAATAGCAGTAAAAGATATGAATGAAATCACAAAGGAAATAAAATCAATGAAAAATATGTAATACATGAAATAATGTAAAATAACAAATCTAGACTTCAATAAAATATTCAAATACTCACTTCAACCAGTAAGCTATTATCTGTTGATGTATCTATGAATCTAGGCCGACCTTGAGCTCTCTGGAAGTGTAATAAGCATTTTAATTAATATTTTTATTATACACATTTTGTATTCACTCTATGAAAACAGACGTGAAGTAACAGTGCTTGCATTGTTGCGTTTTGTTCGGTCAGTGAGAGCGACGGAGGACCACATACCCTCCCGCTCTCCCCCTCCTCCAAACATAGGCTGGTAACGCACTTGCGACTCTTCTGGTGTTGCTAGTGTCTATGGACTACGGTGATCACTCAACATCAAGTTCGCTCTCGTTCTGTCTCTTTATATTCCCCCTCCCCAGGAGCGTTGAACGTTTAACGCAACCTTGTTGGAAGTCGCATTACAAGTTTCACTTCAAAAACATATCTGGCAGATAAAATGGTCAAGGAGATTTCAGATTTAGGGAGATTGTCTTTCATTAATTCGCAGATTGTGAAACTAGTCCCATGATGAAACTGTTCTAAGGAACTAATAGACTATAGTACTAGGTTCTTAAAAGAGAGTGAATTTTGTATGACATATGTACTACATAGACTGCGAAATTGTTACATTGTGGAAAATTGCCTATTTTATATCATATAAGAGGCAAACGTACTGGCGGGTTACCTGATATTAAGCGATCACCGCCGTCCATAGACACTAGCAGCACTAGGGGCGTTAAAAGTGCGTTCCCAGCCTGTATTTTGGGGAAAAGCGGAAAGGGGGGTTGGGGAGATGAGAAGGAAGAAGTAGAGAAGAGGGGAGGGAAGAGGATGGGAAATGGGCCTCCGGCGCTTTCACTGACCGAACGAAACGCAACAATGCAAGCATTGTTACTTCACGTCGGTTTTCTGTGAGAGGGTGGTACTACCCCGGACGAGCCGACCCATTTATTCTGAAACCAATTCAATGGGGCCCCACCACCTGATAAATGATATTAAAGAAAAAGTCTGCGATAAGACCTATATATTAAAACGTACTTTTATGAAATCCTCTTTTGTCGGTATGCGTATGGTATTGTCGGTGTTACCAACTTGCTTCCGTTTCCTACCACGCCGGCGACACCTATGTCTTGCCAATGCTTCGACCGATGGAAACATCTGACTGCAGAAATAGGTATATAAGATTCAGTACCGGGGCGACCGAGCCTAGCTCAGTTCTTTAAAAAACATTATTAAATTAAAATAAACTCTTAGGTTTGCCTCACAAAATTAGTATTTTTTATAAAAAAAAAAGATATCTCTTTTGCTGTCACTAGAATTCGGATTGGGGTGTGACGGATTTCCGAAGCAGCCGTTTTCATCTGAACAAGTTTTGTTTTGACAGCGTCGGCGAAATTTAACTTTATATTCTAGCTATATGTTTTCATTGCCTGAAAACTCAGTTAAAAAAGATTTCTATTTATGAAATCTAGCTAGGTCGATTTATCGTCCCCGAAACTACCTACATACTAAGTTTCACGGAAATCACTGACGCCGTTTCCGAGATCCTGAATATATAAAAATATACAAGAATTGCTCGTTTAAAGGTATTAGATAGATTCCTGGTGTCGCTTATTGGCTGGAATTCGATTAATAACGGGTTAAGTGTCTTGTGGATTTATGTTTTTTTTTTTGTTTGACTTAAAAATACTTATAAAAGTTTCGCCTTATCGATGGTATAGAGATATATTATATCCATATTTTTTTAATTATAATATTAAAATTCATATCGATGCTTTTACCACAAAGCCTCCATAAAAAGTTCTAACAAGGCAGCCACCAAGTTATTAGAACATTGAAATGATCGTCAGAAACTTATAATATTATTTCGTAGTGGACAATAGCTGTAATAAACTGGAAGATTGCTTGCCGAAACTGAAAAAAAATGTTATTAAAAATTTCTTACCTGCAGTTAAGACATTTAGGATTCTTTTTACTACCAGATTCTCCTCCATTTTGTACCTGAAAAATTAAATAAACATCACAACTGTACTAATATTTAATCTACTTTTACTGAATAATAAACATATAGTTCAAATTACAAAGAGTTCAAATTAAAAGATCATATACCTTGGCAACACCGAGCAGGCTTTGCAATTGTTCACTTGCTTCATCATCAGCCGTCTGAACGATCCAGATTTCTTCATCACTGCTTTTCGCGTCTTCTTGATTGATCTCGGTCTTTATTTGTATCTGTATAAGACGTCAAATGCTATATAACCACCTGATTATTACATTCATACGAGGGATCATTACTAATGACTTACTATTGACCTACACTAAATCACTATTCGAGTTTTTGCTGGGTCTTGGAATGTGGATTTTATATTTTACTAACAGTTCTGGAGAACGTTGTCCCTCTCTGATAATGAACAACCTTGACAAATTATATACCTAAACATTCCTCGTGAATCATTGTATCTACTGGTGAACACCCCATGAAAATCCGTTCAGTATTTTTTGAGTTTATCGCGAACAGACAGACGGACATGGCAGAGGACTTTGTTTTATACTATTTAAAGATTCCACAACTTTGTGTTATTTGCCTCAAATTTTGTAATATTGATAATGTTTTAGGTAATATAGTTTGGCTATTCTGCACAAGTGGAACATGGGGTCTGACTTGCCACTAATACTCTCTGGAAAGTTCTAACAAGGCGGCCACCATCTTGTTATCGCATCATATGATCGCAAGAAATTTGTTGACAATATATAACGCAGTAACAATTTGCTAGAGCATCAATTGCGAAAAATAAAGAAAAAATAAATAACTACTGAATGGTAAAGGGTAGATAATAGTAACAAAATTTAATTACGATAAATCATTTACTATTGACTGATGGTCTAAATAATAAGACGAGTGTACAAATGATCTAGTACTAATGACCTACTATTGACTAGCTACAACTCATCCATGCTAACTCACTACTAGGTGGTAGTGAGTAGCCAATAATAACCATTCTTAATTACTATTGGCTGTCTATTGTTTATTGTCTGTTATAAAATAATATGATACGATACGAAGGCACGATATATTCTCATCTAGATATTCCGTAACTATACTGAGAATTGTATTTCTGTGTTTACTTATTAAATGTTTGCTTTTATTATCATTTTAATAATAAAATGGCGTTTTAATAGCCTCTAGATATAGTTCCTCTAATATATATATATATAATTTACTAGAGTAAATATGTCATTCAAAATTGATTTCTATGTTTAACTAATATTAAAACGAACTTTACTACAAACGTTACAACTACTTTGTTTGTATAATTTTGATAAATATCTTCAATTAAGGTCTAAAGGGAATAGGGTTAAACAAATGTCTCGAAGTACATTTATGTGGGTACACTTAAAAATTAGGTCAATCCGATTTTAGCTGTTCCTAATTGTTATCATGTACTTCCGGTGTCGCTGCATGGCGTCCGTTATAAATGGTAAAGCTGTAAAGACCTTTCCAGGTCAACAGCATTTTAATTAAAAAAAAAAAATGTATGGCGTGCGGTAAACGAGAACACAAGACGGCCGGACCACTGACACTAGCGCCATATTAAAAATACATAAATTAAATTATATAGACTGATAAAATATATCACTGTAATTTTTTTCATTAATTTGATTGTTTTGTTACTTAAATTATTTTGCGATTAATCACTGTAATAACATTAATTTGATTATTCCTGTTACTTAAATTATTTTGCGGAATTATCGAGTAAATAGTAATTGCTTTGACTTTCATAGTTCTGCCTATAAAAGGCAAAATGTCGCTGATCTACATTTCCAAACATATTAGAGATATATAAATAAGAATCATTATATACATGACTAGCTGTTACCCGCGGCTCCGCACGCGTTTTTTGAATGTATTAATTAAATTTCAAATTGTTATTACATGTGTAAATAACAATAATACTCTTTCAAAAATATTTGTAAGTATGACACGCACATCATCTACAGTAACAGGTAACATTTACATTATATATGTGAATACTAATAGTGTATCGAATGGGATGGGATTTATCATAAGCCTCATAGCTGGAACTTTAAACTACTATCTATGTATCACCCTCAGTGCTCACTTACACTATATAAGAAAGTAATGAAAATATTAAGCTATACATTATCGAACAATATGTGTTCAATCTTTTATTATATAGATATAATATCGGGTATCATCTGCTGAACTCGCTAGCTTAAAATAAAACAGTTAAATAGTTAGTTATTTGCCCGTAAAATTCCCGTTCAAATATTACTTGTGCTCCGTTGAAGTTGTTAAGCTTGCTAGGTCAATAGCGTAGTCATTTCTAAGAAAACAAAACCGTTCATATAGGTCCAGCTGTTTCGGAGATTACCCGGAACAAATAAACAAACAGATATATCGACAGAATTAAAAAAGATGTTGATATTTGTAGCACCGCAGATATATGTATTTATCAAAAAGTATTTATTTGAATATTATATACACACGCTTTATTCTTATAATACGTAATATATCTCAAACTAAAAATTGGAAACAAAACTAACATAGAATAAACTTTTTGAGGAGTCTTTGACGGGATTTCAGTCTGTTATGTAGGGATTTTATATTTTATTCATAATTTTGTATTATTTGACTCTATATTGTGTTAAATTGGCGGCGTTTTATGTAATATGGTTTGTTTATTATGCTAAGTGAAATAAATGAAAAATAATACCACGGTGCATGTATTCTGGGGTCTTGAAAATTAAGAAGATAAAAATTTACGAAATATTATATAGAAGATTTGGCGCTTATATATAGAGAATACATAAGAACTACCTATATTGACAATTTCAGAATTGGCAGTATGGATTAATTCCTTCGCCTGTATTGTGATGGACGAATATTATTACTACTAACCTTTTAGAATAGCAGCACAAAATATACTTTAAAAATGTTTGCGATAGCATCGTACTACTTATAATCAAAGATTGGAATTAAAAATAACCTAGAATAAACTTTTGAACAGGAACACAAAATAAACCCTAATAATATTTCCGACAGAATGTTATCATGTTACCATGGCAACGCATATAATACTGACATTGACACGCAGTAGATGCTCTAAAAATAGCCCGATTTTGAGACATTCTTTATTAGTGCTCCGCTCCTATTGGTTTTAACGTGATGATATGTAGCCTATAGCCATCCTCGATAAATAAGCTATCTAACACGGAAAGAAACTTTGAAATCGTATCGGTAGTTCTTGAGATTAGCGCGTTCAACCAAACAAACAAACAAACTCTTCAGCTTTATAATATTAGTATAGATTACGATTGCTTAAATGACATTAATTTGTTCCTTATTTATTATTTTTGTATTACTGTAATTATTTTGTGGAATTGTATGTAAATAATAACTCATTTGATTTATATAGCACGGCTTATAAAAGGCAAGATGTCGGTACTATCAACACACTTTTATGTACAATGTATTGTAAGACGAAGCTTTGCCCAAATAAATCGTGACAAGAACCTACTAAGTGTTGATTGGCTTCTCTGACCCACTCTATTCTAACATAATATTATACGTTACTTTTCCAAACCTTCAAAACGTTTAAAATATTGAGAAAAAAAAATCCTGAATCACCTTACTAATGGTAAAAAATGTACATTCGTTCTCGATGTATAAAAATTGGGTTTCTTAAATACGCGACGCCTTGTAGATGTGAAACATCGAAATTGTTTTGTATAATTAGAAGAAAAGATTAGGAAAGAAACCAACGGAATAATGAAAAGATAAAGCATTACAAATTTTTTCCATAAAATAATTACTGTTTATTTATTTTATTACATAAGTATTTTATTAAGTACAAAATACAAAACGTGATCAAGTCCAAGGAGCGGTGTGTTTGGCGGCATTTATCAAAGGTCAGCGACGCGTGCCGCGTTATACTAGTAGAACGAGTGGCCTACAAAACAATTTGACTCTTATGGTTATACAGATAGGTTTGCAAATGTTTTTAAGTGTTTCATTAATAGTGCAAAGTTCGTATTTTGCGTCGCCACGCCAACAATTAAATTTACCCTCCGCCTATAGATGTTTCAATTAAAATGGAATTTAGTTTATTTTAAAATGTTAGAATTCATTTATAAAGTGTAAGTTGAATAGTGTACGACAGGATCTTCTCTATTGACTAACCAATTGAGTTTGTACAGAATATAATTTAATCATAAGTAAAAGTCTGACCAGAGATGGTAAATAACACCTAGGCAAAATCTATTTAACCAAAGGAAATCACAAAGTATATTCTCGAGTAACGTTTAGTCTTTGTTATATTAAAATCGGTTCACTCTATAAAAAGTTATTGCAATTTTAATGACGACGCGACTTAAGTACGAGAGAAATTTAGTAAATGGACTTAATTTATTCAGATGATTTTATTAATGGCTGCTTTTTACATAACGTCCCACGCGGACGACGTCTGTAGGCACAGCTAGTTTATTAATATATACTCATTTTTTTAAATAAAATGACCAGTTAAAACTAATTAAAACAGTACACGACCATAGAACGCGGCCATGTTATTCAAATACCTGGACGGATTGTAGTGAAAGTTTGTATAGAGGTTGACGAAATCTTACAATAGGGCGCTGATTCTTTTTTTTTCTAACTGCTTTATTTATTATAATTATATTAAAAATATTAAAAAAATATAATTTTGTAAGGCAAACGTAACAATTTATTTTAATTATCTCTATATTAATACGTGAAGCAAAAAAATTGTACCCCTTTTTAACCTATTTGCCGTGAACGGGTGAACTTGAAATTTGGCATAGTTAAAGTTTATATGGCGGAGAAGTGCAGAAAGCTGTTTATTTTATATAAAATGCATTAAAAGTACATTACATTTATTAAAATATGCACTACTCACACTACTGCCAGAAGTTTACACAATATATACAAACAGGTAAATAAAAAAGACATTTTAACAGCTGTCAATAATTACGAAGTTCAAAAGAGGTTGTGAAGAAGGTTGTTATGCTCGAATGTATGTATTTTTTAACTCTTACGTTCCAATTACCATTTCTCATCCTACATTCAACAATGATATTATAAAATATAACTATTATTGTAATGTTTATTATTTTTTATGGTGAACTTGCACTTCAAATGATGATTTAATAAAAAAAATTAGCCAAATAATACGTTGTATAATCAATATAAGAATTTTGTAAATAAAAGTAATCCATGACTTAGACCTCCGCGGTTACAATGTTGCAATTCAACCTCATGTAGCAACAAAAAAGAATTTATTTTCAAAAGCTAATTGGGGTGGCAACCATCACACCCAAACTGATCGGAGTATCTAGCCTAGGTAGTGGACTGTATATAAATTGGCTGGAGGCAGATACCCCTTGAAAATGTATGCCGAAAGTATTTCTTTATAATCGGGATAAAGGCTCACTCACCTGATATAATATGTCTTCTCCGCCGCCGTGGCCGATGGTGAGAGTACCAGTTATCCAAAGTAACTCGTATACAAATCACAAAACACAATTCCGGACCGCCGTGTATGTAGTGAATCCGAATTTAAGCGCGGGTTCCGACCAAGTGCCGCCGTACAAGCGCAAGTGACCAGTCATCTCCGATTGTCCGTTGACAAACGATGTGTCAAAAATAAAAAATAATTTTGCATACCCCCAACCAATTTATACCCGAACATTCCCCCCCGCCAACCAAGCGCTAAACTTGGTTCCTAGTTAGGCATTGGGAGCCTACATAATTTAGAGACAGGGCGCATAATAATCCCTGACTGGGTTTTCACTTCGGCAACCCTTATTATATTATCCTTACCAGGATGAAGTTTAATTAACCGACCGAGACGCCATTGAAGTGGGGGAAGATTCTCATCTTTAATGAGAACGAGGTCGTCTAATTTTGGGGAGGTGTCTGTGAGGTCCATTTATACCGTTGTTGTAGAGTATGTAAATATTCATTACGCCATCTATTCCAAAAATGCTGTGATAACTTTTGGATTTGTTGATACCGACTTAACCGACCGATATTAACGTCAATGTATGGATACTCCGGTAACGCTACTAAAGGTTGTCCGATCAAGAAGTGATCCGGAGTTAAGGCATCGTAATCCGCCGGATCCGTACTCAAGGGGCACAGAGGACGCGAGTTCAACACAGCTTCCACCTTGGTGAAAAAGGTGGTAAGCTCTTCAAAGGTGAGTCGCGTTCCACCCAAAACTCGCCGGCAGTCAGTCTTTGCATACTTAACGGCCGCCTCAAAGAGTCCTCCGAAATTAGGACTCGCAGGGGGGTTAAATAACCACGTTATGTGTCGTTTTGCTAATTGGTTAACCTGGATACTAGCATTGTGACATATTGGTCCCAGCGCGCTTTTTTAAAAAATTTTAAATTTCCCGCCATCGGCAAAGACATTTAGTACATGTACCATATGAGTCTATAAATCTATGGTCACAATAATATATTTAATTATATTCAGATTATATATGGTTTTTATATTATCATGTATTTGATATTATTTTCATAAAAATTATATCTAATTTAAAATATATTTCGTTTTTTTTCTTATGCTCGATAAAATATTGTATATTTTCTTGAAATAAGTTTTATATGAAATAAGGAGAAAGAATAATAGTAAAGTTAATTGGCTGAAAACTATTGTTATCATATTCATTTGTCTAAATTATTCAATATTTAATTTGATATATTCATATTGTAGTAGTTTAATGTATATTTAGTTCAGTATTTAATGTAAAATATTTTTCCTAACCTAAAAGTATAAATACAATAGCTAAGTTGGACATTTCGTGGTTTAGTACAAAAAATAGTTCTTAAAAATTAAATAATAATGTAATAATACATTTTGCATAATAATTGGAATTTCACATTACATCATTTATAATTATTCAAATCTTGTAATAAATCCAGTATTTTTTTAAACCTTATACTGCCAAACTGTTTGCTAACCTTTGCATCATAAGGTCTATTTTCGTTTGTATGGCGCTTAAATCTTTATGGTTTTTCACTAATACAGGTGTTAAAAATCATGGCAAATAACTGAGTAGCCATGATGAAAACCTTTGATTATAGAAGTTTATATACCCTTTGACAAAAGAACCCTAATAAAGTTTAAACTTTAAAATATCAAATAACTATGGTCGAATGTCCACCACGGGCGCCCACTAGTATAAATAATTTTATTATTATAATTATAACTATTTTTTAGAGATAACTTTTTTTTAATGTGAATGCTAGTTTTATAAGGTTTATTTTCATACGGTTTATTTTCATTTCAAAATGTTTTTTAAAGAACCGAGCTAGGCTCAGTCGCCCAGATTCTTCATACTTATATGAGTTATTGAAATATATATATGTACCAAGCATACATACCTCGACATCTCTTAAATATACAACTCTTATATATTCAGGGCGCTAAATACTTTTCTACATTATATAAGTTACCGGCTAACGACTAAAATTACAAATATAATCGAAAAATAAAGTGTAGATTGATTCGTAAAAAAAAATCAAAAATACTTTATTCAGTTCAGGCCCTAATAAGGTATTTATGAACGTCAAAAACTACCACAATTCAACAATGGAAACATTAGATTATTTTATTTAAGACGGCTTACCACTTCAGCATGCACTTCCAATTTTAACCCATCTTCAGATTTATCAGGATTTTCTATAAGCATCCATAATTTATGTATATTAAATAGTTTCATCTAGTATTTGTGTTAGTGTAACAAACTAAAGGTAATCTCTAATGGGTAGTGTTATTCTAGCGGAGTGAGTTGGAAAGGCTCGTATATTGAGCCCATCAGACTGGGACACAGCAACGTGAGCATATACAGTAGTGTAAGCACTGACAATAGCACGAGCACGGACAGTAAAGCGAGCATTTAGGTACTATAGCGCGAGGCTAGACGATTGCGTGAGCATCAACAGTTACGCGAGCGCTCACAGCAGCGTGAGCATTGAAAACCACACGAGCACGGACAGTACTGCGAGAAATCACAACAGCCTAATCACCAACGGTGCCTACACTACTGTATTGAAGCAATAAAGAAAACTTAACTCCGTTTCTCGCATTGTTCGGTTTCACTTTATACCTAACAGTACTTAACTGAGTGGTTTTATTTTAACAAATAATGCTCTAATTTATCTATACTAATATTATAAAGAGGTAAAGTTTGTGAGTTTGTGACGTTGTGAAGTTGTGGCGTTGTAGGGGGTAAACTCAGGAACTACTGGTCGGATTTGAATAATTCTTTCAATGTTATATAGCTCATTCATCGAGAATGGTTATAGGCTATATATCATCACGCTAAGATTAATAGGAGCGGAGCATAGATGAAAAATGTTTCAAAATCGCGATGTTTTTTCCTTTTGAGAACTGCTGCGTGTTAGCGTTGGTGTTAGTGTATCTATTCCACGCGAACGAAGTCGCGGGCAGAGGCTATGTTATTATAAAAAGAGTCGTTATGGTAAACCTGATTATCTACAAAGGGATTATATGTATTATTTTTATCCGTCGTTTGGTTTCTCAGATTTATAAGTCCGTTTAAATTTTTTTACTTAATGCCATATTTAAAAAATAAAAAAGTTTATAGTTCAAAGTTTAGCAATAACGAGCAAAAGTAACAAATAATTATATTTTTCAATGACTTTATATCCTATATATATATTAAGAAGGAAAACTGTAATCCAAAAAAAAAGATCATAGTTACTCCATCAGTATTATTCATCAACTTTGTTCTTTTTTTATGTTATTCAGGCATGCGCTTGGGCACAATCTCACCGGATTCTAAATGCCTGTTCACTCTACTCTTGAACACTACCAAGTTATATGATGGCGGGAAGACAGACGCCGGGAGAGAATTCCACACCTTAGCCGTATAATAAACGTAGAAGCAAATCGCTTTGCACGAATCTCGGGAATATCAACCACATAAGGCTGGAAGCCCACACGGCGTCTAGTCATCCTCTGATGGAATGGGGACGGTGGAATTATAGCATGTTCGTCCAATGAGAGTCAATATAGGGAAAATTGTTGGTATCAAAGTAGAACTTTTTATAAAAACCCATTTTTTTTAATGTATAATAGGAGGCAAACGAACAGGTGGGTCACCTGATGTTAAGTGATCACCACCGTCCTTTGACACTAGCAACATCAGGGGAGTCGCAAGTGCGTTGCCAGCCTATGTTGGAGGGAGGGTTGAGGGAGGGTGAGGGGAAGGGAAGAGGAGAATGGGCCTCCGACGCTCTCACTGACCGAACGAAACGCAACAATGCAAGCGCTGTTACTTCACGTCGGTTTTTTTGTGGGTCGGGCGGTACTACCCCGGGCGCACCCATTCATGCTGAAGCCAGTAATAGCTTCAGCGTGGCTCTACCACCTAGATTATGACAAGACTAAACTTTGTGACCTTATAATGACATGGTCACGCAACAGATCAATGGGAAGTAACTCGGTATCAAACTGCGGCTACCTCTCTCTCGCAATATATTGTCAATTCTAAAGAAATACATGTGGAAAAAAAGAGTACCTTTTGAACTCTCACATGTTTTTATAATCGGCTTTTCAGTGATGTCATCCTGAGATAAGTTATCTTTGCGTTCTGAAAAGATATTCATACTAATCTATACGTATAAATAGATTGGAGATCAGTTATTTATTAGAGCTTATCTCCAAATTATCTAAACAATAATGACAAATGAATCCAATTACACTAAGATGGAGGTTTGTATCTAAATCCCATACGTCGAAAAACCCTAAAAGATTTAAGATTACAAAGGTTTAAGATTTTTTTTTATATCATATAGGAGGCAAACGCACAGGCGGGTCACCTGTTGCTAAGCGATCACCACCGTCCATAGACAGTAGCAACCCCAGAGGAGTCGCAAGTGCGTTGCCAGCCTGCGTTTGAGGGAATGGAGAGAAAGGGACAGGGGAAGGGAGAGGGGATGGGATGGGAGATAAGTCTCTCGCGCTCTCACTGACCGAACGAAACGCAACAATGCAAACACCATTACTTCACATCGGTTTTCTGTGAGAGGGTGGTACTACCCCGCACAAGCCGACCCATTCATGCTGAAACTAACAATAGCTTCAGCGTGGCTCTACCACCTACAAAAGATAGTTAAGGTTTAAGATTTCCAAATTAAGGATAGTATCCAGCCAGACGATTTAGAAAATCTCTTACTACCAATAAAAAACTTCAGAGCGTAGGAACAAAATTTTATACCTGGGACAAATAAATACTGATTACGTACCACTTTTAACAGCATCAGTCTTGTCACCTATCTCCACTTTAACAGGTTCCTGTTTTTTCTCATGAGCTGCTTTCAGGTGACCTTTCAGCCATTTTAAATGCGCATATCCTGTAATTGTTTAATCTTTTGTTTTTTAACTAAAACCATTACCATGAGCTATAGTAAAGACGAGTGACAATAAACGATTGCCATCGCAATCTGAGATACCATGAAGTCAGCAGTAACCTAGCTAGTAAATTATAGTACATTAAGCTTAATGTACTATCCTTCGAAAGCAACGATTTATTGGACTAGTATGGAGTAACTTTTTTATTTCATAGGAGGCCAACGTACAGGCAAGTTACTTGATGGTAAGTAATCACCGCCTTCATAGACATTAACAACACCAGGGGAGTCGAAAGTGTGTTGCCAACCTATGGTTGGAGGGATGGGGGAAGGGGTGGGAAGAGGGTTTGAGGAGGAGAGTTGGGCCTCCGGCACTCTTACTATCCGTACGAAACGCAACAATGCAAGCACTATTACTTCACATCGGTTTTCTGTGGGTCGGATGGTAGTACCGGGGGCGAGCCGACAGATTCATGCTGAAACCACCAATAGCTTCAGCGTGGCTCTACCACTTTCATGGTTTTCTCTCTTTTGATTTCTCTAAATATAGATTTGCCTAACACAAATTTAGGTAAAAATACATACTATACCGTAAAATATACCATGGGGAGTGCTCGTATAAACATAAACACCAATTTTAGATTCCTATAATAAAATTGTAACTTGTTTTTTGTTAAACAAATAAATGACTGCATTATGTGCAATCCCGAATTGTAGGCAATATTCACAATTACCAAACCGACGTGAAGTAACAGTGCTTGCATTGTTGCATTTCGTTAGGTCAGTGAAAGCGCCGGAGGCCCACCTTTCCTCACCTTCCCTCTATCCCTTTTCCTTCCCCTCTCTCCCAACACAGTCTAGCAACAAACTTGCGACTCCCCTGGGGTTGCAAATGTCTATGGATGGTGGTGATCGCTTAACATCAGGTAACCCACCAGTTTGTTTGCCTCCTATGATATAAAAAAAAAATGGCGTTGGCTATAAATAATCGATTTCAACTGTTAGGTTTTCGGGTATTTGATTTACAAAAACTATAACCGATTGTGTGGTTCAAATTAGTACAATTTTCACGACTTAAGCTTACCGTAATCACAAAGCGGACAAGGGAACAGTTGACCATCATCCAAATTATGCTTATGGACTTCGCTGTGGTCCATCACTTCTGATATATCATTGAAGATTTTCTCACAGAATCTGTTATTATTGAAATTAAATTAATTGTTTTTATTAATCTCTACTCACGAACTTGGAAAGTATTTTAGTTGAAAGAAGTACTTAATAATTCGTGGTACAAATTCTACCTATAGATATCAATAGCGAATTACATACAACCCCAAAACATATATTTTATGTTTTGGGTTTAAATTGCTGGATTACTGCTGCTTTATAACACTATAAACAATACTAGACTCTGCCCGCGATTTCTTTCGCGTGGACTTTTTGCTAACGCTAACACGCAGCGGAAACTCTCAAGAACAAAAAAAACGATTTTTAAACATTCTTTATTGGTGCTCCGCTCCTATTGGTCTTAGCGTGATAATATATAGCCTATAACCATCCTCGATAAATAAGCTATATAATATTGAAAGAATTTTTCACATCGGTCCAGTAGTTTCTGAGATTACCCCCTACAACGTCACAAACTCACAAACTTTACCTCTTTATAATATTAGTATACATTGCAATTTGCATCAAATATATGATGGTTTAAGTAATATTTGTTCTTCGTATTGCGATTTTTAGTGTAAATTATATGAAATGCGCTCTCTTTCATACCTATTGGTTCTTGGATAATAACGGACAAAATATAACCAACAGTAAAATGATGACGGGTATGCAGAATTGCGTAAAAATAATGACTTATTATTTTTTTGGGATAATTGACAATTCTAAAATTCTATTGGGTTAGTATTCCTTAATACGCTGAATATTACAGCGAAGGAAAATTTTCTTATGCAATTAAATCAATTAAATCATTGCCAAGTGCTTGAGAGTCAGCTATTTATTTAAGCCTAACAACTGCACCGAAATCCATGACAACAAATTCTCATTCTCTACCGAAATAATTGGTATTTTGGACATCACCTGCATTTTAACTCTTCCATGTTAGATCTGTTGTCGCACTGATATTTCCCTAAAAACTCCTTAACATCCTCATCGGCGTCATCGAAATTATCGAGCACAGTATCGATTTCCATCTCCGGTTCTATTATCTCGACGTCACTCGAATTACTCTCAATTCTCTCGCCTTTCAGTATGATTACGTCATCAGATTTTTCATCCACCGGCTTCGTTACGATCTCTCCGTCGGACCCAATCTCCACTTTAACAAACTCATCGCGAACTGTTTTCTTATTAGCAGCGTCGTCGACATTAGGAACGTTGTAATTCTTTTTCAAATCAATATCCTTGACTTTCTTGAATATGAACTGCTGGTTGTTCCTTATGACCAAATACTCGTCAGGTCCCAAGAATTGGTTCGCGCCCTTCATCCGACATGGCATGAAGTTTTCAGTTAAGCAACTTTCACATATAATCTTCAACTGCGTATCAGACTTCTTTTGTAAGGAACACCTGTGTAGTTTTTGGTCTTCATTATCGAATAAGTATAGTTTATCTTTTTCAACCTTTTTGTCACATATAAAACATATGTGGTTTCCGTTATCGTTGATCAGAAGTCTATCGATTTCATATGATACCGGTCTGTAAGTCTTATGGATTCGAAATGGATCTGTTTTTCTTACGTGTTTTCTTTCCCCAAGCCCTTCGCAAGGTAACGAATTGACGGGTGAATTTTTAAACATATTTAAAATGTCTTCTCTCGTGTAACTAAAATTATCACTCCCATATTTATATTTATCATCATGTTTTGTATAACTGTCACGTATCAGACTCTTGGGTGACATATTTCTTTTACGAGCATTGTTTAAAGTAGCGAAAGTCTTTGTAGCATTAGCTTCCAAGTATTTAGTGAATTGTGCCTCAAAGCCCGAGGTATTGTTGCACACCAGTTTGAAAGGAAGGCTGCTGGTAAACGATCGTGGACTCGAATTACCACTTGACCGTCGCAAAATTGGGCTACCGACAATATTATATGTTACAATTTGTTCATTTTTCTCATTTTCTTTTTCTAGTTCTTCTGTAGGATTATTAACATACTTGACAAAGGGTATTTTTTCTATGGTCAAATCTACGGGTGGATCGTCATTGTCGAAATGTATCTGTGAAGCCCTAATCTGAGTACCATCATCCAAAATGTATACTAAATCGCTGGAATTATTTTGTTCAAACGTTTGATAAATTGCTGGACTTTGTTCAGCATTTGACAGGAATTGGTATATATTATCAGTAAGAGAGACAACTTGGTTGCCTGTTATGGAGTTTATATCAATATCGCTCCCCAAAATAGATCTGAAATGTAATACATATTTTTATCCAAATAGACCTTTTCATGAATCAGGCATTTTGAAACTGTCATCTACAGGTGAAATCCGTTTCCAAAAATAATGTTTATATTAATTTATAAAAAAAAAAATAAACAAAAGACTGAAAGCGGTGACCTAACCACTGCCTTCACACTGAGTCTTTTAAGTTTGAATGTCACAAAGGACAATTATTTATATGACCCTACTTTGCAATTGTGAATCGTATATTCATATAGTCCGCACGACAAGGGGCTTGACCCCTGTGCAGAGGTATTATACGCAAAAAAAACTTATTTAAAGATGGCTACATATGAGATCACAGTTTCAACCTGGGAGATAAAGGCAATAAATATATTGACAGGGATGGAATCCAGAAAAAAAAAATTGTATCACAATATACATGAATAATATAGTATAATAACCTAATAATTATATTTTCACATTGTTTTTGTAATAAGATTCATATTATCTGATATATGCTTACATTATAATATCTATTGAAAGATAGGGAGACACAACATTTGATTTTAGAGGTTGGCAGTCATTGAAGTGAAACTTCTAATGCGGCTTTCAACAAAGTTGCGTTAAACATTTAACGCTACCACGGAGGGGTTATGAAAGCTTTGTTGCGTTAAACGTTCAACGCTTCCGAGGAGGAGGAATAGAAAGAAACAGAGCGAAAGTGTATACGTGGCAGTCGAACACATGCGCATAGTTTACCTGTTTATTACATATATATATATATATATATATACATGCATATATATATTGATTGATTATTATGATATATTGATCCACCCTATTAGCCTTTAGATATTCAAACTCATTTGACGTTGGCGCTTAAATTCACTATCCGGCAAATCGGTAATATGCTTTAGGACTGTGTTATCTATACTATAATAAAACTGTAACAAGTCGAAATCTGTACATTAAATATTTTTTGAAAATTTTAATCAGGGTAGAACATGTTATCGATATAGAAGCCAAAAATAATCTTTTTACAATTTTTGTCTGTCTGTCCCTATGAACACGCATCACTCCGAAAGTACTGAACCAATCTTGACGAAACTTGACATGGTGATAACTAATATTTCGAGATTACGTCAAATGTACTTTTTGTCCCATAAAACGCAAGGGGTTCTCCAGGATAACGAAAAATAAAAATTCGTATTTAACGTAACTAGACTTTTTTGTGACACCTTAATACAAGAGCCGGCAACGTTAGAAGAACAAGAATTTTAGAATAGCTGGTTCTTTAATATATCAATATATATATATATATTTTTGTATCATAGGAGGCAAACGAACAGGTGGGTCACGTGATGTTAAGTGATCACCACCGTCTATAGACACTAGGGGTGTCACAAGTGCGTTGTCAACCTATATATAGGGGAGGGGGAGGATAAGGGAAGGGAAAGGAGGAAATGAGGAGAGAGGTTGGTCTCCGGCGCACTCACTGATCGAAGGAAACTCTACAATGCAAGCAATGTTGTTTCACGTCAGTTTTCTGTGAGAGGGTGGTATTAGCCCGAACGAGACAACCCATTCATGCTGAAACCAGTTACAGCTTCAGCGTGGCACAACTACCTACACAAATTATCAATATATCAATAGACAGAATTTAAGACACCTGGTAGCTGGTTAAGGTTGTATTTTTAATGCGCATTTTGATTTAATTAATTTTAATTTATGAATAAATTTAGAAACATTTTTTTTTTCAGTAACTTCTAAACGTATTTAAAAACATGAATTTATCACAGTCAGACACATTTTTTATAAACAATCATACGCCCGCTGATATATTTTATAAATAAAAAGAATTAATTTCAAACCAATTATTTTTTTTTGATAGTAAAGAACAAATTTCGTTTTGTTAAACATTATTGATATTAAGATTTCACCATATATATATATATAAGAACGATAAACGTAAATGTATAACTTAGGACTGATGCCATCTTAAATATATGCGTCGATAACATACGCTGCTCCAATTATCGCTATCTTTATCGTGCAGCCAGTACTGCACTAAACTATAGCTATAGCTAAGTTATTCTATACACATATTATTTTTATAGCAATAAATCGGTCTAAATATTGAGTAAATAACTGAATTAGTCTGAAAGATGAAATTTTTACTGAAAATGTCTTTCAATAATAATTCAATTTTAATAACTTTTCAAAGTTAGTGAAAAAAATCATCCTAAAATTATTTAAATGTCAATATTTTTGTCTGCAAAGGTACGATATGCACGAATAAACGCAACGATTACAGGCAGCCAGGTAGCTCGGACGTAGTTCGGCTGAATATAATATATAAAGCTGGCTTGATTGATTCTTTCTGGTATGACCTCTGCCTATGTAGGCAATTTCGCCAATATCAAGTGTGACAAATACACGTTATGAACTTAATGCCAAATATTCAGTGTAACAACGTAGAATAATCTACAATAGACACATATCAATATAGATAAATTACCAAAAGGTGATAGGCACTATATTGTAAGTGGTACCGAGATTATTTATAAAAATATATTAGAAATATATTTAAAATTCGTTTTCGCGACAATTTCGAACTCTTACACAATAGTTACAAGCAAGTGACAGTTGACGCTTCGAAGCGATGTTTGACGCGTAATGTGGACATAAAAATAGGAAGGGGTAGAAATTGATATATATATATGTCCTAAAGCATATTACCGATTTGCCGGATAGTGAATTTAAGCGCCACGTCAAGTGAGTTTGAATATCTAAAAACGAATAGGGTGGATCAATATGTGAACGACGGTGACATCTGGTAATGACGCCCATTTCTGTGCATACATCAAAAACGAATGTAACTATCCACATTTGTAAAAATTTATATGATGACAAGATAAACCAGATTAAATTTCTTGCTGGTTGTTCTTGGTGACTAGGTTGTTCCGAATCGGTGGTAATAAAAAAAAATGTTAACTATAATTTTCTATAAAGCCACTGTTTTAGGAAAAGTTCACGTTAACAGATCCTGTAAAGAAAGTTTTAGTAAATACTTGTAAAAGTATGAGGTCTAACTTGGCTTTTTCTAAGAATGTGTGGAAATCATCCTCTGGTTCTATCCTCAATGTAACTTCTTCCCCGATCGCATTCTCCATGCAGAGCATTAGTGGTGGCAGTGTCTCACCCATTCTGATTCTCCGTCAATTTTAAAACATCAACCATATAATTTGCAACTATAATTAAGATTATTCACAGTTTCAGTTATTTTTAAACAAACATTAAGGAATTAATAAATAAGCCTCCATACTTTTTAACATACTCAGATTACAGATTCAAGGTTGGCATTTTTGGTTTGGAAAGTTTTAGAAAAAAAAGAAAAAGTGTTTATTATTAAAACAATTACAAACAACAAGATAAACAGGAAATATATAGTTTTCTTTTGTGTAATAGGAGGCAAACGAAAAGGTGGTTCACCTGATGTTAAGTGATCACTACATTCAAAGACACTAGTAATATTAAGGGAGTTGCAAGTGTGTTGCCAGCCTATGTATCGTGAGGGAACGGAGGGGAAGGAGGCGAGGGATGGGGAGAGAAGGGAAGAGGAGTGAAGAGAGGGGACATGGGCCTCTGGTGCTCTCACTGACCAAACGAAATGCAACAATACAGGCACTGTTACTTCACATCGGTTTTCTTTTAGAGCATGGTACTACTCCGGACGAGCCGAACTATTCATGCTGAAATAGCTACAGCGTGGCTCTACCACTACTATTTGTCCAACATCTGAATAGTACTGCAGCACTTATTTTCAGTAGGAGGCCAAAGTAATGTACGGACGTGTAGTCAGTGTCTTAACAAAATTATTATAGGACTCATATATAAACAATAAATAATAATAATAAAATACAAACATAAAAAGATGTTACAAATATGCCTGTCGAAAAAGCCCCTCACTATCTCGCCACTATAAGGCTTGAAGAAATAATAATTCAGTGACATTGTAATCTGTACACCATATCAAACTATGTAGGTTCAAATCATTGCAATCAGCTTGAGTTTTCAGTGAAGGAAAGCATATTGATGAAATTTGAGCATGATGCTGGGCATTTTCTAATGACCATATGTCTTGCAACTACCCTCAAATTATCAAGACATCTATGTTACAGCAGCAACACTTTTTCAAACTCACTACGCTATTGACCTAGCAAGGTCTTAACAGCTTCATCGGACTACTAAGGTGAGCGCTTAAGGCACTCAGCCGATTTTATTTTGACAACTAGCTTAACCTTTTAAGTATTTATATATTTATCGTAGTACTAGTTCCTAGTATTCACCGGCGAAAACACCGCTCCTGACAGGTAAAGGTTAAGGGTGCATGGCACACCTTAGCTGGGCTGTTGCCTGATTCATGCAATTCGCGAACTGTCTATGTTAACCTAAGTTAAGCTACATATTCATACTTATATGAGTTATTGTCACATATATGTGTACCAAGCATACATACCTCAACAACTCTTATATGTATTTTGTATTGAATAATTTTTCTAAACTATTTCAGTTCGCTAAGGGAAAAACAGAAATAATACCCTTTCTCTTTCATGTGTAAGCATCTGTGTGTGCACATGTGTGGAGGTGATATGTGTTATGTTGTTGCAGTGTTGTAAGATTTTTTGTCACTATATCAGGCAAGCAGCTTCCTCAAGGGCTCCACGTCCTCTAGGGAACGGATGTAGACATGGGCAACTGCCGAGGATGATATATGCCAAATGTATGTTGATCAATTGATTCGTTTTTTGTTGCAGTTAGATGTCATAGTTGTCAATCAATTCCAGGCAGAAGTGCAAAGTAGCATATGCCATAATATTTTATCATATTACCTTGTATATATATTGAAAATTACAATAATTTTCAAACAATTCAAAACATTCTTATGAGATAGTTTCCTTAAGTTTCCTAATGCTGTAACATATTTATGGAATGTATATAATGTTCTTAATAGTTTAATACAAGCTCTGTTATTTTATATAACAAAGTATAATTTCATGAGTCAAAGAAGGAATGAATTGAATCTACTGATCAAAAAATGATGATTATAAATTATGCATCATTTTCTTAATCAAGTGTAATTGGTCGCATCAAAGTTACCGAAAAATTTATCATCAAACAATGACGATAATTAAAAAAAAACTGCATCTACATAAGGTCCTTACGACCTTTTCGAAGAATTATAAATATGAACTAGATATAACCACTAGTGTAATATAAAAAAAAAGTTTATTCAAAACCATATTTCTTTTCCAGCCAATCTATAGGAAGATGCAAAGATGAAATAAAGTACTGGCCATAAAATAAAGTAAAAACCAAAAATATTACGGCCAGTGACAGCGGTGTTAACAGAATTTCAATTATTTTGTAAATTATAGGGTTACTAAATAAATATCTTCAAAATAAACAAGAATACTTACTTTATTTGTACACTAAATATATTTCATTTAAAATTCTTCGCCAACTGGCACAACAGTTAGGAAAAACAACTGAATTTTGAATTTTCTCGCAAAAATATGTCAAACTTAAACAAAAACTAGTGATGTTCTAAAATAATTCAAGCCAACGATATTAAAAAAAATACGTTAGACACTCTAATACCAGATTAATATTATTGAAATGCTGAGTTATAATTAACCGTAGACATGGGTCTAGAAAAACTATGTATCTTACAATTAATCAATTCATGATATTATAAAAAGACCTTAAAATTATTTTCACTAGGTGTGAGTTCAATCAACTAATATTGGCGTAGTGCTTGTACTAAAATAATATGATACAAGAATATAAATTGCAAAATAAAAATACACACAGATTTGTGCGTCCAAATGCAATATATCTTGCTGAACAGTTTAATATTAATTCGAATAGTTTATCCGTTGAACAATAATGGAATCATGCTACCTCACCTCACATACGGTGGAAGGATTTTATTTTTTCCCTTATTGAAACTGAAGCAAGTAGTTTGGTTCGTTTTCACATCCTATATGTATATTTATTTGAAATAATGAATAAAATTATTGAAATTGTATGATTCACAGACAAATATATTTATGAATAGCTTAGAATAGTTTAGCAAGGTTGGATCCGCTATATCGACAATAGCCCAAGCCGAGGTGTGTCGTGCATGCTTGAGTTAGTTGCCTGAATAAAATCGGCTAAGTGCCTTAAGCGATCCCCTCAGTAGTGAGTTCAAAGAAAAGCCGATGAACTATGTCATTCTTATTTTTAAATAATACAATATTTATAATCACACATATTTTACTGATTATGTCAAGCTAAAATAAACAACAATAAATATCTCATTAAATTATATTATAGGTATATTCTGGACCTCTTTCTACCTTTAACTCCACAAAATCGGAGGATCGGAAGTGATCAAAAATGGCCGATCCTAAGTTTTTTAAGGTTTTTTAAATTTCGCGCCATCGGCACTGACACTTCTATACCTATACACTACGCTCTAGTTGGTCTATGGTCACAATAATACATTTATCTATATGACAATGTGATACATTATATATAGTTTTTATTTTATCGTATATTTAAAATCATTAGTGTAAATTATACATAAATATAGTTAATTTATGTAATATATCGTTTATTTTTACAATCAATTAGTAATGTATAAAATATTGTCTAACATATTACATAACTGTGGCAACACCGTGTGACGCTTATAAGTACGACTGACTATTAGTCTGTGCCTATTTCAACGTTTTTTTTTTGCAAGAATGGTTAGCTGTTTATTTACTTTTACACAGTACAATTTTATAGATAAAAGGTTGATTATTACCACTACTAATTATATATAGGAACGCCATAACAATTCGTGATATATACGTATGTATGTATATTTTGAAATGCCTGCAGCAAGTTTCCGTTATCAAAGAGTATTATAAGAAGTGTTATTTATCTCAGCATGTTGTTTACAGTTGATCTTTATATTATAAATCTTATAAATATCTCTATAAGTTGTACAGAGTATTATGACATAAATTCTTGAGTATTTTATTCAGTACTCCCAAATGCTACATAACTATTTACGATGCATTGAGTCTAAATTGCATCATTTTCGTAACTTTTATATGTGTTTCTCATGTTGTATTGAAGAATAAATGTGAAATTGACAAAATATGCATATAGTACTATCACGAAACAATCATTTCAGGTATCGTATTTTGAAACTTAATTTTGTGTCTGAAATGCTTGTTATACAAATATATATATTCTACACTGTTTTTCATGGATAATAACATGGACAAAATCGTACAACTGACTAAGAATCTGATGGGAGTAGTCAATTAGTTCAACATATTCCACAATACCAAAAGTCAGTTTATTATTGAAAAACGAATACTTATTATGTTTATAGGATTTTTCAAATCTTTTCTTGAAATTTATTCTAAATCCCTCAGAGTGTGAAGGTGTCATAAATGATGATATTAGGAGTCAAATGGGTTCTCTCGCTCTGGAGGAATCTTCACCAGATAGAATATGTTATATTTACTTTACATTTCTTATTGAACTTTCTTTTTTACTGATTGGTTACTACACCAAGAAATTGTGGCATATGTTTTGATAGATGGTGTATGCTTGGTTCCTATATACAATGAGTTGTTAATACATATGTCTAAGTTAGTATTTATTAGGTATTCAAGTTATTGTAATGAGTTGTTACATATATTCCAATAATTTTAAATAAAATATAGATAACACTAAATTTAGTGTAAGATGAATAAATTTATATTACATTTTGATTAGTTTGATAGTTTCATTTTATTATATATATTTTTAACACATGACTGCTATAGTGAACTAAAGTAAACTGAAACCAGAACTTTTTTCTGACAGTTGTTCATAAAATATATTTGGTAATATACATTTTTACTATAGGAATAAATAAAATAATAATACTTTAGCTATTAAACAGGGTTTTAGTCAGTAAGACACTGACCTTACCCACTTCTCCCCCATGTGAGTGGGTGTCCAATGCAGGATCTCCCCACATTAAAAAAAACAGAAACAAAAACAGCAATGTGGCAAACAGAAAAATTCCAGCATCAAAGGGCAGAGTATCAGATATCTGGAATGCTATCCTCTGACTTTGGGTATCCCTCTCCTGCCATGCCACTTCCACTTGCTGTCTACTAATTTAAATATTTTACAGGTTTGCTTCTTTATGAAGAGAGGTCATAAAAATAGGTAGCCGATTTCCAGCTGTGGGTAATTCAGTTCCAGCTACCAGTGTGTCAGCCAGAGGCTGTCTAATATTATAATTTTAGTTATTATAAGTTTAACATAAATTAGTGTTTGATATTCTATAATATCTTGAAATAAAATGTAATAGTATGAAATTGTTTCATTTCAGGTTCAGTCTTAAAATATATTTTAAAAATTAATAAGCATAAATACTTAAAATTTATCACTGTTGCAAAAATATAATTATAGTTTATCAATTTCAATGTTTTTTGGTTATATTATAATGAACTTTTTATCTAATTGATTAGTATAGAAAGAGCCACTACTGGAAGATTTTTTTTTCCAGTCATGGTATTTATACCCTTTTTCATATCAATATAAATCTATTTTTTATAATTGAATATGACCAACATGTTTTGCATATTAACAAATCAAATGTTTTCTCTAGTTAGCTCCCTACTCACATTTTTCTTCTGTACTATTCTTTATGAAATATATACCCTTTAGCTAGGTTTTAAGATATTTTCTTGTAAAAAGTCTTATACATAATAAATAGAAAGAATAATAGTAAAAGTGATTTTCTAAAAACTTACCACTGTCAATATTATTTTATCTGAATTATTAAATGTTGGATGGACTAATGTACTGAAAAATGGTATACAACAGGAATGATTAAAAAATCAGTAATACTACAAGTCTACTTAAAAGAAGTATGATATAGGGTTAAATCATTGAAGAAATTGCATTATTTTATTACATAGTGGGCATATATTGTAAAAGTGTAGTAAATATAATATTTTGATGCAAATATAATAATAATATTTGTAAAGAAACAATATATATATGCATATATATTAATTGCAGCAAGTACAAGGAGCACACAGTTATCAAAAAACTGCTGTTGCAAATACATGATGTGCCTTAAAAAAAAGGTCAAATATTGCAAATAAGATTTTATAATTATGCCATAGTACTGCTATAAATATTTACTGAGTATAACTTGTGTAATATTATTTCTATTCTATATAAAAGAATAAATCCAATAAATAAATTATGAATTTCACGATTTTGTAAAATAAAACGTTCTTAGAAATTAATACATAATTAAAAATACATTATATATTTTTTTACATTATTTGTTATATGTTTATACATTATTTATTGTTATTCAATTTTTTTATATTTTATAATAAATTCGGTAATGTTTTTAGATTTATACAGCCAAACTTTTTGTTGACCTCTGCCTCACATGGTCTACAAAAGCATTATGGTACTAGGAACTCCAGGGGTAGTTATTGAAATTTTAAATATATTATAATATGTTATGTTACATTAATTATGTCTGACAAATCGTCGATAGAAAACAGAACTTGAAACATCTTTAAGTCTTAAATATTCTTTTCTGTATTTAGTATGTATAAAAATTATTTATTTAGTGTTCAGTTTTATCGATTACAATCATGAATATATTTAATTGAGATTGTATCATTACATTTTTTTAAATGGCGAACTGATAAATTATTCATTCAGTCTTATTTAATACACGAATAGGTATTAAAATGATAATCTAAAGTATGCTGTATATATGAACTATATTTTATGACTTTACATTTTACAATCGTTTATATTATAAAAAGTCTTACATTATTACACCCCTTATACCCTGTTTTTAGAAGACTCAATATTTTTATGAATACGCACATAATCCTAAGTAGACTTGATACCATACAAAGTTTTATATTAAAAAAATCTCATGTTATTAGAAAATTTGATTTACATTTTCAACGATTTGATTTGTTGATAGACATGTGAATTGTCATTACTGTCATTCGGTCTCAAATCTCAATATGGCCGACAGTTTACCTAAATAAGGAACATAATAAATTGTGCGCGAACCGATAATTTATTCAGGCGTATGTTAATTTATTTGCTTAATTAATGACACATATAGTGAGGTTTACGGTATGTTTCCGCTAACTCCGCCGGTAGTGAAACGGCTGTTAGGCTGGAAAAAAGGACCTGAAGGTTCATCTGCAGCAGAAGATAAATGGTCCGAAAAAGCAGTAAAGAGCTTAGTTAAGAAATTGAAAAAAAGTGGAGCATTAGAAGAATTAGAAAAGGCTATTTCAAGCCAGAACAGTCATACAAAATGTGTTACTATACCCAGGTACGTATAATATTGATTTTTATTACTGTAATTATTTGTGAATGTAATATTTCCGGTCAAAATCGGACGATGATTATGAACTCTAAGATGGAAGCAATAAGAACTAAGTACGTTCAAAATATTTTTATCTCTTGCTAAATTTTGGTTATAACGGGCAATAACAAATTGTAATATTTTAGGTATATGAATGTTGATTTATTTTTCATTTCAAATAGTTAATTTTTATATTAATCACATCACCTGATATTTTTTCTGTCATTGAAATTCGATCGGAAAATATTGTTAGGAAATTTTTATAATATAGCCCAGCCAAATTCAATGAACTTTATACTTGTTGAACCCGACTATTACCAATGACCATCGCATTTTGGTTATATAATAAACGTAGGACGCAAAATCGGGAAGGTCAGGACCTGTCAAAACAATCGAAGCTTTTTATCAATATGGCTGCCGTATTTTGAAGCTCTCTGTTTTTTTTTTAATTTCTATTTTTATAACAAATACAAAGAAAACGTGCTTTCTTTTAATCTGTGTGTTTATAACCGGGTTACATTATAGCCTCGTAATATTACACTTTATGGAGATAAAAGTTGTGAGTTTTATCGTGTTGTGTTTATTCCGAAATATATATTTTAGGCAGATTAGGCTAAATACGTGTTTATTGTCATGATTACAATAAAAATATATTAATACTTTATGGTACACAAAACGATTATCATTTATGGGTTAAAAAAATAGTGAAACTCTGTAATCATGCATGATTTAATTGATTATAAGAATATTTAGTCGAAATTCTATTTAGATTCAAATTAGAATACTTAATTCATTTGTCCCTTTGTGTGCAAAAGATATTTGCCGCCACAGCCGCCAAAATGTAAGTTTTTTTTGTTGGCTGTAGTCATTACAATCAAGGTCAACGACCTTACTGTCTAGGTTCATTATCATTTCCATACATTATTTTTGTATATGCTTTTTGTTTAAACTTTTTAATTAGTGTGTCAGACACGAAAACGTAATGGCATGTCGTTTTGTGGTTACCAATTTGTGTACTTTCTGTTCTAATGACCAATGAATTCTGAAGGTGGCTGTACTAAAGACAGTGAGATATAAAAATGTTTTTTTATACAATATTAGTTATATGCAGGTATTTCTGTATCAGTTGATAGTTATTATTTCATAACTATTAATAGATAGTTTATAAAAGAGTGATTTGAGAGAGAAAAACATGTGCCATATTTATCAAATGTGAGAAGTTTTATATCACAAGTATTTTCTCTTGTAAATTAGTACTTCTATACAAAAATGGGCTTATAGAAGCTACAGGTGTATTTTACTAGGTAGAATTTATAGTTAGTTACCTGTACTAGATCTATATTTATACATATAAGGTATATATTTACTAACTTAATTGTTTAGGAATTTATTAATCCCAATGGTGTATTGTCCTTTTGTTATGTGTTAAACATAAATGTCTTCTTTAATTTATGTCACGGTGTGTAAGCAATACACAATTCCGCCAATGTCATGTAGATACAGAGTTTGCGCTGTCTGTGCCAGAGAGTGTCATAAACGAAGGGAACCAAGTAAAAAAATGTAATTAAAAAACAAGGATAATTAATTTCATATTGAGACCGAGATAATTGCATTTCCCACAGATATACATAAAGGCAAGCTTAGATATGTAAACATAAATGGTGGTGGTTGAAATAAACTTCAACTCTGTTATTGTTGAATTATCATTGTAGTTGTTAATATTGTACATGGCACTGACAGATTTGTTTGGTTTTACATAGAGACCAAGGACATAATATAAAAGAAAAATATCCCATGTAATGCTTTTTCACACTTATCTGTTGTTTTGTTTATAATTGGTTATTCTACTTTGCCAGCTATAAAAATCGGGTATATTTGCTCTTTTTTTGAAAAATTGAGTATACATATTAGAAATTAGGATGAAAAGATACATTTCCAAATTTACGAATTTCTTCTTCACAGCCATACTGTTTTCATTAGTTGGGTCACAGTAATAAATATGGTAGAATGCTTGAAAACGGCAGATTCTCACATACATGCGCATCAACAAGAGGTTTTAAAAGGTATTCTATGGACAGCACCATGAAAACTTAGCTTAGCGGTCTCGTCCATGTGCATGTTTGTGTGAGTGTGCGGGTACGAGCAGTTGTGAGTAGTTTCCATACTGTCTCTTATATGTATACTGTGGTTGCATATTCTACTTTTGATGAATGAGATGCAGGCTAAAAAACATCCTATTATCAGGAGGTTTTTTTTCTTTTTTAGCTAGTGTCTATGGACGGTGGTGATCACTTAACAACAGGTGACCTCTTGCAACCTGTCTGTACTGACCTAAGCTAACTATTCCTACATATATGAGTTGTTGGAACATATATGTCTACCAAGCATTAGGGATGTTTTGGATATGATATTTCGGTTACAGATACGGATATAGGACTATAATTATATTGGTTACGGATATGTAATTATTTCGGATTATCCGTTAGTTTCGAATAGTTTTGGTTACAGATATTAGATTTCAGTAAATATAAACAAAATTACTATGCAATAATTTGGTTAGTCTAACTCTAAGTTATCATTTGGTATTATAAATCCCTCATATTAGGCAAGTAATTAATATATGTACTCAATTTTAAGTCTTATCTAATTACTAAGATACAAACTGCGATAAATTTAACAGTAACAATAAACTTTACACATGGCACATATTAACTTATAACTTAGGTATAACATATTAAATATGTGTGTGTGATAACATAAGGAGAGTTTTTATTTTTAATTATTTTTATGAGGAATGAAATCATCTATACCTATAACAAAATTTAAAGTTGTTTATCATAATGGTACTCCCATACCTGCGTGTATCGGCACGAAGTTTTGTCTATGGTCACACTAAATGCAGATGTGGGAAGACATTATCGTCATGCGTTACGAACTATCGGACTGACGATAGACGCAGCACGATAACTCGGCTGGCGGTTTTTACACACATCAAAGGAGTTTAGCGGATGCTAATGTCGAGTCATTAGAAAGACACAGGTGTGGCAACGTATAATCTGTGTCTTTATCGGAATGATTATTGACGTTAATTTTAGCGCGACAAGTACTCGAAGCTTCGTTTCGCAGGTATGGGAGTAGCATAATAAATTTAAAGTTATTAATCATAGTTCTAATAGTTAAACTGAGCAAAGGAAGATTATATTTAATATAAAGAAATTTCCAGCCTTATCACCTGATAGCCATTTACTTTGTTTCAAAGAATAAATAAAACCACATTTTATAAAATTTGACTGTTTAATTTGTCCCTTACCAAATTTGTCAATGTTTACTTATGTTACCTATCAAAATTAGTAAAATCACACATGTTTTGCTATTGATATATGTCGTACAATGATGCTTTAGATTCTATGTTGAAATGGATATAAACATAGTTCCTACTACAAGATTCACATGGAGTGCAAGGCAGCGAAACAAAACCTGTCGAAACATGTTTTATTTGGACTTCACCCGTATTCGAAATTATCAATTATCCGCAACTTTTGTATCAGTTATCAGTTATTGTTTGTATCGGTTAGGATATTTTTTTTTTCGGATATCCGATAGTTATGGTTACGGTTACGGAGCTCCATAACATCCCTGGCAAGCATACATACCTCAGCAACTCTTATATATATATATATTTTGTATTGGATAATTTTCTAAACTATTTCAGTTCGATACGGGAAAGTAACAAAACCCTACCACTTTCATGTGTAAGCGTGTATGCGTGCATGTGTGAGGGGGTGATATGTGTAATGTAGTTGCAGTGATGTGAGATTTTTTTCATTGTATTGCACGAGCAACGCACTCAAGGGCTCCACACTGAGTGAACGGACCTAGGCTTGAGCCTCTGCCAATTATCAGGAGTGCTGGTATTAGATTTATTCATAAGGGCCAACCAGAAGTTATTGTGATACAATAATTTTATTTAATTGATGAAAAATAGCCCCTATATTATGATATACATGTTGGCAATAATTAACAAAAAAATTTTACTTTTTTTTGTTTTTGATAAAAAAAAAATAAATTATTGTATGACTCTTTATTTAGACAGAAAAATTCAAGCCACAATTTTTTAGTGTCAGAGATTCACTGGATCCATTCAATATTTAATAATTCAAGAGTATTCGTAATTAAAGAGAGTATTATTGACATATTAGATTATTGACATATAGGTACAGGATGACAGTGTATACATACAATATAAGAATGTATATCTAACATGCCTGTACTTTTCTATTTATTCAAAAAAAATTATGCCAGTGTCTAGGAATGAGTAATATCATACATTTCAATCATTTTTAATAATCTGTTTGTTTATATGAAATTGCATCACTGCTAAAGTATTAGGTTCACAATAATACCTCAGCAAGAAAATCATAAAGCATATCCTCAAGAGTAACTTAGTTGAGACACAGGGCAGAAGTGAAACTTCAGTATTATCGGGAAACATTTAAATTTTAAAAATGCAACAAAACACCAACATGTCACCAGTCAGTCACCGATTGAGCCCGTTTCTCCATTGCAATGGTTCGGCTGCCTGGCAGATAGTCTATGCGTGTCAAGCTGTCTCTCTTCAGCAGTAGGCCCAGGATCACCCTGGGCCGGCCGGCGGGTTGTCATGCGGAGTGCTTCATCATCCCTTGTCCCACATCATGACGGTAGTGGACACCCATGGGGTTTTAGTACATGCGAGTCAGACATAACCCACTCTCTCCCCCGGGAAGGTTGTGTATTCATAAGGGATTTCTCCATGTAAAAAAAAAAGCAGTCACTCATTTAAGTACTGACTGTACCTGATGTCACTTAACATTGATCATTATATGAGAACTGGTGTTTTCAACACTCTACCCGACACAGTGTTTACTACCATCACTGCAATGTCACAAAAAAGGTTGCCGACCAGAATTTCAAAGTCCTCTCATACTAAATTTAACTTGCTTTTTATATTGTTACAGAGTGAAACCAAACGACAGTATAATCAACGGCCAGTACCGTAAAGGTTTGCCTCATGTTGTCTACTGCAGGCTGTGGCGTTGGCCGCAGTTACAGGTTAGTTGTATATTTCTATCTTTTCTGTAAAAAAAAAAAAACAACAAGTTAGTGAATTGTTTAGAAAAATGAGGCTCAGGCTGTTTTTCAAAATACCATGGTTATTTATTTACACCCTGGAAAGCACATTTAAATAAAACAATATCTCTGGTTCAGTTTCTTTGGTGAAGAGTCATAAAGAGTTTTTTATTTTTTTAATACAACTGTTAGATTAAATGCTGTCATCACAGTTGCTTTGGGATCCTTTACAGAAAGAGGTGTCATTTTTAGACATTAGTATCTTTTACATTATGATTTACTCTATAAAAATTAAGTCGTAGTGGTCGAGTGACCTGACGAGTGAAGTATCAATATAAGTTTTGAACCCTGGCAGGTATCAACCAATTTTTAGGAATTGCGTATGTTTACTAATATTAATTGGTAAGAGTATCAGGTAACAATGAAGGAAAACAACACCAGGTTTTCTAAGGAAACCCGAATCTGAGAAATGCTCTTGTAGTATCACTGCATTTAGGAACAATATACAAAACTGTTTTATCAATGTGTGAAATCGCCTATACGTCATTGGCTGGTGTGGTGATTACACACACATTTCGTTTGGGAAGAGGCCTATGAGCCTGCGGTAGGTTTCCTCCAGACTGGTAACAACTTTATGGTATCAAAATCTGTTTAATATAGTGCTTGAACTTACCAGCAACTCTGTAATGTGTTTTGATATTAACTCTAGTAAGAGATACACTACTATGTAATCTGTTAAGAGTGGCTACTGTCACTCGTGTTCGTAGGAAATGTATCTCTCATTCCTCTACACGTGCTCCCCTGGTGATGCTAAAAGTATATTTTTGATCATGTGTGTAAAGCATATCGTTATTAATAATATTTCAGAGCCAGCATGAATTAAAACCGGTGGATCATTGTGAATTTGCATATCAGCTCAAGAAGGACGAGGTCTGCATTAACCCATACCATTACAACAAAATCGATTCGCCTGGTAAGGAGATACATTGTATTTTTCTATATATATTTACTTGTATACTTAAACTAGCTATGCAACGTGGTTTTCATTGTGTTTAATATATATAACTTACAATTATGTTGACTGCTAACTATTGTGTTAGGAGTCCAATCGTGCAGCATGGCACTTAAACATAGGTATCCACAGTTCGGTCCTTCTCTTTCTCTTCTCGGTCTTGTGGCTAACCCGTTCGACCTTAGTAACCCCTGCCGCTTACATAGGGAGTTGAATCATGCGACTAAATCGCGCGACACGGTACATAAATATAGGTATTCACAATTCGACCTTTCTCGGGTCTAGTTGTGTAGTCAACCCGTTCAGCCTCCACAACCGCCTACCGCGACACACGTAAAGAATACTAAACGTTTCGGCATAAAACTATAGCTATTTGATGAGGAACTTTTTGTACATAGGTCTACTTTAATATTGTTTACTTGAATTGACCATTAGTCATTTTTTTTAGCCAAGCAAAAAAAGAAAAAAGATCATTACTATAAAGTGTTACAAAGCGAATCAACCTGTACATATAATATAGATAAAAATACTTATGACTGGAAAAGTTACTTCAAGTATATTGATTTTTTTATATTTATTTTACAGCGTTACCTCCAATCTTGGTGCCTCGCTGCGGCGAGGGCGAGGTCCGAGCTCCGCCACCTTATATCGACTATCACCAGATTCATCACGAACACACTGACACGTGAGATTTATGACATATATATATACTAGCGGGAGGGGCGGACGTTGCCCTGCCTTGATAAAAAAAAACCTAAAATTCAACCATAGCACTACCTAACGGATGTAACTGTGAATCACAAGACGCGCACAAAATTTCATCAAAATTGGTCCAACCGTTTAGGAGGAGTTCAGTGACATACACACATACAGAAGAAATTTATATATAAAGATATGGTCTTTTATATAATTTATTGAAGTGAAACTTCTTTGTTACAGTGTGAATTGGATGTTATGAAACGAAAATGTGTAACGAGATATAGCTACAAATGTATATTAATTAGGTTTTAGGCTGTGAGAGAATGAGAAAGTATATTTGTAATGTACTCGAAAGATATATAGAGAGAGGGAGAGAGATGGAGTGGTAGAGGAAGGGAGATAGAGCGGATGGGTCAGGGAGGGAGTGAGGGAGAGGGAAAGAATTAGAGAGAGGGTTAGGGGGGGAAGGGGGGAGATAAAAAGTTGAAATCTATAGCACATTATTTTCTGTTGACATACCAAGAGTAGGTAGCGTAGGTAGCAACCTAGGGTCTAAGAATTTAGGTACATTTCTAGAGTAGATATTGTATTATCTGACTAGCTTCTGCCCGCGATTTCGCCTACGTGGAATAGTTACTTTGAGTTGACACAGCGGAAAATCCGATTTTGGAACATTCTTCATTGGTGCTCCATTCCTATTGGTCTTACCGTGATCATGTGAGGTGAATTGATAATTGATTGATTAATTATCAATTCAATTGATAATTAATTCAGATTGACAATGAAAGAATTTTTCAAATCAGACCAGTCGGTCCTGAAGTGAGTGCGTTCTACCAAACAAACAACCCTTTATAATATTATAGTATATAGTTTTTTTTTTTAATGTCGTATAGGAGGCAAACGAACAGGCGGGTCACTTGATGTTAAGTGATCACCGCCATCCATAGATACAAGCAGAGGAGTCGCAATTGCGTTGCCTGCAAGTATTTCGGGGAATGGGAATAGGAGAGGTTGGGAAATGGGCATCCGACGCTCACATTGACCGAACGAAACGCAACAATGCAAGCAGTGTTACTTCATGTCGATTTTCTGTGAGAGGGTACCAAATTAGGCCCCCTTGGCAGCGGCTCAAGCCTAGGTCTGTTCCCTCGTTGTGGAGCCCTTGAGTACGCTGCTCGCGCGATACAGTGACACAAAATATCACATCACTGCAACAACATTACACATATCACCCCCACACAAGTGTACGGATACACGCTTACACATGAAAGTGGAAGGGTTTTTTTTTCCATTATCAAACTGAAATAATTTAGAAAATTATCTGATACGAAATATATATAAGAATTGTTGAGGTATGTATGAGTATGCTTGGTACACATATGTTCCAACAACTCATATATGTATGAATAGTTAGCTTAGCTTAGCTCAGATAGGTCGCGAATTGCATGTATCATGCAATAGTCCAAGCCGAAACGTGCCATGCACTCTTGAACTAGTTGTCCAAACAAAATCGGTTGAGTGCCTTAAGCGCTCGTCTTAGTGGCCCAGGTGAAGCTGTTAAGACGTTGCAGGGTTAATAGCGTAGTCATTTCGAGAAAAAAAGAAAAACCTTAACAGCTTCACCGGACTACTAAGGCGAGCGCTTAAGGCACTCAGCCGATGAGTCAAAAGGATATTATAGAGTGGATCAGTATGCGAATGATAGTAATGTCTGGAATTGACTCCTCTCTGTGCAATCACTAAAAGCTCTTGTATGATGTATAGCAGGTATATGTTAAAAAAATGTACCCGATCGAGTTTCTTGCCGGTTTTTCTCAATGACTGGGTTTTTTTCCGAACCAGTGGTAGTTTTTGACGTTCATAAGTTCCATATTAGGGCCTAAACTCAAAAAAGTTTTTTTGTTTTTTGAATTATAAGTGTGTTGTATTTTATTATTGACAGAGTGATGCAGTCGAGCATGGTCGGTGCGGCCGCCCATAGCGTTATGTACCTAGAAGCAACGCTCGGACAGCAGGTCCCTGGCAACACAACTGTGCATGTGTTAGTATTTTTAACGTTTTAATGAAGTTCTTTAATGTGAGTCGACTGATAAAAATCGTCACGTAAGGAAGAAGCGTTACGCTTCTCTGTAACTTTCCTCGATGCGGTTTTGTCTCTCACTGCTTCTTTCTAATTTATTACAGGTGTATTGTTATGTTTTAGATCTTAAAGATAACTTGCAGTTATTCTGTTCTGATAGATATAATATTAATTCTTATACTGTGGACTTCATAATGTCATGAACACACACGCTTGTTATCTCTTCCATAGGTTTTTTTATATACATACATATTAAAAACATAGAATCCAAGAAATTGAAAACATGCATAAAGGTGTGCAATTTGTTGTATATGCTATATACTAGGTTATTCGCTTACAGTATTCTAAGAGATGATATCCCATGATTATATTTAACATATAAAATAAAAATATCAAAACAAATACTAAAAAACAATAAAGAGAACTTGAGCTAAAGTTACTTTCAAAAATATAGACAAGCTGCAAAGGGCAATCAGGAATTTATAACCTTCGATAAGACGGAAAATAAACTCTTTTGTCTTTTTTTTCGTGCCGTTTCTAGTGAAAAGGAAGTCAACCGACGATCATTGACACTGTGCTTTAACATAGATACATTGAAGATCGTGTATATTTCTATATAAGGAACCGTCCATAAATTACGTCACACGTTTAGGAGCGGATGAGGATCGACGTGGTTGGAAGGGTCTTAAAGTTCGTGACGTCACGTTTCCAAATCTACGTGTTAAAACACGAACTTTGCACTATTAACGAAATACTCAAAAACACTTGCAACCCTGTCTGTATTAGCATAAGATTCAAATTGTTTTGTCGGCCACTTGCTCCACTAGTGTTACGCTGCACACGTCTACGATCTAGCACCCTTTGATAAATGCCGCCAGACACACCGCGCCTGTACCTAGCAGTGACTTTTTAATATTTCATTTATTTGCAGTAGTTCGTCGACTGTGGAGACTCCACCACCGGGATATATAAGCGAGGACGGTGATCCGATGGACCACGACATGAGTGAGTTTGTTGACAATTTTATCTTATTATCTCTACTTCTATTTGTAACTAATACTAGTTGTCTATGCCTAGATTTTCAATTGCAAATATCATTACATATTAGAAAACAAAGTCCTCTACCACGTCTGTCTGTCTGTCTGTTCGTGATAAACTCAAAAGCTTACTCAATGGAGTTTCATGCAGTTTTCACCTGTAGATGTGAATCATGAAGGTTTTTTTGGTATATAATTTGTCAAGGGGGTCAAAAACTTCTATAGGCGAGGGTAAACATTATTGTAAGCGTGGCGAGTCTTTGAGGCGTGGCGACGCGATGTGTTAATAATGAGGTGTGGGACATCTGTTATTACTAAGCAGAACTAAGTAGAGATTACACGATAATAGATTTATCTTGTTCTAGTTCTCAATATTATTATTATATGGCGTTATTTTTAAAAGCCAAACGTGATTTAATATTGAAGGATTTTGAACATTCAAGAAGAATTATTAAAATGATCAATTATTGATGTGAGACACCTATAGGCGTGGGTAAACCTGATTGTTGGCGTGGCGAGTGTGTCGGTCGTGGCGACGCGATGCCATACGCAAGCGACTGTGCGTAGTTTTTCTTGCCGCACTGAGCTCGCATACCTATACTGATGTTGTTTACTATGTTACAAATTTCGACGTTTCACATCTGCCAGCCGTCTTGTGACGGCTCACAATTTTTTGTTTAGCAATAATTAATTAACTTCTACATGTCCTTATGTTGTTGGGTAAAATTCACTTTTACGTAACATATTACAATTGTTCTATTTCAGACGCCGTGTACCTTTAAAACTCGTATATACCCTTAAATGGGGCTCGAAAATCGCCAAAAACATCCTTACGTAATTAATGAATGACCCCTCAAATGTTTTGACTCTATTTATAACATATAGCAGGTCACAAATACATCAAAATCCATACCTAAACAGTGGAAATGGTTTCAGACCTGACCCGGTTGACCCCGTCTCCACCGGGGCTGATAGCGGAAGCAGCTCCGGTCCTGTACCACGAGCCCGCGTTCTGGTGCAGCATCAGCTACTACGAGCTGAACACTCGTGTCGGGGAGACCTTCCACGCCTCCCAACCCTCGATCACGGTCGACGGGTTCACGGACCCGAGCAACAGTGAAAGGTGATCTCTTGTTTACTCAGTCTCCTACATTCTCCTACATTTCTCTCTTCCACTCTGCTCTGACAACTGTCTTGTGACACCTTTTAAACATAGCACACCTGGACGACCGAGCCTAGCTCGGTTCTTTAAAAACAATTTTAAATTAAAATAAACTGTTAGGTTTGCCTCACAAAATTAGCATTTTTATTAAAAAAGAATCTTTGCTGTCAATCGGATTGGAACTGGGGTTACACGGATTTCCGAAGCAGCCGATTTCCATCTGGGCTATTTTTATTTTTTAGCTATGTTTTTTCATTGCCTAAAAACTCAGTTAAAAAAAAATGTTTCCTATGAATGAAATCTAGCATCGATTTATTTTCGCCGAAATTGCCTACATATTAAGTTTCACAGAAATCGCTGGCGCCGTTTCCGAGATCCTGAATATATAACAATGTAAAAATATACAAGAATTGCTCGTTTAAAGGTATTAGATAAATAAATAGATCTATAAAACATGTGCATCTTACATTAAACTGGAATTAAAAAGAGAATTTCAAAATTAAAACATGGCGCCATCTATAACAGTCGGTGCTACAGTTTCCTAACAAAAAACTAATTTAAAGCACCATCTGTTCGAAGCCTATGAAACTTACGATTAATACCAATAATCAACATTGACTATAATTTAACTTGTAATTATGAAATATTGAGGCCATTTATCGATGTATAAATTATCGTATCTCTCAAGTTGGACCAAGCTATACATAATTGCCAACGTTTCATGAAGATTGGTTGAGTAGTTTCAGAGTTCATCATGGACAAACATCACGACACAATATTTAGAGTAGCGAGTCCGTGCGGATGTTGTCCTGCATTTATAGTAAAAAAAGAATCTCAAAAGTCAATCGCAACGCCACCTACTGGGTCCAATTGTGAATGTAAACCATCCGCGGATCCACTGGAACACGCACGCAACATTTCATCAAACTCGGTCCAACCGTTTTGGAGAAGCTCAGTGACATACACACGTACAGAAGAAATGTATATATAAAGAGATAGTACCTAAATAATACGATAGATGGCGTGCAGGTTTCAACTGATCAGTTTACCTCGTTCAATTTATTATATGTGTATAGGTATATATGAAAGTTTGCAATGGATACATGTGATTGTTACAGGTTCTGCCTTGGTCTTCTCTCCAATGTGAATAGGAACGAAGTTGTAGAACAGACACGCAGACACATCGGCAAGGGCGTCCGATTGTATTACATTGGAGGTATTTACTATCTAAATTGTACTAAATTGTTTACCTATGTGTATCATATATGTTACAACCTTTAACAGGATAAATCGAGCCAATTCTATTATATGGGCCCAAATCGGTTAGTTTGAAAAATCGTTTTTCCTCAATTTCGTGATATGTTTCAGCACCCCTGAATATAGTCCTCGTGGTAAATTTTGATATTTTTTTTTATTTCTTAAAAAGTCGACATTTTTTTTGTAACTTTATATTCTGAAAAATAGGTTGGTAGACACCTCAAAAAAAATTATCTCCAGGTATGAGCTCTTAATTTTAATAGGAAGCTCTTCCGCCTTCAGTTTTTTTTCTTATTATTAGAAAGAAAAATTAATATCTCGGTATTCACTATTTGAAAAAAAAAAGAAACATGTTTTTCAGATTATAACGTAAAAAAAAATTACGTCGAGTTTTTGGCCTACTCTAATGAACATGGTGTCTAATTCATAATGTAACCATATATACAAAGCTAGGCGAAGTCGAGGCAACTGCTAGTAATAATACACGCAATTGATGTAAATAATACTCCAGTAATACAATTCTGGATGTCAAGAGTAAGAGCACCGCATCTATAGTGCAAACGCCCGGTCAATAGTATATGTGGCATGATAATGGAACAAGTGTCCGGTCAATAGATTTGCAAGTAGGACTAATCAATAGTATAAGCAAATGGTCAATAGTATAAGCAAACGGTCAATAGTATTTGCAAACGGTCAATAGTATAAGCAAATGGTCAATAGTATAAGCGAACGGTCAATAGTATGGATACAATAATAATTTGTTGTTGTTCCAGGCGAAGTGTTCGCCGAGTGCCTGAGTGATTCCTCTATATTTGTCCAGAGTCCAAACTGTAATCAGCGTTACGGTTGGCATCCAGCCACTGTGTGTAAGATACCTCCAGGTGTGTGTGTTTTTTTTTTCAATTTTTTTTCATGTAAACTAAGACATAATGGCAGTTATTGATATGACATGAAATGTTACCCAAGGATCCAGGGACAGTATGGACATCCTAACGATAAGTACATACAGTTCTTATATTGATTTAGAAATGGAAGTGGTCGAATTAATTTATATAAAACGTTACTGAAAGTTTAACCCTGCTCTCCTCTCTCTTTCTTATATATCGTCTTGTCTTATTCCACAAAGATACTTTCTACTAAAGGTCAGTTAGTTACTTGTTATGTTGAAGAATTGAGTCAGTGCCGTGTGTGTGTGACAGCAGTATGTCAATCAAATGAAAGGGCGAGATATGTCTACAGTGGCGTCATCTCTTAGTAAGAAACAAACAAATCAGTGGATGATTCATTGTAATACAAAACTCGGTGTTGTCGTGAAAAGTGTCGTGAAAAAAAATATAATCTAAAAAATGTTGGAAATGTTTGAGTTGAGATTGGGATAACATTGATAAGGTGAGATGTAAGAGTGACGACGACGTGTTACAGGTTGCAACCTGAAGATATTCAACAATCAGGAGTTTGCAGCGCTGCTCTCACAGTCGGTGTCGCAGGGGTTCGAGGCGGTGTTCCAGCTGACGCGAATGTGCACCATACGGATGAGCTTCGTCAAGGGGTGGGGTGCAGAGTACAGGTAACACCAACCTCAAATCCCCCACACCACACTCCTCACACGGGAAAACCCCTACGTTCAAACCCATAACCCCGAGTCCCCGAATCCATAATCCCAAGAAAAACCCCGTAACCCCAAAAAAACCCCGATTCCCCAAATCTATAACCCCAAGAAAAATCCCGAATCCCCAAACCACCCATAACCACAAGAAAAACCCCGATTCTCCAAACCCATAAACACAAAAAAAAAAACCGATTCCCCAAACCCATAACCATAAGAAAAACCCCGATTTCCCAAATCCGTAACCCCAAGAAAATCCCGATTCCCCAAACTCATATCCACAAGAAAAACCCCGATTCCCCAAACCCATAACCACAAGAACAACCCCGATTTCCCAAACCCGTAACCTCAAGAAAAACCCTGATTCCCCAAACCCATAACCACAAGAAAAACCCCGATTTCCCAAACCCGTAATTCCAAGGAAAACCCCGATTCTCCAAACCCATAACCCCAAAAAAATCCCCGACTTCCCAATTTCATAACCCTCAAAAAGGAGATTTGGCGGGATTTTAGTCTGTCATGTAGTGGATTTTATATTTTATTCATAATCTTGTGTTATTTCACTATATATTGTGTAAAGTTGGTGGTGTTTTACGTAATATAGTTAGTATATTATGCATAAGTGAAGTGAATGGAAAATAATAACACGGAACATGAAATTCTGAGATGCCACAAAAACTCCCTGGAAGGTTCTAGCACGGGATCCACCATCTTGTTAGAATATGGTTTCACACGACGCTTAATATTGGAATGATCGCCCGAAGTTTGTGATATTATTGATTATGTGACAATGGCAGTAATAATCGGAAAGATTGATTGCCAAAAATAAAGTTTAAAAAAAACCCTCAAAAAAAACCCCCGACTCCGCAAGGTATGGGATCTTTTACCCATCTACGATCTGTCATTTTAAGCGCCTTATCAACCATAACTCCCGTCGCGTTCATACCGGTTCTTCTCGAAGAGTGGGTTGTTTGCCTGAACCGGTAGAAGTTTTAACATTCGTAAGTGCTTTTTCAGGGCCTAATTTGAATAATGTATTTTTGACAATGATTGATTCGATACTAATAAAAAATCAAGTAACTTTACACCCCTCTCTCAGGAAAACCCCGATTATTTGTCTCTAAATATATCTGTGTTGAACAAACAAAGAAAAACAGGCGACATCCGTAACCTATTAAAATATCTTAAATATATAATAATTCAGTGTCATGATGTTTGTCCACGATAAATTACAGAAAACTGTAGGACGAACTTTTATAGAAATATGATAGAGGGTGGAATTTTTTAATGCCACCTGGAGGGAAAGTACTCTAAATATACTAAAAATTGCAAATATTAATACCAAATAAATATTTCTTAATTTTTGAATAGCAATAAAACACTGCATTCACAGTTTTTCGAAAATACTCTTGTTTAATTTATGTCATCTGTTTTCATGTAAAAGACCGAACGGCGCAAAACTTGAGATACACTCGATTCGTTTCATTTCAAAATGAGTAAGATCCAACATTAATCATTCATGTTTGATAATTTTTTTTTTAGGTCTTTCGGTTTTTATACACCGAGAACAAAGTTCAGATTTTGCCGTCCATAAGGCTTAGTTTCTTTTTAACGATGTAATTATTTTGAAACTAGCCTCTGCCCGCGACTTCTTTCCCGTGGAATAGATATACTAACACTAACACGCAGCATTTCTCAAAAAGAGAAAACTTCCCGATTTTGAAACATTTTTCATCTGTGCTTCGCTTCTATTCGTCTTAGCGTGATGATATATAGCCGATTCCCGATGAATGAGCTATGTAACACTGAAAGAATTATTCAAATTGGACCAGTAGTTTCTGAGATTACCCTACAACGTCACAAACTCACAAACTTTACCTTTTACCTTGTACCTTTATAATATTAGTATAGATGCAACACTGCTTAAACTATCCGCTGTAGATGTAAAGTCCACTATATTGATGCTTGAAATATTAATGAACGACGGTCATGTTAAATTGTTGTATTACATGTATGTCTGTATGGAATGTTCCAGAAGGCAGACGGTCACGTCGACTCCTTGCTGGATCGAGTTGCACCTGAACGGACCGCTGCAGTGGCTGGACCGAGTGCTGACACAGATGGGCTCCCCGCACCCCCCCTGCTCCTCCATGTCCTAGTCTCACACGCTCCCACACTCTCCCACATCCCTACGTGTACAGGTAAATACATACAGGTTGAATGTTTAAACAGTAGCAATAGTTATGGGGGACACTCTGCACTCGATTCTAGTTCTAAATCAATTTAAAAAAAATAGGTGCTTGATATTTTGACTTAATTATCTAGAAAAATACAAAAATCATAAACAATCCTCTATCACGTGTCTATGTTAAAGCAGTGTCGATGACTGTCGAGTGATTTCACTTTCACTTGAAAGGGAACGTGGGAACGTCGGGAACAAAATAGAAGAGTTTAATGTCCGTTTTATTATGGAAAGTTATTAACTCCGGGTCGCCGCTTACAGGTTTTATCACCGGCCATTCAATCTAGGTTTATTTAAATGATTATCCATACTTTTGAAAATTTTACAACAGACTTTACCTAAGGTCCTCTTTGTTGTCGATTAGTATTTATTGTGATATTATTATTAGGGAGTATTCACTGAAAAAACTGGATCAAAACAAAGTTCAATAACTATTTATATCCAATTCTTTATTTAAGTGAGCAAAATACTTTATTTGAGCGTTTAGAAGTTACAGTTTTTTAAATATATATCGAGTGAACAACTATTGACCTGTGATACCGTGCTAATGACTATAGCGGGGTTAATACTAATGATCTAAAACGCTATTGGTTGAAGTTGTGGGCTGTTCATTAATTACCTACGATGTGAGACGTCATTGGTTGGAGGTATCGGCTGTTTATTTACCTTGCCTTAAAAGGCGACCGTCGACTAGACGCTGGATATACACGCTCAGACAGTTTGGCTAGTCACATCTACGTATAGCTCGTTAGGGATGTGCGAATATTGCTCGAATCGAATCTAACTTTAATATTCCATTTGAACAATACGAATTATGAATTAATAAAGTTAGAAAGAATAATATTACAATTTTTGAATTATTCGATTTGAAATTCGTATCGAATATTAATATTCGATTCGGAACGCATAATTCTTAAGTTCGAATTATTCGCTCACCCCTACTCGTAACTATAGTCAGTGTAATGTTTCTGTATCAGTTAACGTGTTATTCGATTGTTGTTGGTGGATTGATCGATTAAATAATAACCATGACGTCATACTGCTACTTGGACGCCAATTTATCGCTGCCCCGATATATACTTTCCTTTTCATAATATTTAGTCTTTACTTAAAGAGTGTTTATATAACTTTTTAAAATGTAAACAATGTAAAGAATAAAAACAACATAGCTATATTTTCATAGACTTCGTACACATGTCTAAACCCAGTTAAACTTGCCTAGTA
>JACEII010000113.1:475530-495022 GCA_014332785.1 Antheraea mylitta
GCATATATCAAAGATAGTCGGTGCGTGCCGTCTAACACTAGTATAACGACTGGCCGATAAGATAGGGTTGGAAATGTTTTTGAGTATTTCGTTAAGGTTAAGTTCGTGTTTTGCGTCGCCACGCCAACAATCTGGTTTACCCACCACCTATAGATGCTTCACATCAAAAATTTTAAACAATTATTTTCCCTTGAGGTCCCTTTTTGCGTGACCACTAACAATTATAAATAAGTATATCATATATTTTGATGTTTTTATTTTTTAATATTAAACTGTGTGTTATCTTAGTAATTATATTTTTTTTACGTTACTTTTTCGTGATTCTTGAGAAAGTAAGAAACACAAAGCTAAATATTATAAATTGATGTATTTAAATGTATAAAATATTTAATAATTATAGTGCGAATGTTTCATAATAAGAAACGTATTCGTTCGTGATTTTTAATTATGTAATCGCCTCTAGAAAGAGAGAAGAGAAACACATTTGGTTGTATATACTGTATAAGGAAACTGTGTACTTTATGTCAGCAGAAATTTAGACAAATGTAAACAAATTCAGGATTAATAATTGTAATTCGCTGTTAAAAAATATATATTATATATTTGTATGTATGTATGTTTATATATATATATATATATATATATATATATATATATATATATATATATATATATATTATTTATGTGCATATATGTATATATTTCTTTATCAATTCTCTTTTGCTTTTTATTGGCACTACCTACAAAAGTTTTTGACATCAATACCGCTGGTTAGCTGGAAGAGAATGCCTCATGGCATTAAGCTCGCCAGTGTACAACAAAATGTGTGCAATAAAGAATTCATTCATTCATTCAAAAAATCCGTATTTTCATCATGAAAATCAAAGAGGATATTAATGTTTTTGCCCTTAGAACTTCGGTTCCCTCAAACTCGTCCACCGTCTATATCTTTGTGTTCACTCCTGTGGGTACTATTGTGACACTATTGACACTGTCAAATGTTAAAATTTTTGTAGATACATTATGATAATAAGAATTATTTATTTATAGGCGGATCGTTGTGATATGCAATCTTTACTTAGAGTTCTTGCCTACTGTGTTTTCAATACAAACTCTTCTTGTTATGTTTTGAAAAGAAACACTTCTTGTTTGTGTTTTTAAAAGAAACACTTCTTGTGTGTGTTTACAGAAGAACACTTCTTGTTTGTGTTATTAAAAGAAACCCTTCTTGTTTGTGTTTTTAAAAGTAACAATTCTTGTTTGTGTTTTTAAAAGAAACACTTTTTGTTTGTGTTTTTAAAAGAAACACTTCATATTTGTGTTTTTAGAAGAAACACTTCTTGGTTGTGATTTTAAAAGAAACCCTTATGTTTATAATTTTAATAGAAACACATCTTGTTTGTGTTATTAAAAGAAACATTTCTTGTTTGTATTTTTAAAAGAAACACGCCTTGTTTGGGTTTATAATTTTATGTGTTTCAATTGAAACACTATATATTTTCAATAGAAACACGCCTTCTGTGTTTACTTGCATAAAAACTCAATTTTATGACACCATATCAATTATTTTGAAAGTGAGACAATTTATTATTTACTTCATTAATGTGGATACTGGATTAAATTTAGTTTTCTAGTCGAAGGCATTCGTATAAAACGTGTCAGTTGCGACCTAACATAAAGATAAACTAAGATGGCTGACCAATACATTTAAACAGGCGTATATTAATTAATAATTAGTTTCAAAACGTGCAATTCTTAATTTGGGAAGTAAAATGAAGAAATTTTAATATTGTTGGGAATCTATAATAACTTTATTTTTCTGCCTTTTTATTGACCTATGAGTTTCCTTAACAAGGAATTTCGTTTGATAAAATTGTTTAATTTTTATTTTCATAAAATTAACACGTAACGAAGATCATTATAAGTTTTTGGAACTGAATTATTATCAAACATTTAGGATGCCCGGTTTCTGAGATACATTGTAGTTTATCTGTTCAATAGTGTTATCGGTTCCATAGCTTGTCAAATTGCGTTTCGGAACACAGTCATAGGATAAATGACGGTAAAATTCAACGGGCCATTTGACAGTAAATCTTATGGATAACTTTGTCGTGTCAATAAATATTGGTAGTTTAACCGAGTATCTCAGAAACCGGGCATAAGTGGTAAAACTTCAAATATCTAATGAAAGAATTCGGTTACGTGTATGAGGAGGGCGTATTAAATTGTACCTAAAATCCGTGCTGTGTTTATTAAAAATAATTTGGGTATATTTTGAGGAAAGAGTGTACTCGTGGGTGGGGTTGGGGTAAATCGATCGTAAATCGATTGTAAGTCTATTGATATCGATTGTAACTCGATTGATGCCGATTGTAAGTCGATTGATGTCGATTTTAAATCGATGTAAGTCATATATCCCCCTTTTCCTCCTCTTTATATCAATTGCGAGAAAGGGAGTATTTTAACTAAAAGCAATTCAACATGGAGATACATAGGAAGAAATCCAAATCCTGGGAATAAATATACGTCACGATAGAGATCCTAGTAAGTCGAGATCAAACCTGGCACTTTGACGTTAGAAGAGGCACGTTTTAAAAACTCCTTATAGTGAAGTGAGAAAGAGAAAAAAAAACGTTAGAAAGAGATGTTATTTTGGGAATGTTTATGGTGATGAAATGTCTATGGTTTGTAAACTCGTTGATGGCGTTTTTATTGTCTATGTGTTTCATTTGTTTTAATTAATTGGCGTTGAGACAAACGTGGTTATTCATTTTATTATCTGTATCTTATTTTTAAGTATATTTTGCATAATTTTCGAATTAATTTATGGAATTATCTTTAGACCAAAAACGTATAAGAATAAATTATATTATTATTGTTTTGTTTTTAAAAATATTAACATGCAAAATGCTTAAATATATATAATAAAGATTCAGAGATCAGTTAAAAATATCATATGTTTATATTTTATTTCAATTAATTAATCTAGAAAAAGTTATAAAAAAACGCTATCAACTCGTATGTGTTGTTTGGAAAGGGAATATAATTTATTTAACAAAATACATATTTATTATTAAATACCGACAGCTTAAACACAACACTAGACTCGCAGTTTCAAACTAAAAATTTTGCGTCTCTAATTGCGGTCACTTGTCCAAAAGTAAATCAGTCGTTTACGTGTTAGCGTCACGGGAGGTCGTTAGATATGTTTGTAGTAAAAATATCTAATATTGGTAATTGTTATTTTTAATTCAAACGCTATGAAAATAAAAGTCTCGAAAAGTGATTATGTGAAAAGGCAAATTTAAAAGAGTTAACTTCGTTTATTACCTTTGCAAATAATACACGTTTTAAACTTTATGCGAAATATTCTGTAAAAACGTAAAATAATATAATATAGCAACATGTCAACAGATAAATCACCAATAGGGGATAGGTACTGCGTGGAAGTGCCACAGGGATTTTAAATTTGAAATACATCATCCGATAATGACATGTTAACGTAACTCTTTACAATTGTTTAAACCGTTTTAATATCAAGCCGACGTGATTCTTTACAATTCGTCAAGCGTTTCTAATAACAGGTTAACCTGACTCGTCACAATCGTTCATCCGTTCTTAATAATGAGATGACGTGACTCTTTAAAATTCTTAAATGGTTGTTACTAACAAGTGAACGTAACTCTTGTCAATTATTCGAGCGTTTTTAAAAACAGGTTGACGTGACTACAATAGTTTAAGCGTTTTTAATAACGAGTTGGCGGTGACTCTATACAATTATTTAAATGTTGTTACTAACAAGTAAACATGACTCTTTACAATTCTTTAAACGTTTTTAGTAACAGGTTAACGTGACTCTTTACAATTGTTTAGGTTTTTGTTAACGTGACTTTTTGTAATAAAACCGTTATGTAGAAGTTTTTAATTACAGTCCAACGAAATACTGCTGTTGTGTCAGTGGCTATAATACGTATATCGTGTAAAATAAACTATATTCCCTTAAAATTAAGATATATCATGGTATGGTGCTATATGAGATGGTTTTGGTGCGGATATAGATATATTTGATGTTGTGAGATCGCTGTTTGTATATATATATATATATATAATTAGTGTGTCCAGTTGTTTGTTTCACGTCTTGGTATTCCTGTTTCTACACGTTTTTCGAGAGGTGTTTCGTTTACGTTAGTTAACCCTTTCAAGACGATTTTTATATGGAGAAAAAAAATTAATACTATTTTAAACTGAATTTTCGTACGACATGATGTTATCGTTGTGAGCAAAATTATACCTGATTAAAGGCAGTTAAGTGATCTATTCACAAGCGATACAGGAAATATTACATTGTTTTTTTTTTTTTTTTAATTTATGTCTAAAACACGAGTCGTCGTGTCACTTGTATGCGGTTTAATAAAAGAAAATTGGAAATGATTACTGCATGTGATTTACTATGTTTTAATCATAATTTTCAAATAAAAACTCAGATCGGATGAGAGAATAGTTCGGAAGTTAAATTATTCAAGTTTTGAGTGTCTTATTCGAGTCCTTCATAAGTTAATCGTATCTTGTTTTTTAAAATTCTCGAATCTATTGGTCGTTATAAAGAATCGAATCAATCACGATTTGTTTTGGGAAATATCGTCCAATTTGACGTTCATCGATCGATTATTCTTTGTTCAAGCCTATTTCTAGAAGTTTCTATGGCATTAACTTTGAATGTGGTCACTTTTTGAATAAGAAGATATTGGCATAATATTGATTAATTTACAAAGTGGTAGATTTTTTTAAACAAAGTGTTATAACATATGTCAAAAAAAGTGTGATACTTCTTATAAAATATATATATAAATAAATATATATAATCATTACATTACATAGTATAAAACCGAGTCCTCTGCCACGACTGTCTGTCTGTTCGTGATAAACTCAAAAAGTACTAAACAAATTTTCACGCGGCTTTCAGCAGTATACAGAGTGATGCATGAGTAAGGTTTAGGTATATCATTTGTCAAGATTATGATTGATTTCTACAAACCTTTATAAAGATAGAATTACAAATAGTCTCGAGATGTTATCAGTTCCATTTTAATATTAACACGTTCCGTGCCACGTGTACAACCGGTCGTACACGGTTAACTTTGTTTTTAGGTCACGTGTACCACCGGTGGTACACGTTAGACTTGATCTTTAGGTCACGTGTAACACTGGTAGTACACGTTAGATTTGATCTTTAGGTCACGTGTACCACCGGTGGTACACGTTAAACTTGGTCTTTAGGCCACGTGTACCACCGGTGGTACATGTTAGAGTTGATGCTTAGGCCACGTGTACCATCGGTGTTATACGATTGGATAACTACTGAAAACGAAATAATTACTTATGTCATGTATGATATAACGTAATATTGATGTACGATGTAGGACGGTGAAGCTGTATAAGGCTCGTCAGGCAATGATATTATAATTATATAGATACGTTATAAGCGCTTCGATAGTTCCTTGTTAAAATTTAACTAACTAGATTATTTTTGACGGCTGCTCTGTCAATCCGCCGGTGTGTAAGCAACATATTTTATATTTTTTTTTCGAAATGACTACGCTATTGACCCAACAAGGTCTTAACAGCTTCACCGGACTACTAAGACGAGCGCTTAAGGCAGCCGATTTGTTTTGGCAACCAGCTCAAGGGTGCCCGCCTTGGCTTGGCTGTGGCCTGTTGCATGCAAAATCACGACCTATCTTAACTAACCTAGCTAACTCCTCCATATATTTATTATCGGAAACTTGAGAGTTTTTCAGTTCGATAAGGGAAAAAAGTAAACCCTTCCTCTTTCATGTGTAAGCGCATAGGCCTACACGTGTGTGGGGGTGATCGTGTAGTGTTGTAGCAGTGATGTGTATTTGTGTGTCACCGTATCGCGCAAGCAACGCACTCAAGGGCTCCCTACCGAGTGATGGTACCTAAGCTTGGGCCGCTGCCGTGGGAGGCCTAATCGGGTGTGCAGGAGCGAAATTAACCCCCAGACCACGGCGGCGTGATCTGTGGTTACGCGGGCGTGGGCGTGAGTACGCTCTGTTTCGAGGGACAGGCTGGTACTGATCGTTCGCTGACGTGATTGAATCAGAAGGGTCGTTAAAAATGTGTCGCGGACGTCTTTTATAACGTACAACGTTAGGTACGGGTTCATAGTTTGCGGCGGATACCACTAACGGACTGGGATGATTCGCGCCTTTTTCAAAATAACTTATTGTAAGTGATTTTACATACGCCCAGATAGAAGGGATCTCTAGGTGTCTATGGAGATCGACTCTCCGGACGTACCATGGGGCACCGGTTACTTTACGTAAAACACGATTTTGGAGAACCTGCAGTTTATGAAAGTTATCTTTGGACATATGCGCAAAAACGGGGCAGCTATATGTCATATCACGGGACGGATGGATACACGTCTTATACAAAGTGAGCTTGTGTCTGAGGGACATCTTACTCTTATGATAATGCAACGGATGGAGGCGACCCAAGACCATAGCGGCTTTGTTTCGCACTCTGTCTATATGTGAATTGAACTGTAAGTGTCTAATGTAACACCGATATATTTGACCTCTTCGACCCAAGGGATATCGATTCCGTGTAAGTAACATATAACTTTTTTTTTCACCACCGATATTGTGAATATGGCATCTCACTTCCACATTTTATCTAAGACAGTGTGGAGTTACAATATCACTTTACGTATGTGTGCGTTATCGTGCCATTTGTTTTGTCAAAATATCATGTAAATAACGTATATATAGCTATAATTTATATTATTGCAAATCAGGCCAATAATGTAGACAGTTCGAAAATAAGAGATATGATACATTTATTTTGGAATGCATGGCATGGAACATGTTAACACCAATGCTTAAGAAATGTCATAGAAACTTAATAATGCTTGAACAAAAAGATGGTTGTATAAACAAAAAAAAAAATCATTAATTATCGTTTGATGTCGTTGGCTTATTAAATAAGTTCACGTTTTACAAATTAATGTTATTATTTTAGGTTATAATAAGTTTTAAGATATTTATGATTAATTATCATATATTTTTATATAAACTGAAATGGCTTCCAATATTGTTAATTTGCCGTTAGAGTTGGCGATCTCACAGAGTCAAGTGAGATGTGTCGGTATGTAAAGTTGAACTACAATAAATATGCGTGGTTTTTTTATCTTTGTTTTATTTCATCATCCTATCATATAAATCTTGTATATACCGTGGCTGTTTAAAGAGTGAAAACCTTCAATCATGTGACGGCTCGTTACATTTTTAACATATACAATAATAATATCAAAACAAATACTCATAAACAATGAAGAGAACCTAAGTTAAAGTTTGTTTCAAGACTCTGAAAAGTATGGGTACATTTTAAATAAACCTAGGTTGAATCACCGATGACAAGACTTGCGAGCGACGTCCCGGAGTTTATAACCTTCGATAATAAAACGAGAATTAACCCTTTGGCTTGTTCAAACTTCGTAAAATTATCCTTTGTTTTTTTTATACCAAAAGGCAACAAACAGGCAGATGGCCCGTCTGATGTTAAATAGTTACTGTTGCCCATGGACAACTGAAATACCAAGGCCATCGCTGTTATGTTGCCGAGCTTGAAGAGCGTGTTTTAATGCCTTTTTGCAAAGCCACTTGTCATAACCCTGCAGAACACTGTACCAAGTAACTCATTCCACAACGCCAAAGTGCGAATAATGAAGCTTCTAGAAAACCTTACGGTTGTTGCCATTTTGCTGGGCTTTAGAGTGTGTGGATAACCAGCCAGCCAGCGACAGGACCACCATATTGAAAAGTTCTTAAGTTCTTTTTTGATTGGGTTGAGTTTCATTTCACTTTTACTACACCCGACAGTCATTGACACTGCTTTAGCATAGACGGGTAGAGGATTCACTATAATTTTTGTATTTTCTAGATCAGGGCTGTCCATGCTAGATGGGACCCAGGGCCAATAAAAATAACTAAATATATTGTGGGGCCGCAAAATATTTATAAAAATAAAATACAGGTATAATTGGTATCATTACCTACTTTTTAATTGATTTGTCTTTTACAATTCTGTCAACATCGACCTCAATGTTACTATTAGCTAGACGCAGTGCATGTTTAAGTGAAGTATCTGTTAATGAACACCTGTATTTCGATTTCATAAGCTTTCATTGTTGAATATGCACTTACACAAAGGTAGGTACCGCTCATCATTGAGCCCATTTTTAGCCCGAAATTTGTCAGTATCGGGTAACGTTCAATAAGAAGCTTAAACATTCATTTCCTGTTTCTATTCTGCCCTTGTAAAAGGGGTCTGATTGCAGATCACACATTTCCAGTTGATAATCACTTATCATACTCTCAACTGGGATCGTTAATGAACGAGTGAAGAGTGCTGATCATTCTCAATTTTTTTTTAAATCTGCGAAACGCTGCTCACTTTTGATGATTATGATTGAACAATTTCAGTACAACGACACGCAGTGTACATATGTTGGGGAATTCCAAGTTCTCGAGTGAATAGTGATGTGTGTGGCGTGATCGAATACATGCCCAAAACATTTGAATTTTGTCGAGAAAAATAATTTGCTCATTAATGTATTTAAACAAAGAAGATAAAAAAGATTCTGCGCGCTGCAACAATTCAAGCCGGCCATGGTTGGGACAGTCATGTTCTAGATAATAAGTCAAATAATAAGCTCCTATTTTTTAAATTGATTTAGAACGCGTATCAAGTTCTGAAGTATCCTGTTAAAATTTTGCTAACGAGTAACCAGTCACCCAGTATATATGATAGATGTATGTCGTTGTGTGCGTGTAACGCAAAAAATATTCGATGGATTTTGATAGATTATTTTTACTTCTTATATTTAGTCCTTTTTGAATAAAAATATCACGATAACTTCATCTATACATATAATAAGAATGTAATCTAGTGTCTGTACGTTTCAGATTATTGTGAAAAAAAAATGTAGCGGGTGTCTAGGAATAAGTTATAAAATACGTTTAAATCATTTTTAGAAATGCCTGTTTGTTTGTTTGTTTGAACATGTGTCACTTCCAAAATTACTGCGTTTACAATAACACCAAGAAAATAACGCATAACCTCGAATATTATTTAGTCTTGGTTTTATTAAAATCGGTTCACTCTATCAAAAGTTATTATGATTTTAATGACGGCCAGACTAAAATACGAGAGAAACATAGATAAGTAAATGGAATTATACAGTCAGATGGTTTTAATATTCACGGTTTTTCACCAGATTAGGCCGCCCTCGGTAGCAACTCGAGCCTAGGTTCGATCCCTCGGTAGAGAGCCCTTAAGTGCGTTGCTTGCGCGATACGGTAACACAAAAACGTACATCACTGCTACAACACTACACGATCACCCCCACACACGTGCTACACGCTTACACATAAAAGTGGAAGGGTTTTATTTTTCCTTTATCGAACTGAAATAGTTTAGAAAAAATATCCGACACAAAATACATATAAGAGTTGTCGAGGTATGTATACTTGGTACACATATATGTTTCAATAACTCATATAAGTATGAATATGTAGCTTAGGTTAGGTCAGATAGGTCGCGAATTGCATGTATCAGGCTATGCCGAAGCCAAGGTGTGCCGTGCACCCTTGAGGTAGTTGTCCAAATAAAATCGGCTAAGTACCGCATGCGCGCGCTTTTGTAGTCCGGTGAAGCTGTTAAGACCTTGCTAGGTCAATAGCGTAGTCTGTTCAAAAAAAAAATCACGGTTTTTTTATTAGGTTCCACAAAGTCGTGGGCACAGCTAAACAATAATAATAACAGTCAACGCATTATCAACAGTAGAATATCTCCAACCATATGTTATCCTTTACGTGAAATGAATCAAAAACAATAAGAAAAATAAATAACTATATTTTATTAAACAATACAAATGCCACTTCACAACACACTGTATCACGCACAAACAAAAAAAAAAATTACACACGGATAATTTTAGTACCCGGCTCCCATTTGTAGCGAACTCCCCTTTTCCCTAAAGACGGTTTTCTGACAGACTCCATAGACGTACTATAAGGTAGGTTTCTAGATTGGTCACAAGTTACACTATCCTCGAAACGTATCCCGGACATAGATTCAGTGTAACTGGAAGCGGTTTCGCTCCGTTGCATAACCGAACTGGATCTGCCTACGCTCTGGACGTTGATTTTACCATCTTCAGAGATCATGTCCGCCCGTTTCGGCTGGTAGTTCACGATGCCGGCACAGCTGTGGAATTTGGAGAATTTGTCGTGGACCCTGTGCTCCAGATCGACGTGGAGACTCAGTTGGCGTCTGTGAAAATAATAATCCGATGAATTTCACTTTTTATCACAATTTCATTTTATGTTGAAGCGACGTGGCCTGAGAAGTAAACACGCTAACCTTAGAAAGACTGTTTTTTTTTTTCTCGAACTGACTACGCTATTGACCTAGCAAGGTCTTAACAGCTTTACCGGACTACCATAGAAAGACTGGTTAGTCAGTACAACTTCTAAAATAGTCTTGAGATGGTAACATACTAATAAACTTGCTTTGGGTAACTAGTCCGACTGCCGAAATATGCCTTCAAGCGCTTAACAATATAAAACGTATTTATATTTTGTTAGACTATCAGTGTCATCAGTGTCATCACATGTCATCACATGCGGAGGAAGTGAAACTTCTTTGACTTAGCTGTACATATAATAAGAATATAAATCTAACGTGTATACATGTATATATATTACAAATAGAATATAAAAAGAAAATTACCTGTAATCAAAGTTCTCTCCGCAAAAATGGCATGTGACAGCCGTGTTGAAAGGATTATTAGACGTGACCTCCGATTCCGCAGAAGACGAGAACATCGCCGCATCAACTTTTCGATGAAGGTTCACGCAGCTAACCGTTCTTTTATCAGAATCAGTACTTTCTGCCGTCTCTGTAACTTCACTCTTTGACGACGGACTCTCCGAGTGCTCATGCCTTTTAATTTCGGCAACAATATTCTCTGCATCACCAATTTTATCAAAAAACGATACCATCTTCTTAAGTTTATCTTCAGGCACATCGCATTTACTCAACTCTGGGTCCGTTTGAGTGTCGCTGGCTTTCAAGTTGGACTCTCTTAATGGAGATAGTATGTTGATATTCTTAGAGACTTTGCTAATGCCAATGTGTTCATTTTCGTGATAGAATTTTTCGTATTCGCTCTCAAAGCCCTCGTGACAGTAATGACAGATGTATTTTCGATCGGTGAAATGGCAAAGATTGAGGTGATCGTTGTAGTTTATAATACCTGAAATAAATATTTACAATTACTGCTATACTATCTTCAGTTGTATACATTGTTCACGATCCAGAATTTATATGCGGTCTAGAGTCATTAGAATCTCGCAGAGACATTAGGTCTCTATGTGTGCTCTATTGCATGTATAATGGAGAGTGTTTTGAAGAAAACCTATGGTGCACTTATCGCCGTTTCAAACTCGTATCTTTCTCTGCTGGGTGGTTGCTCATCCACATACCCTAAAGCCCACCAAAATGGCGACAACTGTAAGAAGGTTCTTAGAAGCTTCATTATGCTCACGCTATCGTAATGGGTTACCTGGTACTGTGTTGCCCCAGAGTTATGACATGAGGCTCTTTAAAAAGGCATTGAAACACGCTCTTCAAGGTCAGCAACACAACAGTGATGCCCTTGGTGTTGCAGTTGTGAATGGGCGACGGTAAGCATTTAACATCAGATAGGCCATATTAAAAACCTCTTTGAAATCTATAATTTTAAACGTATATGTATATGTTCTAAGCAAACAATATACATGATATGTCAGTCTTGTAAAAACAGTGTGCAATAATAAATGTCTTATAATTTGCAAATAAATTATTTTATTTCAAAAATCGTCGAGTGACTACAAAATTCAAACCTGAACCCTACAGGCCCAATATAACCGAGACGCGACACGAACAACATATAGCTCCGCGTTAAAAATCGTTGAAATATCGTAAAGTGAAGTTTTTCGAGTAAAACAAGTTACCAGAGCCTAAGTGATAGTACGGAGCATCGATATACATGTGGGCAAGCAAGCACGTCGAGAAACACCAGACCAGAGGAATCTCATGCTAAAACCCTAAAAACATCTATGAGGGATCATACAAAAATACAGAACTAAAATACAACAAGTAAAGTTTTGCCGAGATTCCTCACACAACACTCACATTGACCGAGCATCAAATAGGATCCCGGAGAAAAAGAAAAACATAACCTTCAATACACCGAAACAACAAACACGTGCATTATACATCACAGAGCTGATTACGCGCTCTATGTGTGACCTCCATACGTGACCTCAATACTGCGCGGCGGACCACGAGAACTCATCGAAGTAAATCCGTCCAACGGCACGTAAAGGTGACGTCAGACAAGGTCACCATCTCGAAACAAATCAGCTAGCACATCGAAACAACGGGGTCCAGCACTCGACACGAAAACCGTCTAAAACAGGCAAAATAACACGGCTACGAGAGGGAAGATAAACCACCCGAGTACGGTAGCTTTACCCAGAGGCAACATCCGACTTCACCGCAGACCACCAGCGAGACTAAAGAAACGCACAACACCAGCGTATAGTGAGCAAAAAAAAGAAAAAAAAATCTTGTTAATATTAATTTATTATTGTAATTATATAAATAGTTGTATAAAATCTAACTAACTTATTATAGATTAACCTAGACTATATTTTATAACATACATCCAATAACATTTTTAATAATATTATATTTCAAATATCAAAAAAAAAAAAAAAAAACAAATACTAATACTAATACAAACTTTTTTGTAAAATCCATAAAAATGTCACAGCAAACAAGCACCAAAAAGAGCCATTCGCTGAGAGTCAAAGCTCTTACAAAAACGGCAGCTGCAAAATCCACAAGTTCAGACAAACCGGAGCGCTCAACCAACCAAGTAAAACCAGGTGAGCGCAAAACAGTTTCAGAGACCGGAGACAATACAAACCAAACCGAGCCCAACACCAGACGTCGTATTACACCTCCCAAGGAGGCCCTCGTCACAGAAACCTCCTCGGAGGCATCAACTCCCCGAGAGCATGCGGTGACTTCTGCAGCGGACATTATAGACTGGGAAAATTGTGGTATTTCGCCACCTCGCCCTATTCTGTCCGATGAAGAAAGTTCCGTGGCCTGCTTGGCAAATCAAATGTTGAGAAGAGAGAGACAGAGCCTCCTCTACAGCACACCGGGAAAGCGCACGGGCGCTGTCATGGACCAGGCCACATCTGTAGCAAATGACCTGCTGCAGAAAGGGAAAACGATTCTGGAGCAACCCGGAAATATGCGGCGAGAATACAAGACCATAGTCCTCGAGTGCCTGCAGGGCCTATTCGAAACGACCCTGTCATTATCAGACACCCGCTCGAGACACAAATTCAATCTCGAGAATGAACGCTCTCGACACGCAAAGGAATTCCTAACAGCCGAGAGGGCTCATTCCCGAGAAATTACAATGATGAGACAGACTCTCGTCGAGGAAGTACTCCGAGCAAGGGAAGACCTAACGGAAGCGTTAAAGGAGGTTAGGGCCGTCCGAAGCTGGCTTAATACCGAGATGGACGAACCATTTCAGGAAATCCGTCAAACTGGCAGAACCATCAAGCTGCTAGAGACAAGGTTGTCCCAGGAGAGTCAACAGCCGCTTTTGGAGCCTACAAAAACCACAACTGACCATAAATGGCAGCTAGTGGAGAAAGAGCTCCAGTCAATAAATAAAAATAACAAGCAGCTGTCAAACCAATTAGACACCCTGAGAAGATCAGTAGATACCATAAAAACTGACCTCAAGACACACCAAAGCAATATCCATGACCAAACTCCATCACCCGCATGGCTCCCGGAAGCCAGTCTTGCCCAAATTCAGGATGAAGTGACGGCAGTGCGAGAACTCTCGCAAAAAATCTTCGAGAGGCCACAAACTACCCGTCTCGCCTCTCCTAAGGTAGTGGACATTACTCCTCAACTCCAGCCCATAGCGGAGAGATTGGATATAATGTCATCAAACATTAAAACACTACAAGATAAAAATCAACACCTACAAACACCGGCAGTAAGCATCGAAAGAGAACTATCATTATCGGAAGTAAAGGCAGCTCTCACAACCATCCAAAAGGGTGTCTCACAACTAAGCGCCGGAAAATCAACACCAAAGTCTAATGTAAATAGCACCCCAGACACATATGCAAATATAACATCTAAACCGCCACCACCAAGACGACCAAACCACACCTTGACAGTGTCTTCAACGAATCCACTGGACACAGGGGATACGCTAATAGAAAATATCAAGGTTGCACTAGACACAAAGTCTACAGGGGTAAAAATCGACCGCCTCCGGAAGGTGAAAAACCAGAAAGTCATCCTCAGCTGCGGGACAGAAGAGGACCTAAAATTTGTTAAATCACGTCTTACTCTCCAAGATGGTCTTAAAGCGGAAATCGCAAAATCAAACAATCCCCTACTAATAATAAAAGACGTAATGGCGTACATGACAGATTCTGACATCACAGAAAATATTTTAGCGCAAAATAAACAAATATTGGGACAATTAAATAAAGATGAAACCAAAATGAGGGTTAAATATAGGAAAAAGGCGAGAAATCCACTTGAATGCCATCCAGTCCTCGAGGTTACGCCTAAACTGCACAAACTGTTGTCAGAAACAGGCAAGGTTTATGTGGGCTTACAAAGAAGACTTATCATGGACCACTCCCCTCTGGTGCAATGCGCCAAATGCCTGGGATTTGGGCACACAAAAACTGTGTGCCGAGAAGAATTCCAAAGTTGTAGCCATTGTGGCGAAAGACACAGTTGGGAGAAATGTCAAAAGAGAAAAAATGGCGAACCACCCAAATGCAAAAACTGCAGTGCAGAAAAAGCGTCCATGGGGGACCTAGCACACAATGCCTTCAGTGACGTGTGCCGGGAACGCCACAAATGGGACGCTATAGCGAGATCTCGAGTAAACTACTGCTAAGGGCACCTCAAGCACCACCAGCTCAACTCCCAGAAGAATAGACGAAGCAGGTTTGCATTTCATCCAAGCGAACCTGCATCACTCCAAAACCGTGACCGCCGAACTGCTACAAGTCGCCAAAGACACGAGAGTAGCAGTTGCCCTAGTCCAAGAACCCTACGTGGGAAATACGGGCAAAATGAAACAATATCCCGGCACGCGGATAATTCAATGCACCGGAAGCCAAGAAAAACCAGTGAAATCAGCAATAATAGTTTTCGGAGACAAGCTAAACGTTATACACGATCCGCAGCTTGTCACAGAGACCGAAGCTGCAGTACAACTGGAAGGCGGAGGACTGAAGTTTGGAGCGATATCTGTCTACCTTGAAGGGGATAAGGACATTGAGTCATACCTTAACAGAATTAAGAAGGCCTGCAATAAACTTGGAACCAAACACCTCATCGTGGCAGGAGACGTAAACGCTTGGAGCCACTGGTGGGGCAGCAGATTAGAGGACAACAGAGGAGCAGCCTATAATTCCTTTTTGAACGAGATGGGGTTGGAGATTCTCAACACTGGCAATACCCCAACCTTCGAGGCTCTCAGAGGCGAAAGACTCTACACAAGCATCGTGGATGTTACCGATGCAGTGGTTCGCTCCTGGGAAAGATAGAGGGAGGGAGGAGTGGAGCGAAATCTCATAACATCGGACCATAATGCAATACGCTTTACAATACGCTTGGAACGAGTATTGACAGCACTGCCCTCAGTTTCCACGCGTATTTATAACACAAGCAGAGCTAACTGGTCAGAATTCGCTCACAACTGGAGGAAAAGAACATCCGAGGTATTATAATGGAATCCAAGACCCCAGACCATTTAGAGGAGGCCGCAAAAGCCTATACGTCAACCATCCATGTCGCCTGCTCAATGACCATCCCAAGAGCAGGCAAATGGAATGGAAACCCCACTCCGCCATGGTGGTCTAAGAAGTTGACCGACCTCAAGAAAAAGGTGTTGAAAAGGAAAAGGCGTATCCGTAACGCTGCTCCCCACCGTAGACCACATGTCATTGAGGAGTACCTTCGATCCAAATCCGAGTATGCTGCAGAGACCAAAAGATCCCAAACGGAGAGCTGGAGGGAGTTCTGCACGACACAAGAAAAAGAAAGTATGTGGGATAAAATCTACAGGGTTATCAGGAAGTCATCGAAGACACAGGAGGATGTACTCCTGAGAGACCCGGCAGGTATAACACTTCTCCCCCTTCAGTCGGCAGAACTGCTAGCCAAAACCCTCTACCCAGATGATACTGAGACCACCGACAGCCAGCATCACACGATGGTAAGGGAAATGGTGGACGCCATCCAACCCGGTGACCTACTAGAAGACGACCCTTCCTTCACACCTGTAGAACTGGACTTGGTGCTTAGGGCTCAAAACCCGAAAAAAGCCCCGGGTCCAGATGATCTGACCTCCGATATATGCGTAGCAGCGATAAATTGCGATAGGAGAGTGTTTTTGGAACTGGCAAATAAATGCCTAGGCCTATCGCACTACCCCAAGCTGTGGAAGATCGCTCACGTCATAATACTTAGGAAACCAGGCAGAGAGGACTACACCATCGCAAAGTCTTATCGCCCCATAGGACTGCTACCTGTCTTAGGAAAAATAATAGAGAAGTTGGTTGTAGGCCGTCTACAATGGCATATTCTACCAGCCCTTAATAACAGACAATATGGCTTTATGCCGCAACGCAGTACTGAGGACGCCCTGTATGACCTAGTGGAACATATCAAGACCGGAATTGATGACAAAAAAGCAATACTTGTTGTTTCACTGGACATAGAGGGTGCTTTCGATAACGCATGGTGGCCAGCCCTAAAACAACAATTACAGGTCAAACAAATACCCAGAAACTTGTACGAATTAGTAGGCTCTTACCTCCAAGATCGTAAAATCACCGTTAACTACGCGAGGGAAGCATATGAAAAGGGGATGTCCAAAGGCTGTGTTCAAGGATCCATCAGTGGGCCGACCTTCTGGAACGTCATACTGGACTCACTGCTCGACCAAATCGCAAAGGAGGGGGTATACTGTCAAGCCTTCGCAGACGATGTTGTCATTGTAATATCCAACCAAAATACCGTACCCATGGAAGAAACTGCGAACAATATCCTCCAGCAGGTATCAGAACGGGGTGTTCGAAACAAGCTAAGGTTTGCACCACATAAGACCAATGCCATGGTGATAACCAAAAAGCGTAAATTCGATCCACCCAATCTGTATTTAAACGGCACCAAGATAAACCTAGTGAGCAAGATAAAAATCCTGGGTCTGATTCTTGACAAAAAGCTCACTTTCAATCAACATATAGCGGCAGTCTGCAAAAAAGCAACAAACATCTACAAGCAACTAGCATGCGCCGCAAAGGTAACCTGGGGCTTAAATAGTGAGATAACAAGGACAATATACGTGTCAGTAATAGAGCCCATCATAATGTACGCAGCAGCCGTATGGTCAGAAAAAATGCATCTCACCGGCATAGTAAAGCAGCTCAATGCTATCCAAAGAGGCTTTGCGCAAAAAGTGTGCAGGGCATACCGCACAGTCTCCGTCACATCAGCGCTCGTGCTATCCGGGTTACTCCCACTAGACCTGAGGATAAGAGAGGCCGCAGCCTTATATAAGGTTAAACGGGGACTATCACAGGACTATTTACCATCCGGGACAAATTTGGAGACGATTACGAACTTCGCAGAAAACCCACACCCAGCGAAACTCACTAAAATCGAGTTTTCCCTTCACGAGAATCAAAACTCTGAAAAAATTAACCTCAACCAAATCACCGGCACAAAAATTTACACTGATGGCAGCAAGATTGCAGGGACAGTAGGAGCTGCAGTCAGTTACTGGGAAGGAAATAGAGAAACAAAATTCTGACAGCACAGCCTACATCCAGCATGTTCAGTATTTCAAGCAGAATTATACGCGCTCTTAAAAGCGACACAGATGGTCAAGCTCAGTGGGGAAACTGGGGTTTCGATATGGAGCGATTCTAGATCAGCCTTAGACCTACTGAGTAACCCAAAACTATCGCACCCATTACAGAGAGCAGTACGAGATTGCATAGAAGAAATACGGGCAACTGACAGAGATATTCAACTATTCTGGCTAAGGGCTCACGTCGGGATTGCCGGGAATGAGCGAGCAGATGAGCTTGCGAAATCGGCAGCGCTTAAAGGCGCACCTCACGACTACGACAAGATCCCAGTATCATATGTCAAAAGAAAAATCAGGCAGGAGTCAGTTCAGATATGGCAGGACCGATACAACTCCTCCACCACAGGCGCGATCACGAAGACCCTCCTTCCGGACATAGCTAAAGCTTACCGGTTGACGAGAAAAGTAAAGTGGTCCGCTACTCACGTGTAGATGTTGACAGGACATCTCCATAGATTTAAGCTAAAGGACGACCCAAGCTGTGTGTGTGTGACCCACAAGTGAGAGAGACAGTGTGGCACTTACTACTCGAATGCCCAAGGTTTTCGGCCGCTAGGCAGGATCTCCAAACACAATTGGACATGTCCCTTGACCTGCCAAACCTGCATGCCATCCTAGCAGATAAGGATAGCAGGCCCACATTCCTCCAATTCGCGGAGAAAATATTCCAAATCGCGACCAAGGCAAACAAAAACTGCACTCCGGCGCACCCTCTACAGATGCCCACAATATCGAACCAAAACCCTAATCCCATACTCGGGCCCCAACTTACGCAATACTTGTCAGTGGGTCAACTACTGGCACACGGCGATAGAGGGGTACCAGGTATTAAAACCCAGGGGGTGGCACTCTTCATGGATAATAACTATGAGACTCTCGGTATAAGCTTCTGCACAGTAAGTCTCCGAAACCGCATTGCGATCTCGCCCGGTCTCGCCAAGCTGATAAACGGGAGCACATCTAGAATAGCAATGAAGCGAAAAGCCTTTGACGCTTTGCCCGTGACCATGATAGCGGGTCTCACATGCAGGCTAGTGCGAATCAAAAACAAGATTATAGCACTGCTTGCATGGGAGAACAAAACGCCATTTTCACGGGCAAGTATATTGCTATCCCGAATCGGTGACGTGGGATTATGCGAACACATAACGTCTCGCAGGATCAGCGTCGACGCTATGGCAGTCGCATATGAGAAGGGGGAGGTAGCCGACTTACTGGGCTGCATAAGCGCATCGATGTATCACGAGATAGTTGCCTACGAGAACAGAGGCGCTAGCCTGGACTTCTTGTTACACGAAAAGTCTCCAGGTAAAAACCCTACTTACAATACAGGGACACCAACTTTCGATCTCGGATACGTCGAACCAAGCGGAGCCGAACGATTACAGGCAAAAATAACAGCCGAACGAGCAG
>JACEII010000113.1:505022-574417 GCA_014332785.1 Antheraea mylitta
CATTCTAATGGTAAACGAATTATCGAAATCCGTCCAGTAGTTTGAGTTTATTCGTAATTAACATACAAAAATACTACGATTCCTCTTTATTATAATAGTTTAGAAAAATAATTTGAATCTTATGCTTTACTGATAGGGTCGTTAATAGTGCGAAGCTTGTGTGTAATCACCACGAACGTCGCCATGGCCGATTTAAGTTTAGGGTGCGCCTATAGATGTTTTACATAAAAAATCACATATAATCTGGGTATATGTTTGAGTGAGACCGGGGATAGTTAGGATTCACAATTGGAAACGGTAGTTGTGGCTGCAATCGGGTGTCAGTTTTATTCAATTTTATCGCTGTTAAAAATACAATTGAAACCAGTGATAACCAATTTGGTGCAGACGAAGTTGCACGGGTCAGCTAGTTTTTTAATAAAGCTACATCTAAAACTGACGGTCGGCAGTTATCTTGATAGTGCGTGGGTTCCGGAGGGGCTATGACGTCAAAAGATCCCTACCTAGTTCGTCGAGTATCCTCCCGTTACGAGAGGTACACGGACTATTCCAGATAATGTTCCCGCTATTGAGGTCCTCCGCCATAATGACTGAATCACCTAAGTTAAGCAGCGCCTGCAAATCGGATCAAAGTAATTCTTTGCTCGGTGATAAATACGCGGAGACTAAAATAATATCCGAGTGACCTGTCACACCTACTCTCCACACTGACGCTTCCATATTAGTTAGCGCGGGATCTAACGGCATACAGTACAACGAACGCCTAAAATGATTAAGGTACCACCCCCGCGGGTGACACGGTCGTTCCTTACTATACAATAATTCGCTATTCTAGGATTACGCATACTCGGTTTTAAAAGCGTGTCCGGAGATTTCTCGCGTTGAAAAAGGAGAGATATAGACCGCGTGGTTTTACTTTATTTAGACCCGCGTGGAACTAGACAACTGTTGAAAAGCAGTCAACTTCAAAGAAAGCAGCTACGAAGGGATTTTGTATTTCAATGGCTACTACTAAATAATATATATTTTTTGGATAGTAAAATAAATAGTCTGTATGTATTACCAGTTTATTTATAATATTTTTTACAAACATTAAAATGACAATATATAAAATCTGTAAAAAATAAATATACATCACCTTACATACTAAATAAAAGAATATTAAATGCTTATCCAAAGGCACCTTCAGGCATTAGCAAAGCTGAAACAAAGAAATATTAAATTTTTAATTATTGTACAAATATTTATAACTACAATTAATGTATTTAATTAATTAAGAAATTTTATAACTCATTAGGGTTTTTTAAGTTCTTATTTATGGCTATTTTTTTTTTGTTTTTGCAACTTTCGTTTTCCTATTCTATTTATTTCTTCTTTTTTTTGCTATCTCTGCCACGTGTTCCATGAACTTCAAGAGCGGCTCTCTAGTATCGCCATCCTCCACTATTTTATGTAGTACCCCTTCCGTGAGTTCGATACCTATCTGGGATTAGAGGTCAGACCTGGACGAGTCAAACCGGGGACAGTGATGGAGAAGGTGGATAACCGTCTCCTCGGTATCCGGGTCCCACACACAAGCGGAACTGCCTTTGAACAACTCATTAGGGTTGTAAATTAACTCTTGAATAAAATCAAATTTAATTTATTGTATCGTGCTTAATACAGTTTATTAAAGTACTAGGTGTTACCGGCGGTTTTGAAAGCAAGGAATTTAACAAAAAAAAAAATCTGTCCAGTGTATGTGGTTATGGACACTATATCTTTAGTTTATACTAGTATTTTAAAGAGGTAAAATTTGTGAGTTTGTGAAGTTGTAGGGGGTAATCTCAGGAATTACTGGTCCGATTTGAAAAAAATCTTTCAATGTTCTATCAGTAGGGCCACCATCCTGTCAGAGCATTGAAATTGCCACACGAAAGTTATAATATTATTGTCGAGACAATGAGAGTATCTAGTCTATCTAGAGAGTAATCTAGAAGGTTGGCTGCCAAAATAAAAAATAATAACTTTTTTTTACGTCATAGGAGGCTGAAGCTTTTACTGGTTTCATTATAAATGGGTCGGCTCGACCGGGGTAGTACTACCCTCTCACAGAAAACCGACGTGAAGTAACAGCCTGAGCGAGCCGACCCATTCATGCTAAAACTAATAATAGCTTCACCGTGGCTCTACCACCATAACAAAGTAGCCTAGAACTATCCACAAAATGTTTCCCATGTCGCTAGTTTTGACTTGACTCAGCCTCAAATAAATTATATTTGCTTTTATGTACAAAATATAGATTAATATTTTTCTTTCTCATAATGTTTCCAGTCTCAACAAACGCTTTAAAGTTTTTTTTAAATTTATTTTTGACAATCAATCTTTCAGATTATCACTGCCATTGTCACGTAATCAATAATATTACAAGTGTCGTACGATCATTTCAATATTAAGCATCGTGTGAATCAATATTCTAACAAGATGGTGGCTCCCTTGGAACCTTCCAGGGTGTTTTTGTGGCATCTCAGAATTTCATGCTCCGTGATATTATTTTCCATTCACTTCACTTATGCACAATAAACTAACTATGTTACGTAAAACACCACCAAAATTACAAAATATAGAGTCAAGTAACACAGGATCATGAATAAAATATAAAATCCACTACATGACAGACTAAAATCCCGCCAAAAACTCTGCTCTAAAGTTATATGGACCGCTTAGGGATATATAAAAGTTTTAAAAAACTTACCCGCAATGCAAGCTGTCATGAAGCATATACCGCATCCGGTAAAGAATGCTCTAATTGCCACCTGCAAACGACATTAGAATAATATTTTAATTATTGTCAGACTAGGTACGCTATCGGCTTGATGGGTTTTCACAGCTTCACTGGATTAAGGCAAGCGCTTAAGACACTTCGTCTTTTGGCTCGAGGGTGCCAGAATGGACGAACTTCGGCTTGGACTGTTGTCTTGAACGTAACTCTTCGCGACTCTGTCTAAGCTGAACCAAGCTAGCTACATTCATGTAAGAATTCCTACGACACACATGTATAATTCAAACGTGTATCAGTCTGACAACTATCTGCACGGATTAAAGCCCCATGGCACAGTATAAATATGAGACACAGTACGGAAACTACGAATAAACGCAAACGAAAACAGCACACTCACACAAATACACGCACCGACGCGAGGTTTTGAAAGGAATTCTATGGACAGCACCGCGAGGTTCGCTTAGGGGTCGTGTCGATGCGCATATTTGTGTGAGTGTGTCGCTGCGAGCGTTTATAGGGAGTTTTCTAACTGTGTGTTATGTGAACTGTCCCCATGGGGCCTTCTCACACCTTTTAACCGGGGAAACAGGAACTGCCTTACACATCTACTTCTCCCACAGGTGTTGGCCACTTTGATGGAGGCCCTACTACAATGTGAAGGGTCAAGATGCTAAATCCCTGAAATAGAGGCGTCGGATGGTAGACCTTCCTGTTGAGCTGTAGGAGTCGCATTGGCTAAATGATAGCCTTCACGTTAGACAATAGTCTATAAACGACGGTAATTAACCAAAAAACTATCAGGTAAGACACTTGCCTGTTTGATTTAGAATTAAAAAAAAAAACACTGGCCTGAAATTTCTTCACCCCGCTTATAATAGTAATATTAACAGCCGACTATATTAGAACTGTCCGTACTATTGACCTGACACGCCATTGGTCGAACATATCGGCTGATCTCGACGCCATTGGTTAAACTTATCGGCTGATCTCGGCCGATCGTACATTAGTTGAATTTTTTTTTTTCGAAATGACTACGCTATTGACCCAGCAAGGTCTTGAAGGCTTCACCGGACTACAGTTTAAGTTAAGTTTATTAGTTGAATGCTATAAAGGGAGTGTGTGGCGAGTCATTAAAGACATTCTTGCTCGGTCGTCTCTCTTGAAGGTTGTGTTAAGTAGTTGTTGTTGTATACTGTGAGTTCTTCACATTTTATTTCTATTTCTCTGGGTTTTTATGATTAACTGTGTTAATTGAATTCTTTAATTGTTGATATGTGTTTTTGTATTGATATTTGTGCTATGTTTTATTTTTATATAAATCCACTTTTGGTTCCTAAAATTAACATATTAAAAACTTTTTACTCACATTGGACAGAGTCTCCCTTGTGTTCGGTGCAATGGCGGACACGGCACCTATGACAATGCCCACTGACCCTGGATTAGTGAAGCCACAGAGAGCATAAGTCGCTATTAATTCGGCTCGTGGCTGTGAAATTACAAGAGTGCTTTTATTCCTTGGCTGCATTGCCAGAAATATATAATGCAGTACAACTCCTTTGTTTTTTTTTTATATATCAAAGGAGGCAAACGAATTGTAAAAAGTGATCACTACCGTCCATAGACACTAATAACATCAGGGAAGTCGCAAGTGCATTGCCAGCCTGTGTATGTGAGAGGGGGAGGGGAAAGAAACAGGAAGGGAGGTGGGCCACCAGCGCTCTCACTGGCCGAACGAAACACAACAATGCAAGCACTGGTATTTCACGTCGGCTTTCTGTGAGAGGGGTGGTACTACCCCGGACAAGCCGACCCATTCATGCTGAAAACAGTAATAGCTTCAGCGTGGCTCTACCACCTATTTGTAAATTCGTAAAACATTAGTGACTTACTTTGATACAATCCTCAAAGCAATATTACTTGTATTGGATAAAGCAACTTTGCAAGTTTATAGGAAACCGTAATCGTTACCACAATCTTAGAAACGGTATTGTTCTGGTTTATAAGCCGTAAGTTTATATAGTTTTTTTATAAGCTTTATTTTTTTAATGCGTTTATTTCATTGTATGTAATGTTTTTTTTTTATATATATAATAGGAGGCAAACGAACAAGTGGGTCATCTGATGTTGAGTGATCACCGCCGTCCATAAACACTAGCAACACCAGGGCAGTCGCAAGTGCATTGCCAGCCTGTGTTTAGTGGGGAGGAAGGGAGGTAAGGAGATGAGGGCCTCCGGCGCTCTCATTGACCGAACGAAACGCAACAATGTAAGCACTGTTACTTCACGTAGGTGTTTCTGTGTATCAGGTGGGAGTACCAGGGGCGAGCCAACCCGTTCATGCTGAAACCAGTAATAGTTTCAACGTGACTCGATCACCTAGAAAATAACCCAGTATCCTCTAGTTTGTAACCTGTAGATTCAGGTGAAACATTTTACGTACGGAAGCGGTCATATATTTCCTGCAAGTTTCGTGTATATTGGATACTTACTGACAATAAACCCTCCCTCTTCATCTCTCCCATACGTTGATAAGCTACGAATTCGTTGACGACAGTCTTTAACCCAATTAAAGCACCTACGAGCTCACACTCCTCCCAGGGTACGCCTAGAAACGGATCATTTTTATAGGAGTAAGCAGAGATAATCAATTGTACAGCCGTATACCGTCACAGAGGTAGCTACCCAGAAGTCTTCTTTCCTTTCCAACAGGTTAGAGGCAAGAGTTCAAATTATAAGAAAGTAGATATACCTAAGCAATATTAGAGCTTAACTGAAAAAATGTATTCAATTCGCTTGATTTAGCGTTGCCTAAATTCTGGAGTAATTTTATAGATAGTTGCAAGTGTTGATTGACTCTACTAATTTTCAGGCCATTACTCCAGAATTGTATAAGGCACGTTAGTCGCACAAATACTAGAGTATTGCTTATTTTAAGAGAAATTTTAAAGGCATTGTTAATAGAGTTTCCATTTTTTATAGAAACGGTAATGCTGTTACAAGGCGAGTGTTTACTAGTTACGTTGGGCTATTACTGTTAGCAAGAATATTATTAATTTTATGCTCTTGGATGCCTTTGTATCTTAAGGGTACAACGATAAATTTGTACGATATTAAGAGATCTGTTGTTACAAGGTTTGAAATAAAGACGGTATTTCTTAAAATTTGCTTACTTTGATTATTGGTATAAAGTATTAATAAAGTCAGTAAACGTTAAAAAAAACCCTCGTGAAGTTTTGTTAATGCTGTCGTGTAAGAGAAAAAAAAAGTACTAGCTTCTACTCACGACTTCCTCCGCATGGAATAATTACTTTGCGCTAATGCTAAAACGCAACGAAAGCTCTCAAAAGGAAAAAACACCCCAATTTCGCAACATTCTAAATTCATGAACCCGCTCCTAGTTATCTTAACGTGATGATATATAACCTATAACCTTCCTCGACAAATGACTTATATCACACTGAAAGATTTTTTTAAATCGGACCAGTAGTATCAGATTAGACCTCCTACAACCTTACAAATGTTACCTCTTTATGATATAAGTGTCAATGACCGTCAGGTGAAGTGAATGTGAAAATGGGAACGGCACAAACAAAACAAAAGGGTTTATTTTGCGTTTCATTATCGGAGGTTATTAACTCCGAGTTGCCCCTTGCAGCTTTTGGCACCGGTCATTGCACCTAGGTTTGTTACCTTTGTGTTTGTACTTTTAAAAGTATATATAGATTTATTTATTCAATTTATAAACTATCGGCAGATTGCAGGTTTGTGTCCATTAACGGTCACCAAAATTATAGGTCTCAGGTTCGATTTGTAGTCAGTATACTAGTAGATTTACAAATAAAATAATAAATTTGCAAAATTACACACAGAAATAAAAATTTTATATCTCCTTTTCCAATCGCTAAGTGAATAAAATAACATGCAGATTGAATTCACGAACCGAAAGAAAAGGTTAAAAGAGAAACAAAAACTCACCCATAACCCAACAAAGTGGTATGAACACCTTTCCCATAATCCATTCCAAGTTGATATCAGGGTATCCGAGCAAACCGCCACAATATCCGATGAAGCCGTTCACGAAAGCAACGAAAGCCACAAAGGCAATGATGTTCGCGATAATATTAAGAATTAGCGAAGTGCCGTTGGTTGCACCGCGAGTTGCCGCTGAGAGGACCGATTGGTCTTCACTGAAAGATCATATTTATCTGAATTGTAATTGAAGAAGAGTGACTAACAACCAAAGATGTGTATACATCTGTAGGAACTGTATCCAATATCCGAGTGTGAGGTTTTATAACAAAGAGAAGCGCCATGTCATGCGGGTTTTTGTGTCAAAAGGATATTATAGAGTGGATCAGTATGTGAACGATAGTGATGTCTGGAATTGACTCATCTCTGTGCATCCATTAAAAGCGTTCCTGACATGTACCTAATATATTCTAATCTATACTAATATGATAAAGAGGTAAAGTTTCTGAGTTTGTGCCGTTGTGGCGTTGTAGGGGGCAAACTCAGGAACTACTGGTCCGATTTAAAAAAATCTTTCAGTGTTATATAGCTCTTTTATCGAGGATGGTTATATATGGTATATGGTATTATATATCATCCCGATAAGACCAATAAGAGTGGAGAAACAATATAGTCCAAAGTATCTATTCCACGCGAACGAAGTCAATGGGCAGGGGCTGGTATTATATATATTTGTTAAAAAGATAAACCAGATCGAGTTTCTTGCCGGTCCTTCTCGATGACTGGGTTGTTTTCCGAACCGTTTTGACGTTCATAAGTGCCTTCTTAGGGCCTAAAATGAATAAAGTGATTTTGATTTGATTTAAGCTTTCTTTGTATATTTGCTTTACACCGTGCGTGATGACGACATTACATAACTGACTATAGTTAAGAATGTTTTTATAGATTTTTCTAGAACAGGCACTTTTCAAGTCGATTTAATTTTAGATAAATAATTTTGTTTACTTCACGTCTGGCAGATGTGAATCATCGAAATTGTTTTGCATAAGTTATATGCATTAAAGAACAGATTACGGCAGGAATCAGATATGACATCATGAAAAGATAAAGTATTATAAATTTGTTCAATAAAATAATGATTGTTAATTTATTTTATTACACAAATATTCATTTTCCTTAAATACAAAATTTCGACTCGACGCAGCCTCGGTGTTTTTTGCGGCATTTATCAAAGGGAGCTAGGTCGTCAGCGTGTGCCGTAGTGTAACGAGTGGCCGATAATACAATTTGAATCTTATGTTTATATAGATAAGGTTGCAAATATTTTTGAGTGTTTTCGTACGTGTTTTTTTTTTTATTGAAGCACGACAAAGTGACTGCACTATGCCTGATGGTAAGCATAGTACAATCCAAAAACAGTGGCGACCACCGCGAGACAGATGATCCATTTTCGGTCGCCGCTGTCATGCCGGCCATAATGACGAAAGCCATCCCGGTACTGGATATGCACAGGCTGATCCCGAAATGCGACGCGCAAAAGCGAGTCACTATGACGGGCTTTTTCGCCATGTGCATGGTGGTGGCGACCCAGTCGGGCTTTAAAGCCCTACCACCCCGTTATCGCCATTGCCTCGTTCGTTGATCAGCAGGGTGCACCACGTGTAGGTGAGGTTGGCTTGGGTGTCTCAAGTCTTAAGATGTTACTCGACACCCCTTACACCCCATTTTGCGTCGCTACGTCGCTAAGCCAACAATCAGGTTTGCCCGTGCCTATGGATGTTTCACATCAATACGAATCAAATTATAAATATTTTGCTAAGTTTAAGTTTCGAAAAGGCTGTTATGATTGTGGTATCTACCACCGGTTCCAACAAACGACGCACCCATCGAAAAGAACCGGTAAAAAACTCACCTGGTTTATCTTCACAAACATATACGTTGTTATTACAAAAAAGTTAAACATGTTTTAAGCGCTTGCTTTAAAAATATCTCTCGGTGAATGGTCGCCGTCTTGCTCTTTTGTTTCGCTTTGGTTAGGTTAAGTTACACTTGCGAAAAAAGGATAACGCGATTTTACTTCGGGCGAGCGCGGTGAACTTCGTACGAAACCTTTTTTAAACCAAGTATTTAATACTTGCTTTAAAAAGGTTACGTTCTAAATGCACCGCGCTCGCTGAATGTCCACCAACTTGCTCTTTTCTCTCGCTTTGGTTAGGTTAGACCTGCGAAAAAAGGATAATGCGAACTAGCCTCAGGCGAGCGCGGTGCATTTACTACGGAAACCTTTTTAAAGTAAGTATTTAATACGTATTTAATTTTTATTAATAACACCGATATACTGACTTTGAATTTTAGATAATGCACAGAAAGGGGCCTCATTTTCAGACATTATCGTTCTCATAAAGTTCTAATCTGTGCAGATGAGACTTTTCTAGCAATAAAAAAAACTTCGACAAAGTCGTTGAGTTAGATTACGTTTATTGTTGGAGAACTTCTTACCTAACTACTGGTTGTATATTGTCGGTTCTAGTGAGCGACCGTTTCGTCTCAGGCATAACTAACTTCGCATAACAGAGCGCGGCTGGAGCGGACATCACGCTGGCAGTAACCAAATGCGCCGGTTCTGCCCCAAAACCGATATACGTCGCCAGAATGGTTCCTATATACCAAATGATATTTATATAAAAAAAGAAAACACATTTATTTGCAACACATACCTAAATATTACACACGTACATTGGTTACAAATGCAAATATACGTATAATACTAGCTGAGGTCACACAATACTGTGCCTAAGTCATTACATATCGAATTAAAATTACGATAAACTAATTTCAAAAAAAGTAAATTTTCAAAAAAAAAGAATTAACCGACTTCAATGTCAATCAAAAACTCAACTTCTTCCAATACATCTCTAGGTAGCACACATATTCATATGTTTTGTTTAATTTGATAAAATATTTTTCGTTTTGACGTGACAACGTCTTATAAATTGGTTTGCCGGGTGACACTTCAAGAAACTGCGTTACGCTCCGCTCACGTTATGCGCTCACAATGAGAGCGAGTGAGAGGCACGCGTCCCTTCCACTCGGGCATGGTTAGCCCGCCTAAGAGCGAGAGAGACTACTATACGAAAATTATTTTACCACTCAAAGTCGTTGTCACGTAAAACTTTCGCCCGTATACCGACTTTACAGGCAACCAATTTTTTTTAGTTTGGTACTAATTTAATTGTAATTATTGGTAACAACATGAATTGCTGATGTTGTTTTTGAAAATTCCCTACCAGAATGACGTTCGGTCTCGGGGTCGACCAGAATGAAAACAGCAAGAAGAGTTATAACATGACTAAAACTTGTTATAACTAATCCAACCAAAGCCTCTTGTTCGTTTTATCACAGTGTATTATTCGCAATATAGTTTTTTCACCAAATTTTTACTATGGAATAATATGAAACATTTAGCGCCTTCTGGCAGATTTTTTAATTATGTATTTTTCAAAATCTAGCGACTTTTTAAGTAACGTCTGGAGACTTTTTTATTTCTTAAACGGCAACACTGCCTGTACCACCGATCCGTCATAATTATAAATACCTATTGCTTTCCAAATGCAAAAATGTATAGAGCACAGCAGTCAGCGAGTTTTATGTCAAAAGAGCAAGCATATCATTTTTTTCGCTTTGTATTTTTTTTATTTTAATTTTCAGCTTGGAATATCTCTACAACGCAAATTGACATCAAAAAGAGAAATTCATACATGTATGCTTAGTTTTGCATTTGAAACATTATCTTAGTAATTTCAGAAGGAATTTAAAGATCGTTCACCAGATACTGTAGCGAATCCCGAAGACATGACGATATGCAGTTCCGATGGAGTGAGGTCTTTAAGGTACGGTTTCACCAAAAGTATAGACTCGGTCTGAAATTAAACAGGTATTCATTGAACATGGAGCATTGGAAGCTTTTTTAATAGAATGAAATTCAGGTTGGAGTAAAATGTACCTTAATTAATATTCAAAGCTGATGAGGTTTTGAAAACCGGTATTTTTTTGTTATACTACAGTTACATAGTACACGGTGAAAAGGATTCCTTCATCCAAGACAATATAATTTCATATATGCACTGTGAAATATTTTCTCATTGTAAGATAAAAAATATCTTGAGAATTTAAAATAATATTCATTTAAAGTAAGCGAATACCCTCTATTCCAAAAAACATATACTGTATCGTTTTAAGGTATATAATAGAACCAAGAATATTTTTTTCTTAAATTAAAATATTTCGTATTCTTGGGCTATAGCTATTGTATTATACTAGCTTGAAGAAATTCTGTGTTTTAACTCAAGAAAATGTAATTCTTAGTCCAATTATTTCTACTTTCTGATACTGATACAAAACGGTATTCGTTCAAGGATCGCTGGTGTACGATCAAGGTTAATTTCATTTATCGAAAATTTAGTAATATTGGTTCAAGAGAAACGTTTTTCCCCTCTCGAACTGAATAAACTCTAATTTTCCGATAATAAATATATGGAGGGGTTGTTGAGGCGTGTATGCTTGGTACACATATGCGTTTCAACAACTCAAACATATATGAATAGTTACCTAGGTTAGCTAAGATAGGTCGCGAGTTTGCATGTAACCGGCAACAGCCAAGCCGAGGTGTGCCGTGCACCCTTAAGCTAGTTGCCCAAATAAAATCGGCTGAGTGCCTTAAGCGCTCGCCTTAGTAGTTCGGTGAAGCTGTTAAGACCTTGCTAGGTCAATAGAGTAGTCAGTTCGAAAAAAAAAGTTCAAGAGAAAGTAACTTTAGACGAAGATAAAAGCATTTGTAGGCAACATAGTAGAAATGTCACATAAGATCTTCGTTTTTAAAATCAAGAGTTTCTTTTTAAATTGATTAAAATCGACACGGTTAACGAAATAATACTAACCAATTGTACGTTACTGTGAACATTTACGTTTTTTTACAAAAACCGATAATATTATACCGGTGTCAACCGATAATTATATTTTGTATTTCCGATTATACTCCGTAAATATTAAAATATGTATTAATTTTATTTTAAATTCATACGGTATTTTAAAGTAATCCATCATCTATACTAATATTATAAAGCTGAAGAGTTTGTTGGCTTCAAAGCGCTAATCGCAGGAACTGTTGGTAAAATTTGAACATTATTTCTATTAGATAGCTCATTAATCGCGAAAAGCTATATATCATCACGCTAAGACCAATAGGAGCGGAGTACCAATGACTAATGTTTCAAACAAGAAAGTAACTGTTCCAAACGGATGAAGTTGCTGGCAGAAGGTAGTTTCCAATTAATTTAGTTTTTATTTGCTCTAACTTAATAATTCAATACACATAGTAATATATAATAACAAGCGAGCCCGTCAGACTTTGTCCCGCTATGATTATAAAAAAATCCTCAACAAATTATATACCAAAACCTTCCTCGTGAATCAATTTATCCACTGGTGAAATCCGTATGAAAATCTATTCAGTCGTTTTTGAGTTTATCGCGAACAAATAGACTGACTCTGTAGGGGACTATGTTTTACACCATATATCACATAGTTATTATATATATATAATATACATATATATACTAATAATCTATGCTAATGTTATAAAGAAGTAAAGTTTGTGAGTTTGTGACGTTGTAGGGGGTAATCTCAGAAACTACTGGTCCAATTTGAAAAATTCTTTCAATGTTATATAGCTTATTTATCGAGGGTGGTTATAGGTTATATATCAACACGGCAAGATCAGCAGGAGCGGAGCACCAATGAAGAATGTTTAAAAATCGAGGTTTTGTTTCCGCTTGAGACCTTTCGCTGCTTATTAGCGTTACTCCAAAATAACTATTCCACGCGAACGAAGTCGCGGGCAGAGGCTAGTATATTACAAAATACTTAATTATATAAAATATATATAATAAATAATGATATATATAACATTCAATTCCAATATTTAAAATAACTAGATAGCATATGTGAGTATTAAGGAAATTAAAACAAAAAAAAACCAAGTCCATTATTAAATAAGGTAAAGAATTTGATGGCCTTACCTGACCTAAAAATATATTTCCCACGGCTATAACACTCTCGACGACGGTCGTGCTGGTGGCACTGTGGAGCAGTTCACCAAGCTTTAGACAGAACCACTGGAGAGCACCCCAGTAGAAGAGCATCTCAACTAACATACTGAAGAAGAATATCACGGGCAGAGTCTGAAATGGATATATCTTTTCTGTTTTTTTTTTTCTATACTAATTTAACTAATAATTAATCGATACGAATATTATAAAGAGGTAGAGTTTGTTTGTGACGTTGTAGGGTGTAATCTCAGAAACCACTAGTCCGATTTAAATAATTTTTCCAGTGTTATATAGTGTGTTATTGTAGGCGGTAGAGTCAAGTTGATGCTATTACTGGTTTCAGCATGAATGGATTGGCTCGACTGGAGTACTACCACCCTCTTATAGATAACTGACGTGTAGTAACAGTGCTTACATCGTTGTGTTTCGTACGGTCAGTAAGAGCACTGGAGACCCACCTACCCTCTCCTTCCCCTTCTTTCTTCCTTTCCTCTCAAACACAAGCTGGCAACGCACTTGCGAATCCCCTGGTGTGGCAAGTGTCTATGGACGGTGGTGATCACTTAACATCAGGTGACCCAGCTGTTCGTTTTCCTCGAATAGGATTGGAGCACTAATGAAGAATGTATCAAAAATCAGGGTTTTTTCCTCTTGAGAGCTTCCGCTGCGTGTTAGCGTTATCCCAATGTAACTATTCCATGCGAACGAAGTCGCGGACAAAGACTAGTTTAACAAAAAAAATATAAAGAAGTAAAGTTTGTGAGTTGGTGAGGTTGTAGGGGGTAATCTTAGGACTAAACCAACTCTACAAATTCTTTTCCCAATAGAAATCCACATTATTTGTGTCATAAGACTTTTTGTGGTAATCGGATTTGCATAGTAATTTGGAGAAAAGACGGTCAAATGAAAACGTTTCTTAGGAACGCTGCCTTACCGATGCGAGATATATGGTTAAGTTTTAGAGAACAGTGGTAGAGCTTGATAATACCTACAAAAAAGTCAACGACAGCATATGTCTAACTTGTATATTACAGTCACAAAAAATAGTTTTTAAATTAAAAAAATAATTTAATTCGTTGAGTCGCGTCGCGTCGTTCGCTGTAGGTGAAGGGCATGGCCTATTACGTCTAGGCGATATAGCGTCGCTCACTCACCAGGCCGACTCCTTTTGCAGCTCCTTGGTAGCTATTTAACGTTTTTGTTATTTAAAAAAGAGCTTCTAAAAATCAAATTGTTCTTGATAAGCCATTTTTACCGTGAGATAAATATAAAATGATTTATGAAACAATCTAACATGAATAACAAATGACAATCTTATTTTCTAATGTAACATTCCATATTTTAAAGGTAAATAGTACTTAATTTATCATTTTTATTTATAGTACTTGGGCGACCGAGCCCAGCTTGGTTCTTTAAATAACATTTTGAAATAAAAATTGCCTTATAGAATTATCTCTCTTCTGCTGTCATTCGGATTCGAATTGGGGGTTACACGGATTCTCGAAGCAACCGATTTCCCTCTGAGCTATTTTTATTTTAACAGCGGCGACGAAATTTACCTTTATATTCTAGCTATATTTTTTCATTGCCTGAAAACTCAGTTAATAAAAGTTTTCTATTAATAAAATCTTGCTAGATCGATTTATAGTCCCCGAAACTACCTACATACTAAGTTTCAAGGAAATAGATGACGCCGTTTCCGAGATTCTGAATATATACGAATTTAAAATTTACAAAAATTGCTCGTTTAAAGGTATTAGAAGATGGAAGATTAACGTCCATGATGAATTATTAAGTAATAACATAAGCAAACAGCAATAGATGGATCTTTGAGTAAAAGCGCTTTAGCTTAACCCGTTGAATTTATAAGTACAGATTTCATGGTTTTCGTTTCATTAAATCTATCAATTATGTTAGAGAGATTTCATCCATTTGATTGACCCTAACGATCGATGCAATAAAATTACAGGGTGTAATTTAGATTAGATTTAGATATTAGTCGGTTCGATTCCCGGGTGAAGCAAGAGAATTATCGGAAATCTTAACAGTTTTAATTCTTTTCAAAAATAAAGACTTGTTTCTTTGGAGTAAAATTTGCTATCTGTATTATTTAGAGTACTTTCCCTCCAGGTGGCATTAAAAATTCCACTCTGTATAATTATTGTAACAAATCAAAACTTACGCTAAAAGCGAATACTCCTTCAGTTCTAACAAGCAGGTCACCGAAAGCGAATGCAGCGCCTTCCACTCCATAAGACAAAAATGTTGCCACCTGTAAAATTAATAAAGTAAATATTAATGAAAAAAAATTATAATCTTTACTTAGCAAATTTTAGTTCAATAATTTTACTGGAAACAGCTAAATAGATAAATATTTTACTAATAATAATAAAATCCATACTATTATTATAAATACAAAAGTCCAATTGTTTGTTGATTGGTATGCTTGTTTATTTTTTTTTAACTTTATTTTAGGCAATAAATCTTTTAGATTATTACTGCCATTGTCACGTATGTATGTGAATCAATATTCTAACAAGATGGTGGCTCCCTTATTAGAACCTTCCTGGGAGTTTTTGTGGCATTTCAGAATTTCATACTCCGTGGTATTTTTTTCCATTCACGTTACTTATGCACAATAAACTAACTATATTACGTAAAACACCACCAAATTTACAAAATATAGAGTCAAATAACACAAGATTATGAATAAAATATAAAATCCACTACATGGCGGACTAAACTCTCGCCAAAAACTCCTACTTGTTTATTTGGTTGTTACGCTTTCATGTTTTAGCTAATGAATTGAAATTTTAAATGATATAACAAGAGAAGCAGCGGGAAACAGGTAATCTATACATATAATTAGAATGTAAATCTAACGCGTCTGTACTTTTAGATTTGTAGGAAAAAAAATGTATAGCAGATGTCTAGGAGTAAGGCATCATCATCATTACCCTTATCCCACCTAAGTAGGGTCATCCCAACATGTTTTCTTTCTCCACTCTCTCCTATCAAATATCATCTCAGTATTCACACCTTTTACGCACATATAATTTCTCACACAATCCATCCACGCCTTTTTCGGTCTTCCTCTACTCGTATATCCGAATAAGTGATAAAATATATTTCAATAATTTTTAGAAATGTCTGTTGAGTTGTCTGAACACGTATCACTGCTAAAATATCTTGTTCACAAAAAAACATCACCAAGAAAATAATAAAGCATATCCTCGAGTAACATTTAGTCTTGGTTTTATTAGAATCGGTTCACTCTATCAGTCACTGTTTGTAATCAATCAGTTATTGTAATTTTAATGACGACGCAACTTAAGTACTAGAGGAAAGTAGATAAGTAAATGGGCTTAATACATTCAGATGATTTTATTATATTCCGTTTTTTTAATAAGGTTCCACGGGCGGAGTCGTGGGCACAGCTATAATAAATATGGAGTGCAACGGTGTACTCGAAATCACTTGCGGCCTCGCAACCGAAGCAAATCGAAGGTTTTAAGTTGTGTTTATAGCAACAAAATACTGAAGACTCTAGAATCAAGGTCAGTCATTTGGAAGAGCCACGTGTAATCAATCGTCGCAAAGTTCATCCTGCCCACGTTCAATTTAGGTTTTGTTTTGTCACTGAATAGAGGAAATGCTTTCATAAATCAATAAATGTATTCATCAAGAATTAATTCATTTATTGTTGACGTAAACTGGAGTAAAATTACAAACAAACAGTCTGTTTCTATTTATCAATATATAATGATAATATTTTATATTTACAAGAAAAATCGTATAAAATAAAATCAAGTGTTATTTTAAAACGCTGCACTTTTGGTCCTTCGAGCCAGATAAACTTAAGATGGTGTAAACATTTGGAAAATGTACATACTTATGCGATAGTTTTAAATGTTTTAAGCTTAGTTATTTATCACTAGCTTCTGCCCGCGACTTCTTCCACGCGGAATAGTTACTTCGTGGTAACGCTGACTTTAACTCGCGACTTCGTTTCCGTAGGTGAGAATATTTTTAAAAAATACGTACGTTGACCCCTATTTTGAAACATTCTTTATTGGTGCTTCGCTCCTATTGTTCTTAGCGTGATGATATATAACCTATAACCTTCCTCAATAAATGAGCTATAAAACACTGAACGAAATTTTCAAATCAAACCAGTAGTTACTGAGATTATCACGCAAACAAAATAAGCAAACAAACTCTTCAGATACATAAATATTAATACAGATTTTAAATTAAACTGTAGCAGTTTACAGAAAAACGATATAGTGGTAATAATAGCTGATAATTTGAAGAGATACCGTTACCTTATCAGAGAAGCACTGTAGGGCGTACCTCCCAGTGTCCCATCGGATAAATATTATTCCAAACAGAAACTGAAGAAACAGCCCCATAAGAACAGTCCTCCATTTTACTCGACCCGGGTGAGTTGAGAACACGAATCCTGTGTGAATATTTGCTACTTAAGTGTGTTTATTTCTCTTAAATTTAACATAAATAATTTCCTTACAAAGATTTGACATAGTGTCAGAGCGCAGCTAGTGCTGTTCCCGCAACTTTGTTCGCGTGGAATAGTTACTTTGCTAACACGCAGCGAAAGCTCTCAAGAGGAAAAGACCCTGTTTTTTAAACATTCTTCATTGGTGCTTCATTACTATTGGTCTTAACGTGATGTTATATAGCCTGTAACTTTCCTTGATAAATGAGCTATCTATCACTGAAAGATTTTTTTCAAATCGAAACGGTAGTACCTGAGATTAGCGCGTTTAACCACGCACACCCTCCAGCTTTATAATACTCGATTTTGAAACATTTTTTATTGGTGCTCGGCGTCTATTGGTCTTAGCGTGATATTATATAGCGTATTATCATCCTCGATAAATGAGCTATATAACATGGAAATAATTTTTCATATCGGACCAGTAGTTCCTGAGATTACCCCCTACAGCGTTACAAACTCACAAACTTTACCTCTTTAAAATATTAGTACAGATAAATGGTAAAATGATAAACCTCATCGGTTCTTCTCGATGAGTGGGTTGTTTGTCCGAACCGATGGTAGTTTGACGTACATAAGTGCCTTCTCAGGGTCTAAGTATGTTTGTTAAGTATATTTCTTACCTAAAAGCAGAATTATGAAGAGTCCAAGTAAAGAGATCAGTCTCTCTGGCGCGTTTATAGTGTCCCAGTACAGGAAACCAGCGATCGCGGCCAGAACCAATATGATAAAGCACCAACGGAATAATCTGTCCAAAGGTTTAGTGGCAATACAGTCATTTTTTCAGTTAAAAAAAAGTAAAAAAAAGGTTGTCTGTAAAGTTAGTTTACCGACGATAATTTTACTAAGAAAACATTGATGAAAAATTGCATAGTTTTATAAACTTTTTTTTTTGGAACGAAGTTCCTTACGGCAGGCTTGGAGGAGATAGGGGTTTTGCTGCGCGACCAAACTGAAAAAAAAGGTGATAATAAAACCGTAACGAAAAGTGCGTGGAATAAAACCGTTAAATGTGACGTGCGCTGGCGCGGCAGTCGTATACACAAGCGAGTAGTGTATAATAGCTTTCTCTTTCTCCTTCTTTCTTTTCGTGTTTGTGTGTGTGCGTGTGTGTGTGTGTGTGTGTGTGAATATTTCTTTTTAAAAGTTAATTCTGTCCTAAATATATATACATGTTATTAATAATTCTATTTATATTTAATCATTTTTAGTACTGCAAAACCACCAAAAACCAAAACAGAGTATCAAAAAGCGTATAGGGAACACGAAAAAGCTAAAAAAAATGAAAACAAGCAAGAAAGGTACGATATAAAGCAAAGATATTTTCTAAACTAATGAAAATATTTAAAAAGTTTATTGATTATTATCTTAAATAATTAAAAAAAAATCTCCCTTCAATTCCAAACATTTAAATACATTTATATTTTGATAATTCTATTTTTATTAATTAGCCGAAGGAACTTCGTTCATACCTGGTGACCCACGACACCACATTTCTTTTAAACTTGTTTTTGCAAAAGGGTCATTTGAAATTGGTAAAAGAAACGGAGACAGGGCTGATCGCAATTTGATACGATTCAGTACTTACTCCTTTGAAGTTTTTTTTTTATTTTTTTTATTGAAGCACGACAAAGTGACTGCACTATGCCTGATGGTAAGCATAGTACAATCTAAAAACAGTGGCGACCATCGAGAGACAGATTATCCATCGTCGGTCGCCGCTGTCATGCCGGCCATAATGACGAAAATCACCCGGTACTGGATATGCACAGGCTGATCCCGAAACGCGACGCGCAAAAGCGAGTCACTATGACGGGCTTTTTCGCCATGTGCATGGTGGTTGCGACCCAGTCGGGCTGTATAACCCTACCACCCCGCAAACGTGTTGCATGAGCGTGATGTTAAGTCACCAAGATTTGTTAGTCCTGATATAGCTATATACAAGTCAGAGTGAAAGTCGTGGTTATTGCACAAAGATTTAGATACAGGAGAGGAGAGTCGTTGTAATCAAAGTCCGTTAAATGTCTTGAGATTAACAATTACATGGTTTACAAAATTAACGGACGATTTGATTGTAGACTCCTTTTGCTACAAACCCAAAAGATCGAATGGGCATGTACGGAGATTATCGCAAAGCATTGTGTGCCCTAGTCTCTTCGTGCTAAACTTAGCACAATCTTGAAGCAAGTGTTCAAAATTTTGCACAGACATGTTACAGTTTTATGAACTGGATTCAATAGTTCTCTATAGAAGTGTCACAAGACGAACGCTTAGGTCGATCGCGCCTCCCTATCGCTTGTTCCACGCTCACGCTTGCACGCTCGGCTCAGGCGGAACGTGACAATGAGTCATGCTTTTTCGTGCGTGCAGCTGGCGTTCATCGATGTATAAGATGTTATCATGTCAAAAAAAATTTGTCGCTTTGAACTATTAAGTGAACTGTCACGTTCGGAGATAATCTTCTATAATGTAAATCTAACGTGTATGTAATTTTACGATTTTTGATATTTTTTTTCTATATCAAAGCAGGCAGACACACTGGTGGGTCACGTGATCACCACCGTCCATAGACACTAGCGACATCAGGGACGTCGCAAATGCGTTGCCAGCCTGTATATGGGAGAAGGGGGAGGGGAAGGAAAGGGAAAGAAGGAAAGAGGAAGGGACGTGGGCCTCCGGCTCTCTCACTGACCAAACGAAACACAACAATGCAAGCACTGTTATTTCACGTCGGTTATCTGTGAGAGGGGTGGTACTACCCCGGAGGAGCCGACCCATTCATGCTGAAACCAAAAATAGCTTCAGCGGGGCTCTACCACCTACAAAAATTGTTACACGAGTCTAGAAATAAGTAATAGGATATATTTAAATCATTTTTTGAAATGTCTGTCAGTTTCTATGACCACGTATCATATCACTGCTAAATTACTGAGTTCATAATAAAAATTAAACAAGAAAATCATAAATCATATCTTTGAAAATAACTTTGTTTTTTATTCATTAAAATCGGTTCACTCTATCAAATGTTTGTAGTTTTAATGACGACGTGACTTAAGTACGAGAGAAAAGTAGATAAGTAAATGGACTTAATACATTCATTAATATTTTATTAGTCGCTGTTTCTTTTATTCTTTTATTCTATAAGGGTCCACGGGAACGAGGTCGCGAGCATAGCTAGAAATTTAATATGAATAAAATTCATCATCATTTCACAGTATAAAACAAAGTTCTCTGCCACGTCTCTGTGTCTGTTCGCGATAAACTCAAAAACTGCGTGTCGCGTTTCGGGATCAGCCTGTGCATATCCAGTAACGAGTGACTTTCGTCCTTATGGCCGGCATGACAGCGACGACCGGCGATGGATAATTTGTCTATCGGTGGTTGCCGATGTTTTTAGATTGTACTATGCTTAACATCAGGCATAGTGCAGTCACTATTTCGTGCTTCAATAAAAAAAAACTACTAAATACCTAATACCTTACTCACACAAAACTCCATAGGTAAATGCAGAGAGCTTCAAATTTACTCCAGATCGCTTTCTCGAACCATTTTCCGAAGTATTTCTTCACGATTATAAAGTATATTATGAAGAAATAGACGATTGTAAGCAAGGCTATGAGACTGCCGAAACCGTAGCACAGCTCCAAAGGTTTTGTATCTGAAAATATATAAGGTGAATGTTTAAAGGCTTCAATCTTGTGGTAGTTCGTGGTCACATTTAACCTATAAAATAATAATATCAAAACAAATACTAACAAACATCAAAGAGAACCTTAGTTAAAGTTTGTTCTACAACTTTTAGAAGTATGGGAATAATACATTTAAACGTAAAAAAATCAGGCCTAGCTTTCAATAAACAAGTTTAACGGGGCCCTTTCAAGGTTAAACATAACGTAACTGCTTATAGAGACAACGTCGCACGGTCATACAACGGGAACGCGGGCGCGAACTGATGTGCGGGAGGCGGACCGGACTGCGCGACAGGGCATTATTCATTTTAAACACTAGTTCGTTTTTGCATAAATCAGCTGAAACTGAGTGTATATCAATTTTGCGTTTCTCGAGATAATTAAGTCAAGTATTAAGCACCTGTTTTTTTTAATTTATACAGAACAAGAATCGACTAATGATTATCCTGTAAAAATATTGCTAGCGACTAAACAGTCTCTCGGTATATAGATCATCATTACATAGTATAAAATAAAGTCTTCTACCTCGTTTATATGTTCGCGATATACTCAAGAACTACTGACAGGATTTTCATGCGATTTTCACCAGTGGATAAAGTGATTCATGGGGAAGGTTTAGGTATATAATTTCTCAAGGTTTTTTTTTATTGTCCGAGCGGGATAACGTCTGCCGGACACGCTACTATTAAATACAATGGGGATCATCATCATTACCCTTATCCCTCTTAAGTAGGGTCGGCACAACATGTTTTCTTTTTCCATTCTCTCCTGTCAGATGTCATCTCAGTATTCACACCTTTTACGGACATATCATTTTTCACACAGTTCATTCATACCTTTTTTTTGGTCTTCCTCCACTTGTATATCCTTCCACTATCATACTCAACACTTTTCTAGAAAATTGTAACTAAATTTTCATTTTCATTCACATAAATCCCCATTGTACATTTCACAGTGGGGATTTATGTGAATTAAAAATATATATTTCAAAATAATGGTTAGTACGATTTGGAGTTTTTTGGTGGGATCTTAATCCGTTTTATTTAGATTCCTTGTTGACTCTTATGCTGCCGAGCTTTTCTAAATCGTTTAGACACGATATTACATTAGTACATTGCACTGTTCCTATATATGTAAGAATTACTTACTATAATTCAAATGATAGTACAGACATCCAAAAAAGAATCCTATAATAAGACCGTTGAGAACAAATAATGTTATAGTCTTCAAAGAGGAGCCGTTCTTTTGAAGGAAGTCATCTGTAGAACTTCCCACACGCGTAAGGGTCGTCTCTAGCCAACCCGATGGTTCATACTCCATGTCTTCGTGGAAAATCTGAAATTTAACAATATATGCTGTTTAGAAATTATGTTTATGTTGGTTGCCTTTCTTTGTGAAAGATTCGTGGTGAATCGTGGTTAGTCTGAATTGAAAATCTATACTATAATTATAAAGAGGTAAAATTTGTGAGTTTGTGACGTTGTGATGTTGTGGCGTTGTAGGGGGTAATCTCAGGAACTACTGGTCCGATTTGAATAATTCTTTCAATGTTATATCGCTCATTCACCGAGAATGGTTATAGGCTATATATCATCACGCTAAGATCAATAGGAGCGGAGCACAGATGAAAAATGTTTCAAAATTGGGATGTTTTTTCCTTTTGAGAACTGCCGCGTGTTAGTGTATTTATTCCACGCGAACGAAGTCGCCGGCAGAGGCTAGTACTTTTTAAAAAGATGTTAATTAAGTACCGTAAAAAAAAGTAACTTTGCCCAATTTTTTAGATTTTCTAGTTAATTTCTAAATAGTTGCAATAAACTTAAAATTAATTCGTGGTTATCGTAGACTACTGTTAACCGATCTCTTCTTTGCAAATAATATAGAATAATACTCACAAAATACACTTTTATGTGCGAAAATCATTAATATAGATTGCGGGTCAAAAGCTGATTTTTTTTTTACGAGTTTGCCGATCTTGAGACAAAAATCATAACTTAGTAATGTTTTACCTATGATTAAGAGGTTTTGCGTTATTTTAGACATATAACCAAAGTAACAGAGGGTTTAATTATTAAACGTTAAGAGATTCATATTAGCCGTCAAAATCGAGAGGGCAAAAGACGTAACACATTTTTTGTAAATTTTCACACAAATATGCCCCCTTTTTAATTCTTCACTTACAAATGCATGTATTTCATGACAACTGTGATACAGTAACAACTGACTTGAATGATAGAAATTAATACATCTTAATTTAAGTTTGTTTATTCTTACATTGTATTAATAAAACCATTCAATCAATAATGAAAGTGGTATCAAATGCAAATAAATAATTTTATTGTATGTTGTCCGACTAAATACATCAAGCCTCTTTTTTTACTTTTCTACTATACATTCTGTTTGTTTTTACCATATCAGCAGTTAATTCTAACATCTCCCCTTAATAATATCTATAAGGATTCTACTAAATTTATTTTGTTCCTTATACTTTAACGCTTAGGGGAGAGTGGGGTAATTGAGAGCGACGGGTAATTGGGAACGGTTAGATAAATAGTACATCTCCCTGTACTACACTGTCGCGAACCTATTCTATGACTGAATGGAGAGCCATTCATTGCGTATGCGAAAGTAGGATTGAAAGGACGCACTAGTTTTGTCACTGTAAGTCGAACAAGTATTTTTGTATTTTCGATATAATTTTTGTCATCAGTTATAACGCATGTAAGTATCATATTCTTGAGTTCAAAGGTATTATGTTTTTGCTCATATCATACACGCAGTATCTGTTTTCAAATGTAACATAGATTGAAGTTAATGAAATATGTTTTGAGAGTGGCAGCCATTTTTATGTATATTGACTGATTCGGGTAATTGGGAACGGTATTAGGTAGATAATTTGGAACGTTCCCAATTACCCCTTACCCTCCTAATTACCCATAGAACTGCTGGTTCATTGTGTAAAAATATTTAAACTTTGCAAATTATTTCAGATGCCTTGTAATTACGTAAGAAAGATTGATCAAACGTCTTTCTTAATTACCTCATACCATTCCCGTTTCCCCCACGGGATGATCTCAATTACCCCTTAGGGTATCGGGTAAAAAGGAACGGCAATGTTTTTTGTTTTCGTTTATATTTTTATTAAAACGAAAAAATTTAAATAACGTTTTATGACTACTAAGTATATAGATAACTAAATTTCATGTAGCAATAAAATTTGACTTAGTTTATAACCTTTTTCTATTATTTTTTTTGCGTTTGAAGTTAAGTGTTCCCAATTCCCCCACTCTCCCCTACTATTTCAATCTGAAAGGTTCGGAAACAATGTTATTTTTAGCATAATGAGTGCATAATCAAAGTAATAAAAATATTAATTCATGTCCAACATATCTGTGCTCTCTTTCCACAATTAAATTGATCAAATGTATACTTGTATGTACTTATACATTATAATGTAATATGAAGAAGAATTAGAAAATGTTATTATACTACAATACCTTCATAAAGAATGATTAATTATAATTTATTTAGATATAATTTATAATGATTTACGAGAAAATACTGTTCAGAGATGTGTATATTATTTGAAGTATGGAACGAAAGAACAAAATTAAAAGAAACACAGTTCTAAATTATAATTCTCAATTCTATATAAATAAATGTAGATTATATATTTTAAATTAAATGCATGTCTTAAATATATAATACTTGATACTAAAAATGAATAGCTGTGAAATTAATGCAGCACAAAATAAATATCAATATATGTCATTTGTAAATTAACTTTGAAATGACAACCTTAATAGGGCTATTTAGGTGGGCAAAGTTGTAAATACGGTTTCAAGAAAAGTAATTTGACTTTGCCCACTGATATATTTTCGAATCTTAAAGAAATGTTGGGTTAAATATTTGATATTCCTCGGTTATTTGATACAAAGTTATTGTAGTTAAAAATACTTACCTGTTACAATCGCAAATAAAAATTTACAGAAAGTTTTTCACACCGCTTTTGGCCTTCAAATATTACACTACCAACTTTGGGATGGACTTACGGTTAACTAAAGTGGCAATAGGAAATATTGTCGCTTATATAGCATTATCTATCACAGATATGATCAATTATCTAAGAAATTACACTATAAACCTATTTCAATATTTTTCAAGATCTCTAACAGATGATGTTCTGGGCAAACTCAGATGAATTGGGCAATATTGCAAGGTTTTAGGCTACGAACTATTTTAAAATGTTCATTTTATGTTTTTTTTTTTCAGTTTTTTCTATTCTGCAGACTCTTGGTCTGCACCTTTTTTTTGTTTACGTGTAATGTCTTTTATACGTAAAAATTCGTATCCGTGAGCAAATTTGTTTTCTTTTTTTATTATTCTATGTAATATTAACTATTTTTGATTTAATAACATTATTGTTTTATAACGCTTGCATTACCAATCTTTCATTGTCCATCTTTAGGTTGTAATCCACAATGTCCCGTGCCGGAGCGTTCACGGCCCGATGGATGAACCTATTAACCGCGTCGTCAGTAACGTCGGTATAGTAGACACAGGTGTCGGTGTGCCTAGATATTGCCACTATAGTATATCTTATTTTACGTTACAAATGATGATATCTTCTACGGCAACCAAATAACAATATAATTACACGACTTATGTTTACGTTTAAAACTTTTACGCCCTACGAGGAAGCTTTACTTCGACTCCGTGTAGTAATTCTTCTTACCTCTCCATTGGTAGGTCGTTTTGTTTCCACTTCTTGTAATTCTACGTCAGAGTTCCGAGGTAACTGAAATTAAAAAAAATATTAACGTTATTATTATTTTTTTATATCATAAGAGGCAAACGGACAGTTGGGTCACCTGATTTAAAGTGATCACCACTGTCTATAGGTACTTGCAGCGCCAGAGGAATCGTAGGTGCGTTGCCAGCCTGTGTTTGAGTGTAGGGGGGATGGATGGGAGAGAGGAGATGTGGGCCTCAAGCGCTCTCATTGACCAAACAAAACGCAATAATGCGTGCGTTGTTACCTTCACGTCGGTGTTCATTTGAGCGGGTGTGAGCTGATTAATTCATGCTGAAACCAGTAATAACTTCAGCGTAGCTCTACCAACTACAAAGGCTAGACTTTACAGGTTTTTAGTGTCTGACTTTTAGTGTCTGTGTTAGTGTGTCACAATTACATCTGACGCTAAATGAACGAAATCTAAGATGGTAAACACGCCAATCCTAGAAGGTACTGGCTCCCAAATGTAGCTGTTTGGATTCGTCAACAGACGCTTAGCGATGGTTCAAATTAAGGGTGACAGACTTACAAAAATCACTACCATGCAATGGTACCATTACGAGGTTTTCTTTCTCCGGAAGCTCTGAGTCAGCTACAATGATTACAAGCTTCGATTATCAAGATTGTATCCGAACACGCTATCAACTAAGCCATCATCACTCTAATAGGAAAATGAAATTACATACATCTATTCTGTATCTCCTTTCTATATACTTTCTTCTATATTATAATAAAACTGTAACAAGTCGAAATCTGTACATTAAATATTTTTTGAAAATTTTAATCAGGGTAGACTATGTTATCGATATAGAAGCCAAAAATAATCTTTTTACAATTTTTGTCTGTCTGTCCGTCTGTCCCTATGAACACGCATCACTCTGAAAGTTCTGAACCAATCTTGACGAAACTTGACATAGTGATAACTAATATTACGAGATTGCATCAAACATACTTTTTGTCCCATAAAACGCAGGGGGTTCTTCAGAATAACGGACGAAATTAAAAAATTTCAAGTTCATGAAATTCTTAATGAATTTTGGTAACTTTTCTTTGTGCTATATATAGTAGTAAGATTAGATAACAATTTAAGCTACATGTCATCACCCTGTGCTACTTAAAAAAAAAAAAAAAAAAAAAAAAAAAACCGTTGAGTTTCGAACCTTCGCCCCGTCGCGTCGATCGTTCAATATAACGTAGAGAACGTCACCACCGGACCAAGGCTATTGGACAAAAGTGTGCCAAAATATCAATTACATAGGAAACATTATTTAAGTTGTTAAAAGAAACTGTACTATTATATAAAATAATTCTCAGACATCAACTTAGTATTAAATTTGAGTCCGTAGATAGTTAGGATTCACAATTAGAAACGGTGGATGTCGCTGTAATTGAGTTTATTAATAATTATCGTGTTTAAAAATACAATTGAAATAATAATTGTAATAATCGATTTGGTAGAGATGAATTTTCACGGGTCATATATGTATATTATTGTATAAATAATATGTAAGACATATTAAACGACGAACAACGTTTTATTAATTACTTTTTCACATAAATAAAAAATAATAATAGTATAATAGATGAATTTTATTATTAGTTACATAATAAGAATGAGCTAATCAGTCAAGATAAAACAAAGCTAAAAGGTCCATAGATGGCGCTAAATTGAAATATTTTGAGGCTTTAAAAGTTATATACATATGCGAGTGTTTTTATGTTTATTCAATAGTTTTTTTATAGTTAATCACAATGAATCTAATTGAACCCGGTAAAAATCATCTATCGTCAATACTGGGAAGACATATGTCAGCAATATATGTAGGTTACTTTTTTATATTGGACCCGGTAGGTGATGTTGGGAACGGGTTTTAGGGTTATTTTTAAAGTTTTTTCACATACCAATGGCGTATATATTTGAGTAAGACCCTGTATATTTCGGATTACCAATTGAAAACGGTAGATGTCGCTGCAATCGGGGTTATTAAGATTTTTCGCGTTTAAAAATATAATTGAAACAGAAAATAACCGATTTGGTGCAGACGAAGTTGCATGGGTCAACTAGTACATAATAAAAATGTAAATCATGTCTGTACTTTTTAGATTTTTGTGAAAAAAATTGTTGCAGGTGTCTAGATATACGTAATAGAAAACATTTTAATCAATTTTGGAAATGTATGTCTGTCTGCCTGTTTGTATCAACACGCATCACTGCTTAAGTGATGGGTTCACAATAAAACCACACCAGAAAAAGCATAAAGCATATCTTCGAGAATAATTTAATTTTTGTTTCATTAAAATCGGTCGACTCTATCAAAACTTATTGTAATTTGAATGACGACGCGACTTAAGTACGAGAGAAAAGTAGATACGTAAATGGACTTAATACATTCAGGTGACTTTATTAGTCACCGTGTTGCACATCAGGTTCCATGCAGATGAAGTCGCGGGCACTGTTAGTTATGAATATTAGTTAGGAAGTAAAGATAATATGCATCTTTGGATATTGGTTAGGGTGGTGTGTACGAGTGGGCCAATTGAGTAACTGCCCCTGCTGGCTGATGAAGCTTCTCACGATCGGATTATTGAATTAAAAAGAGCAATTGTTAGCTTGCATAGTTTTAATCTTAATGTTCCCCGTATCTACGACTTTTCGTGTGGGCTAGCACGCGGTAACCGTTCATACGTCACGCTCTTATATAATTATCTGCTTACCATGCACTCTGCCTTGCACGCCTACGTTGTGTCCCTACACGTCGTTGGTTCGATTCCCGTTTAGTCATATATTAAAATTTTAATGCCACGATGATGCAGTCACTGATAGATTGTATACGTAATAGTTTAAAAAAAGACTAAAAAACAACTAATTATCACGTTGTATCTGCTATAAATTATTCTGATATCTAATCATTGCATCGAATGCATCACCACAACCTAGAACTCAAATTAATTTATTAATAATTAGTGCATTACAGGTTATTGATCTAATCTATTACTTTTTTTAATTAATTGATTTATTGGGATTAAATTAAATTAAAATGGAGTTAAGTCATTGTATTATCTTCAGTCTTTGATACAATCTTCGACAAACTTTTCGTCAGCTCTATATATAGATGTGCGTAACCCAATTTTAGGTATGAATGCGTGTTATGTTATATGTATAACATAAAGATAACTTCAGTATACATGTTACGGACTAGTTGTAACACGAACTGCAAGCAGCTCTACCCCACACACATCACCGTCGCGCGTTGGACTGGACACTCTGACTTGAGCCAGCAAAGAGCTATTGACGCATTATCAAATTATATATACTCGTATAGATTTTTACATCTATATATACAATAAGAATATAAATCTAACGGGTCTGTACTTTTTCGATTTTCGTGAAAAAAATTGTGGCACCGAGGGCACTAAGGGCGTACCGTAATGTGGCCTCCGCGGCGGCTTATGCGCTCGCCGGCTTCCTGCCTAGAGAGCCGGAGGTGGGGGTTCTTGCCACCGTGTACGAGTTTACGGCGGCAAGGAAGACTAGTGATATTGAAGAAAGATGGTGGGCGGGGAGGGAACGATGGTGCGATGGAGGCAGGACCTGGCGGACATGCGGTACGGGCGTTACACTATAGACGCTGTACGCCCGATCCTGCCGGAGTGGTACAAAAGGAATTGAGGCTCCTTTTTGTTTCGACTGAAACAGATGCTCATCGGTCACGGTTATTTCGGGTGGTACCTGCATCAGATCGCTCGCAGGGAGCCAACTACCGCATGACATGGATACAGCGCTGCGGAGGACACCGCGCAGCACACTCTGTCTGAGTGTGCTGCGTGGGAGGGACAGCGCCGCGATCTGGATCTGGCTGCGATGGTAGGAACAGATTTGTCGCTGCCGAGTATGGTTTCGGCCATGCTCGGCAGCGAGGAGGCATGGAGAGTGATGATCTCCTTCTATGAGGACGTCATCTCGCAGGAGAAGGCGGCGGTGAGTGTTCGCAAGGGTAACCCTCTGAGGGGCCTTTTTCGCCAACGGAAAATTGGAGGGAGGAGGTGGCGATTTGCCCGCCACCGTAGTAGGACCTGAGAGGACAGGTTGGGGGGCCCATCTCCATATTACACAGGTCCGGCGGACGATGGGAGGCAGCTGATGTGTACCCAGTCTGTCGCTCCTTTAGGTAGGAGCCTGGCGGCCACCTTCCGCCCGGTGAACCGTTGAGGCGGTTATCCAAGGTGACTAGCATAGTTCGATCCCTTGCCGCCCCAACAGTAGGGTCTAACGGTACACCTTGAGAAAAAATAAGTTGTCTGATACGAAATACATGTAAGACTTATTAAGGTACCCACGCTTGATACACACGTGTATCTCAGCAATTCCTATATATCTGAACAGTTAGCTTAGTTTAGCTTGGTTATAATCGCGTTGTTGCGTAACCAAGGCAACAGCCCAAGCCGAGATGTGCACCCTTGAGCTGGATGCTAAATAAAATCGGCCGAGTGCCTTAAACGCCCTTAGTCAGGTGAATGAAAATAAAATAAGAAAACAGAGCTACGCTGAAGCTGTTACTGATTTCAGCATGAATGGGTAGGTACGCCCGGGGTAGTCCATCCTTTCATAGAAAACCGAGAAGTAACAGTGCTTGCATTGATGCGTTTCGTTTAATCAGTGAGAGCATCGGAGGCCCACCTCTCCTCCCTTCGCCCCTTCCTCCTCCTCTCCCCCTTACCCCCTCTCCCTAAAACACAGGCTTGCAGCACACTTGCGACTCCACTGGTGTTGCCAATGTCTATGGACAGCGGTGATCACTTAACATTATATGACCTGTCTGTTCCTTTGCCTCCAATGACAAAAAGATTCACGTGCTTTTAAAAGTTTTCTCTTCAAAAATAAAAGTCAATCAAAAATTAATTCATATAAATTAGTATTTGCTTTGAAACAAGACCATTTTGAAGACAGTTAAATCGCGAACACCAACTATTTACTAATAAATATTTATATAACAATTGTTATTGCATAATTTTTATAACATATACACTTAAATAAGAACATTGTAAAAATAAAACTTAACAAAAGTAGAACGCAAACGTTACACAGTGTCTACCACGGAGTATGAAATTCTGAGATGGCACAAAAACTCCCTGGAAGGTCTAACAAGGGAGCCACCATCTTGTGAGAATATTGAAATAATCACACGACACATTTAATATTATTAACTACACGATAATGACAGGAATAATCTAATTGATTAGTTCCCAAAAAAAGATAATAAAGAAGTGTCAAAAGTGTTCGGCGCCATCATAATTGAAATTACGCGCCGTCCTGATTCATTGATTGATAGTAATTGAAATGGTTCAATATTGACGCCGAATGACAGCGAATGACAATCGCGTATTTCATCGCGCGTCAGTAAACATGGCGGACGTATCAAAGCTCGAACATAATCTAGCTGAAGTGCCTCTCTGTGGTAGGGAAACAATTTCAGAACGCGATTTCGTAATGTTATTAATTTCGTTATATAGAGATAGCCCTGTTCTCTGGAATGTAAACAATATCGGCTACACGGATAAAAGAACACGGACCATCGCCCTACAGAGAATAACAAAAACATTACAAACTTACAAGCCAAGCTTCACGAAAATAGAGTTGAAAAAGAAAATTAACTCATTACGAACGAATTTTAATAAAGAAAGGCATAAAATTGAGGCAGCGAAACGCTCTGCGGCGTCTTTGGACGACATTCCAGAGCCTACGTTATGGTATTATAGAGAAATGTTGTTTCTATGTGACCCATTATGTGAAACCGAGAGTAGCGAGGTATGTTGTATCTACAATATCAAAATAAAACTTATTCTATTTAACTGACACCACATAATTTAATTTCGTTATAATTATATGTCATATGAAGTATAGGATTTGACAGATGCAGTGTTGCCAGTATATCAAAGTAAATTTCGGATAAATAGTTTCCGAAAGGAACAAGTTTTCATAGAATTTATTATTATTTGTCATTTTATTGTTTGTAAAATATATATAAAATACTCTTGTTGTATTCTTACGTCCTGTTCGATAACACAATTTATATTTTCTGTTAACTTAAGTATTCTGCTGTAATATGTCAATATTACTATATTGACTTGTATTGCATATATTGTAAATATAACTTGTCTATGCTATGTCTCAAGTATTTAGTAATTATTATTTTTTGTTACAGTATTCCGCTTCGCAGCAACCAAAGATACCAGACACATCTCTTCGAAAGCGAATTAAAATTATACCAAACGATGAAATTGTCGATTTGCCAAAATATTATTTTCAAAACCCAGAAAGTGAGTCTGAAGTGATAGCAAAAGGTTGGCTTATGAAATTACGCCGATTAGCTCCCGATCAAAGGCTTTACGCAGAAAAAATGATAAACGATATATTATTTGAGGCAGAAATGGGCACACTCACAAGGGAATCGGTTCGAATAACATCTACAATATTTTCAGCCCCTTCCAATACTTTCCAACCGTATACGTAGCAATTTGTGTACAGACAACTTGTTAAATACATCACAATCTTGTAATAACCTATGATTATTTTCACGTAAATGTGAATTATTAGATACCCAAATCAAGATAAAATTATAATTTACATTATGAGACTTGAATTTCAGGCTTTTTAGACATTTAAAGTTACCAGTCTTAAATAACTACAGGGTCAATTAAATGGAAAAAACGAAAGCACAGTAAAGGTCTTAGAGCAAACTATAACTTTAATTATTATAATTGTTTAACATAAGTAATATGTTTTTCTATTTGTTAATTTTGTTTTCAAATTATAATCAACACAGATTCTCGAAGCAAATTTTGTCTATGACTTAATTTCATGTCGTTAATTATCTTTTAAACTCTCATTATAAGGAATTATCTCAAACAAACCCTTTGGCAACATTAACAGTATGCATTATACCACAGAGTACAACGTACGCCACAACATACGTAGTATCCTGTTAGTAGTCTGTGGCCACAAAGTATATTCGTTATACGTTTCTTGTATTTGCCTACATTATACTAATTATGCATTCAAATTTAATTAAATAATATTTCCTAGTGGTTTAAAACAATTTGCACATGTGACAGATTAATCGTAGTCATAACTTTTAACAAAAATAAAATGATCAAGCAGAATGTTTATTTCACGTTACTAGTTTGCGATTGCTATATTTCTTGTTACCAAGACTTGCATGCAAAATCGCGACCTATCTTAGCTAACCTAGCTAACTATTCATACATGTATGAGTTGTTGAAACGTACATGTGTACCAAGCATACACGCCTCATCAACTCCTCCATGTATTTATTATCGGAAAATTGAGAGTTTTTCAGTTCGATAAGGGAAAAAAGTATACCCTTCCACTTTCATGTGTAAGCGTGTGGGCGTGCACGTGTGTGGGAGTGACCGTGTAGTGTTGTAGCGGTGATGTATATTTGTGTGTCACCGTATCGCGCAAGCAACGCACTCAAGGCCTCCCTACCGAGGGATCGAACCTAGGCTTGAGCCGCTGCCGTGGGAGGCCTAATCGGGTACACCAAGACTTAAATACTTCAAATATCTATAGAACATGCAAATCAAGTAGGAATCTTTATTTGTAGTTAAACATGGTATATTCCATGATACACCGTTATTTTTCACATGATATGACGAAAATATTTGTATAACGGTTTTAATTCTACTTCATTGCTTTTTCCTAAGATGCAAACAATTATTTGCTATGTTCATTTATAGATTTCGTTGAACGCTAGTTATGATATTATGAATCCAAAATGCTTGTAAATCACAACTCGCAGAATTCATAACTGTGTTACATTAGGTGATAGATTAATTACATCGTGAGAATTAGACATTTGTACATGCTGAGTATAATACAAAAAATATAGAAAAAGTACAATACATTTTGATTAATATCAATGAAAGCGTTATTTATCCGAAATTTATTGTAAGTACTTCATTTAATGTAACTTTCCTACTTCCTACAGGAAGTGCTTGGTTACCGTCACGTATATAGATGAGACGTGTAGTTATCATAATTAATAAAACAATTTATTTTTGCTTATTTTTAGCTTTTCTTTTATCATCCGTGATATGAAAACAATGACTAAATTTAATTTCACTGCTATAACGTTATTTCAGAGTAGCAATAATTATCAACGGTTTGTATTGTCAGTCAGTGGTACAGTGTATAGATTGCATCAATACAAAAAGCTTATTTTTAGCATTGTATCTGAGTTTTTTGGTTTATCATGTAGTGGATTTCATATTTTATTCATAATCTTGTGTTATTTGACTTTATATTTTGTAAAGTTGGTGGTGTTTTACATAATATAGTTAGTTTATTGTACATAAGTGAAGTCAATAGAAAATAATACCATGAAGCATGAAATTCTGAGATGCCACAAAAACTCCCTGGAAGGTTCTAACAAGGGATCCACCATCTTTTTAGAATATTGAAATAGTCACACGACGGTTGTAATATTATTGTACTATAACGTTCATTAAAACAAAACATTGACTGGCAAGTGTTTCTGCGGAGCCAAAACAAGAAAAAAAAGAAGCATTGTATCTGTAAAAACTTTTAACAATAGACATTGACAATAGTGTATTGTTGGCATACTCTGGAACGCATAGTTGCCGTTTTAGTGACTTTGTCGCTAGATCTAGCGGATTTTGGATATGTTTAACGACTTTTTTTTTCAATCTAGCGACTTAAAGAAATATAGTGGATTCTAACGACTATCTGAATATTGACAATACATAGGGATTTTAGAACTAATTTAAGTGTAATTGCAGCTAAAAACATGAACTGCTTTGTTATTTTTGGAATCCCTCTACCAAAATGACGTTTGATATAGGGGTTAAATCGATTGGATGTCTCTCACTCTATTCAATGATACATCATTTTGTCTTTAATTTTCATTTTACTACCACCGCCAAAAGGAAATAAAAAACCAGTTACTACGTTACGTTCTCGCAAAACAAACTTTTCTTAGTTTCTTTGTTAGATTATAGACATCGATTGACATTGAGTTTAAAAAAGGATTTATGCTCAAAAGTACAATAAAAAATATAGACTAGAATAGAAACATGAAGAACAGTTATAATGTTACTAAAACTAGTTTAATTGATTCAACTGAAGCTGTTTGCTCGTTTTATCACAGTGAAATAAATAGTCGCAATATTGTATTTTCACCATATTTTTTACTATGAAATATTATGAAATATTTAGCGACTTTTATGTGTAAGCGTGTAAGTTTGCAAGTGTGTGGGGGTGATAGTGTAGTGTTGTAGTAGTGATGTAAATTTTTGTGTCACTATATCTCGCAAAGAATATATTCATAACGTCGATGTTATCGAAAACAAAACTTCGATGTGTCGATATTATCGACATGAAAACATCGATTTTTTCAGCTAAACATCGATGTTTGTTCAACTTCGATGAATATCGATCATCCCTAGGAGTAAGACAATTAATACAGCTAGGACTGATTCGAAATTATGATTGTTTTCCTCTGTCTCTAATCTTTTTAAGGAGTTTTTGGCGGGATCTTGAAATAACACGTAGTGATTTTTTATATTTTATCGATAATCTTGTGTTATTTGGCTCTATATTTTGTAATATCGGTGGTGTTTTATGTAATATAGTTTGGTTATTATGCCCATGTGATAAATAATAATACCACGGAGTATGGATTTTCGAATTATCACAAAAACTCCATGGAAGGTTCTAATAAGACGGCCACCATCTTTTTATTTTACGGCATCTTTACGGCTAACATTATTTTATATTATAGTGGAATTGTAAAACAAATAAACAAGACAAACGTACATATAAAACATTTGAGGCCGCTCTATAGTTATAAACGGAATTCGGTAATACAAGGAATTTGTATTATCAACTATATAAATTGTTCGCAATAAATTTTTTATCATAAATGTTTTACGATTACATAAATATCGTTGTGATATTGCAAGGTCGCGCTTTGAAGTAATTTTTTAAACTATATTTTTGGCGATCAATCTTTCAAATTATTACTGCCATTGTCGCGTAGACAATAATATTACAAGAGTCGTGCGATAATTTCAATATTAAGCATCGTGTGAATCAATACTCTAACAAGATGGTGGATCCCTTGTTAAAACCGTCCAGGGAGATTTTGTGGCATCTCAAAATTTCATACTCCGTGGTATTATTTTCCATTCACTTCACTTATGCACAATAAACTAACTATATTACGAAAAACACCACCAAATTTACACAATATAGAGTTAAATAGCACTAGATTATGAATAAAATCCACTATATGTCAGACCAAAATCCCGCTGAAAACTCGAAGTAAATTTTAGTATAGAAATGGGGTAATTTAAATATGTTTTTTTTACGTAATACTATATTATGGTTGCCAGCCGCACTGTTTTCAAGTTTTATTGGTTTTAGGGATACCCTAAATAATTTTTAAATAATATTTACCTATGTTATGATCTAACTGCTATTGGTTCAGTTTAAGTTACCTAATTTTTATTACTTACTAGCTGATATCCGCGACTTTGTCTGCGTTTATTATCTTTAAGTACCTTTACCTACTTTTCTTTCGTACTTAACTCGCGTCATCAGTCAAATTACAATAACTTTTGATATAGTAAATTGATTTTAATGAAACAAATACTGTTACTGGAAAATATGCTTGGTTACGTTTTGTTACAAATGTAGTAGGTACTTGAGCGATGATATGCACAAACAAATATATAGACATTTCTAAAAATTATTTAAATTTCAATTGAGTACGTATTATTAGTCGATTACAATATTTTTTTACAAGAATTAAAAAAATACAAACAAATTATATTTATATTCTTATATGTATAGATTAGCTAATACACGCCTGCTTCACAAGGTATTATTAGGTATTAAATTAAAAATACCTGTACGACCGAACCTAGCTCGGTTCTTTGAAAAACATTTTTAAATTAAAATAAACTGTTAGATTTGCCTCACAAAATTAGCATTATAAATATATATACATATATATATATATATTAAAAAAGATATCTCTTTTACTGTCGCTCGGATTCGAACTGGGGTTAGACGGTTTTTCGAGGTAGCCGATTTCCATCTGAGCTATTTTTGGTTTGACAGCGGTGGCGAAATTAAACTTTACATTCTGTTCATTTTTTTGTCATTGCCTGAAAACTCAGATAAAAAAGTTTTCTACGAATGAAATCTAGCTAGATCAATTTATCGTCACCGAAACCACCCACATACTAAGTTTCACGGAAACCGCTCACGCTGTTTCCGAGATCCTGAATATATAACAATATAAAAATATACAAGTATTGCTCGCTTAAATATTAGATAGATTAATTTTTACTTCAAAAAAAATTCAAAGATTCAATCGCAAAATCATAATATAATATGTTCTAAAATAAAAGACTTGCTCCACGAAGCGCCTAGCCATACGAAAGCCTGGTCGGCTCACCCTCGACTAGTAAAAAAAAGCGTCACACAGGCGCACACTACAAGTGAACTCGTGCAATTTTAGAGTAGTGAGCCCCGCTGAAGCTATAACTGGTTTCAGCATGAATGGGTCGGCTCGTCCGGGGTAGTACCACCCTCTCACAGAAAACTGACGTTAAGTAATAGTGCTTGCATTGTTGCGTTTCGTTCGGTCAGTGAGAGCGCCGGAAGCCCAGCTGTCCTCACCTTCCCTTCTTCTCCCTTCCTCCCCCAACACAGTCTGGTAATGTACTTGTGACTCCCCTGGCGTGTCTATGGACGGTGGTGATCACTTAACATCAGACCTGATGATCAGGTGATTGCCTCCTATGATATAAAAAAAGAATAGTATGATTAAAAATAAAAGACTTGCTCCACGAACCGCCTAGTATACGGAAACCTGGTTGGCTCACCCTCGATTATTAAGAAGGCGCCACACAAGCGCAATCTACAAGTGAACTCGTGCAATTGTGCAAACAACGTGAATTTGTGCACCAATGCACTAGTGAATTTGTTGACTCATGTTACACAAATGCAAAAATTATTAGATATTAGATCACAAAGAGTACAAATATTGTTAAAGAGTTCTTATTATCCAATTCACGACAAACGTCAACTATTAAATATTTCGGGTTTTTTAAAGTGATTTATCTGAAACGCTGGTAAAACGGGCAACACCATAAAGTTATCAGCTCCGCTACGAAAAAAATCGTACATCTGTGGCTGATAATTATCAATATTCAAAGCCAATTTACTAACCACAGAGTAAATTATTTACTCAGTTGAAGTCTGTATTTGTTACCACGACATAATACGTTGTTTGTTTTTTTTTTTTATTATATAGGAGACAAACGGACAGGCGGCTCACCTGATGTTAAGTGATCACCGCCGTCCATAGACACCAGCAACACCAGAGGAGTTGCAAGTGGGTTGCCAGCCTGTGTTTAGAGGGACGGGGGGGATAAGGAGAGAAGAGGGAAGTGGAAGGGAGAGAACAAGTGAGAGGAAGTGGAGATGAGTCTCCGGCACTCTAACTGACCGAACGAAACGCAACAATGTAAGCAGTGTTACTTCACGTCGATTTTCTGTGAGAGGGTGGTATTACCCCGGACGAGCCGACCCATTCTTGCTGAAACCAGTTATAGCTTCAACGTGGCTCTACCACCTACACTGTTACGGTTAAATAATCCTAAATCTATACCAATATTATAAAGCTGAAGAGTGTTTGAGAACGCGCTAATCTCTGGAACTAATGATCCGATTTGAAAAACTCTTTCAGTGTTACATAGCTCATTTATCGAGTTAAATTGTAATATCAATAGTTTTAAAGTATAACAATAAAATGCATATCTATACATGAACAGACGATATGATGACTTATTTAGCCGTATTGAGAGATTTAAAAAATAATAATTGTCGGGGAAAAACCTACACGTGACGTATTGTGCTTACGTTACACTAGCGACGCGTAGTATAAGGTCCTATGTACATGTAATATCGATATTATGTATTTAGTTTATGCAAAAATGTATATAATTAAGGGTAAAAATTTTTTTATTTGTAGAACCAAACCCAGGTATCGATAATTCTAATAAAATTATTTAAATCGGTTTACTAAAGTAATATGTAAGTAGACGAAAATACGCAGACACGAAGTGGGTGAAAATGAAATAAACGATATTTCAATCCCGTAGAGGTTGAATATTTTAGGGTCAGCATTGACCTGAAGTCGCCGTAAAAAAGGCCCGCGGGCGATGGACGCGGGCTCGTCCGTCGCCCTACCAGTTATTCTGCTCAGGCCCGTGTGCTTGAGGCGTATTGTGCCAATGCGCCGCCCACGATCATCGGAGAGGGTAACTCTCGCCCTCCCCTGACGGGTCTACCATCCTGACCCCTCGACCGCGAAGAAGCCTCTGATGAGGGGCCGTCACCTACCGGGAAGAAGACGCATTGCCAGTCGGCAGCTTTAGCTCCCCGGCTTATAGGCGAGTGAAGGCACCATGGGATTTTAGTCCGTGCAAGTCGGACATAACCCATCCTCAGCTGCCCGGCTAGGGTGGGTATCCGTATGGATTTCCCCATGTAAAAAAATAGGGTTTGGATATGTTGGTCAAAATTATATGAGATCACATCTGAGTATAGCCAATTCAAACAGAAAAAAGAATCATTTAAATCGGTTCACAATTGACGGAGATATCGATTAACATACATAAAAAATACATACAACCGAATATTTTTTCGAAGTCGGTTGTTTTAGTTTGTCCCTTATCGAACTGAAATAGTTTAGACAAATTATCCAACACAAAATACACATAAGAGTTGTCGAGGTATGTATGCTTGGTACACATATATGTTTTCAATAACTCATATAAGTACGAGTTTGTAGCTTAGTTTATGTGAGCTCAGTTGGGTCGTGAATTACATGAGCTAGGCAACAGCCCAAGCCAAGCTGTGTCAACCCTTGGGCTAAATTAAAACGGCTGAGTGCTTCAAGCGCTCTTCAATTCGACAAAAAGAAAATGTATATAATTTTCGCTCCGACTGTCCATAATTGTATTTTTTTACTCTAATACAGAAATTTTAAAAATTAATTAATTATGGTCGATTTTCAATCATTGGACAAACAATCAACCAACTAACATAGAGCTCGTATATGTAAACGTACCTTTGAATCTCTTTTCGTCAAACCGGGTCTTGAGGAGTCCATTTTTCCAAACAGCTGTTTGTTAACAATGTGATGATTAAATATAAAACTTGTCACAAATGTTTAAGTAACTTTCACTAAACTCTACCAAACTACACTAATGTTGACGATATTTTCTCTTCTGCAAATAATCTTCGTTAAATGATTCCGCGACATCATTTTACCTGAAAAAAAAAATTAATACTTCTTGTAATCTAATACCTTTAAACGAGCAATTCTTGTATATTTTTATATTTGTATATATTCAGGATCTCGGAAACGGCGTCATCTATTTCCGTGAAACTTAGTATGTAGGTAGTTTTGGGCACGATAAATCAATCTAGGTAGATTTTATTCATAGACAACTTTTTTAACGGAGTTTTCAGGCAATGAAATAAATATAGCTAGAATATAAAGGTAAATGGGAGCTGTCAAAACAAAAATAGCTCAGATGGAAATCGGTTGCTTCGAAAATCCGTGTAACCCCAGTTCGTAACCGAGTGACAGCAGAAGAGAATGTACTCGTTTATTTTATTTTTATTTTTTTGTAAAAAAATGTTAATTTTATAAGGCAAACCTAACAGTTTATTTTAATTTAAAAATGTTTTTTTAAAGAACCGAGCTGGGCTCGGTCGCCCAGGTACTTTTTCATTATATACACAATTATGTTAATCTATGACAGCTTATTATAGAGGGCTAGCGCCTAGCGGCCAGTCAGTCAGTGATTGTTACGCTCTGTACGTAGGCATGGAATAAACCAATCTGCCGTGCATGATGCCTATTATTATATTCCCAGAACTACCCATAGCATGAACACAAGCAATATTGTAAGGATTCTATACATCCTACCCATAACATATTTCTTACATATGCCATCAGAGAATCCAAATACAGATCAAAAAAACTTTATTCAATTTAGCCCCTAAAATGTTTCAGACTCAGTAAAACCAATAACAGTTTCTTAGGTAATAAATAGTGTAAAGTGGTAAGCCTTATGGCAAGCACAGTACAATCCAAAAACAGTGGCGACCACCGAAAGACAACATCGCCAGTCACCGCTATCATGCCGGCTCTTCACGTTACGCTTGAAGGACCCCACATCCTTTGGAAATATAAATGCTTATCGCTGGATTTTTTTCTCGAACTGACTACGCTATTAATCTAGTAAGGTCTTAACTGTTTCACCGGACTACCTTATCGCTGGAGATTTCACATTGCATTGTTAATTTGATTTGGTTATTTGTTTGAATTTAAATTGATTTAGTGATCCACGTTGGTGGTTGGCCACGTGATAAGAGGACATGATAAATGGAGTAAGAGAGTGACACAGTGGTACCCCAGAGAAGGAAAAAGAAAGAGAGGTAGACCACATAAACGGTGGGATGACGACATCCGAAAAGTGGCAGGAGTTATGTGGAACAGAGTGGCTCAAGAAAGAAACGAATGGAAAAGGTTGGAGGAGGCCTTTGCCGATTGGCAAACAGATCTGGAGTTGGTAACGAAGAAACAAATATTAGCTTATAAATAGTTAAATCAGCATAAGAATTAAGGATTCGTTTTAAGTTGTAAGTTTAAACTTAATGTAATTAGTCTAAGAAGGTCTGAATAAAATGCTATTTATTTATTATTTATTATAGTGATCCGTGTTCATTTTCATATTTGTTAATAAAGAAGAGGTTTATTATTTTTCGTTTCTCAGATTTTTTCGGCGGTTTAATATTTTCGTTAAAAAGTTTTTTTAAATATTTTTTTTGTGACCGAAATCGGATTGTTCTGTCAAAAGTTATACGTGGTCATAGATATATATAATCAGTGAGTGAACAATCATTCTCTGTTTTTGTACCCTTACAATTTTTTTCCCAAATTTATATAGGAACAATTTTCGGATATCCCCTTTCCAATAAAAAGGAATTGTTAAAATCACTGTCAATATTTAAAATACGCGCGACTTGAGAACTCCCTCCGTTTTTTCCTCGGTTAATAAAATTATACGAGTTCTACCGTTGTGGCTTAATCAAGCCAAACCTACTCGATAAATTTCGTTTTTTTTTTCTTTTGGTTTTACTACTTAGATACATAATCATTATATACAAAAATATCTTAATATACAACTATGAAAGTGTTAACAAACTAAGATTTTAATTAGCGTAGCGTTCAGCGGTGTGTTTCATTGCCTTGTTAGGCAAGCAGTGTGGTACCTGGTTTTATTTCCGCAGTTAATTTTTTTTTTTTAAATGACTACGCTATTGACCCAGCTAGGTCTTAACAGCTTCACCGGACTACCCGCAGTTAAAATATATTGTTATAACAAGGTAGATGAATCTACTGCTATCAGAGAATAAAAAAACAATAAAACAAGCCTTCGAAACATAAAACTTACTCGAAACAGAAGCGTTTGCATCGCGTAACACTTAAAACAATACTAATCTATACAGAATTTATGATAATTACACGGTGATAACATCAAAAATTAAATATGATAAGGTATATAATCATTGTAAGTATGGCGGACAACCGCGTAACCTACATTTACAGGACAAACCAAATAACCGAATGAGTGAACTTCGGAAATGTAGATTTATAATAAACTAACAAATACCCGTGAATTCGTCTGCGAGGTTTGTTATCTCAATTGTTTTGTTACATCTCAAAGGGTTTAGGCAGCGTTTTCGACGAAAATTCCTAGGCGACCTGACTTTTTCCGACACGTTCGACATTTATCGTTATATGTACAAGAAAAAGTTTGTGTGTACTCAGTACATATGTGAAGTTATACTTCTTTGGCGTAACAAGATAAATATCTTTTCAACATTTTTATCTTTCGCTTTATTCTGCGTTTGTAGGAAAAACGTAACTAACAGTAGAAAAAAGGTATTTAATATATTGAAAGTTTTAATACAAATAAATACAAAGAAACAAAATGTTGACTATAGCTAACTTTAGGGTGTCGGTTTTTCGTGACAGTGTGCGCGCGCATCGTAAAAATTTACTCTCATCAATTTTCCCTAACGCGCCAAAAGAAGTATAACTTCAAGAATCTGACAAATGATATACTTAAACCTTCCCCGTGAATCACTCTATCTATTAATGAAAACCGTATGAAAATCCACTCAGTAATTTCTGAGTTTATCGCGAACAGACAGACAGACGCGGCGGAGGACAATGTTTTATAATTTGTAGTGATATGATCTTTCTCGTGACACCGTCTGCGTGTTTTTCGGCGTTTACACGACTAACAGCAGGCCGTGACTTCATCTAAATGACCACAATAAACATTATCTTCGTATAAATCTACAGGAGCACGCTTTTTCAGGTTTTAAGATATATAATATACATCTATATAATACATATACGTATACAGGCTGAAAGTTTAGACAGTAGCAATATTTATGGATGATACGCAGCACTCGATTCTAGTTCAAAGTCAATTGAAAAATACATAGGTGCTTAATATTTGACCTCATTATCTAGAAAAATACAAAAATTATACACAATCCTCTACGCGTCTATGTTAAAGCACTGTGTCAATGACCATCGGGTGATTTCACTTTCACTTAAAAGGGAACGTCAGAACGTTAGGAACAAAACAAAACAGTTTATTGTCCGTTTTATTACCGGAAGTTATTAACTCCGGGACGCCGCTCACAGGTTTTGTCAACGGTCATTCAACCTAGGTTTATTTAAATTATTATCCTTACTTTTAAAATTCTTAGAACAAATTTAACGTATGGGTCTCTTTGTTGTCTATTAGTATTTGTTGCCATATTATTATTTTAATTCATTTAACATGTGACCATGAATGTCATATCCTAGAATACTGCGAGTATCTCAATTTTCACCTGGTATATATTTTAATCTCGAGTGCTTGATATTTGACCTAATTATCTAGAAACATACAAAAATTATACTCACAGAGGATGTTAAAGCAAATGTTAAATTACCGCCCGGTGAAGTGAAAGTGAACGTGGAAACGTCCTAAACAAAACAAAAGGGTTTATTGTCCGTTTCATTATCAAAGGTTATTAATTCCGGCTCGACCCATGCAGCTTTCGGCACCGATCATTGCACCTAGGTATATTACGTTTGTATATATAGTCTTGAAAGTCTTAGAACAAACTTTGACTTAGGCTCTCTTTGTTGTTTATTGGTATTTGTTTTTATATTATTAGTTTATATGTTAAATATGACCATGAACTATCCTTTCTTAGAAAACGACTAACCTAACATCTAATATATGTCCATGCTGTATATACCCACACGTATTTAGGATGTGACATTTTTTCTTACGGAACATAATGATGCATGTTTATAGCTACTAAGTGCAGTGACATTGTGTTGAACAAGTAGCGTGTTTTAGGATGCCATGCCGTAGGTTCAGGCCTAATATGATTATCGCGATACTTTCTATCAATAGCCCAATGGTTAGCGTTCGGAAACCGCGTCGATTCTCGTAGGTAGGAATCTTTAGGTCACCTCATAAGTGATCGCCGCTGTCCATAGACACTAGCAACACCAGAGGAGTCGCAAGTGTGTTGCCAGCCTGTCTCTGTGGGTAGAGGAGGCGGGAAGGGAAACGAACCGAGGGACCGAACGAAACGCAACAATGCAAGCACTGTTACTTCACGTCGGTGTTTCTGTGGGTCGGGTAGTACTACCCCGGGCAAGTCGACCAATTCATATTGAAACCAGTAATAGTTTCAAAGTGATTTCATCTTAGGATTTCTAATATTATCAAGGTAGGACAACGTCCGCCGGGCCAGCTAGTAGCATATAAAATAATTGAATTTGTATAATTGTATAATATTTGTATAAATAAAAATCTGCAGCAAGAAACTCATTGCTGAATTAAGAATTACAAAGAATACGTATGTTAAGTATGGAAGCGACTTTCTACTGTGAGCTAATTCATATGCAGTAGGTAAACTTTCGATTTTGTAATGTTTCGTAATAGACTTCCTTATTTGTTCTGTTAAGATTTATATAGTTTACTGTAGCTAATACTCGCGACTTCCTCTGCATTAATATCTAAATAATGTATACTACTTGCTGACCCCCGGAACGTTGTCTGCGTGAAATCGATTACCTACCGGTTTCCATTGTAAAAAACCTAGAACCCGATTACAGCCACTCCCACCGTTTCCAATTGTAAAACTAAATAATTCAGGGAGTTACTCATACACATGCCTAGTTGGTTTAGTGAATGACTTACGCAGGTGTGGAAGAAATTTCTATGAGCTACTATCGCGTTAAAGTGACTCATTACATCACTAGCACACTCACACAAATCACTAAGACATGCATTTATACACAAATGGTGGAAGGGTTTTATTTTTTCCTTTATTCGTACTGAATCGAGTAGTTTAATTCGTTTCATTTCCGATATACATGTACCTTTCTGAATCATGCAATTTTCAATTGTACGTCTTACAAAAGAATATATGTATGGATAGCTTAGAATAGTTTAGGTGGCTATAGGGAGGTGGATGCAGGACCTGGCGGACGCGCGCTTCGTGACGCACACCGTCAACGCCGTCCATCCGATCCTGCGGGAGTGGATTGAGAGGAGATGGGGCTCCCTGTCGTTCCGGCTGGTGCAGGCGCTGACCGGACAAGGTTGTTTCGGGTGATACCTGCACCGGATCGCTCGCAGGAAGCCGACCGCCGCCTGCCATGATTGCGGCGCTGAGGAAGATACCGCGCAGCATACTCCCTCTGAGTGTGCTGCGTGAGAGGTGGAGCGCCACACTCTGGTGGCGGTGGTAGGAGAGGATTTGTCACTGCCGAGCGTGGTCTCGTCCATGCTCGTTAGCGAGCAGGCGTGGCGAGTGGCCTCTTTTTGCGAGGAAGTCATCTTGCAAAAAGAGGCAGCGGAGAGGGCTCATGAGGCGGACCCCCTCAGTGGCCGTCTTCGCCAACGGAGGACTGGCAGGAGAAGGCAGCGCTTTGCCCAACTTCTCCTGCCACCGTAGCCGGACCTGAGGGGATGTAGTCGGGGAGCTCATCCCCTTATTGCAGAGGTCTGGCGTACGAGGGGGGGCAGCTGGCGTGTACCCAGCTGGCGTGTACCCAACATCACGGTCTGTCGGTACACCGTGGGGTTTTAGTCCGTGCGAGTCGGACATAACCCATCCTCTCCCCCGGGAGGGCGGGTAACCATAAGGGATTTTGCCAACGTAAAAAAAAAGTAGGTCAGATCGGGTTCTTCCGGTAACAGCCCAAGCCGAGGTGTGCTGTGCACCCTTGAGCATGTTACCTGAATAAAATCGGCTGAGTGCCTTAAGCGCTCACCTTAGTAGTCCGCTGAAACTGTAAAGGCCTTGCAAGGCCAATAGCATAGTCGGTTCGAAAAAAAAAGATGAGGCGGACGTAGCACTATCTATCACTCAGCAACATCAATAATTTCGTTTTGTTTAAAATATGAACGACCGTTAAACTGTTTGGATGTAGTTCTTGCAAAAAACTAAAATCGCGATTTAAAAATGGGGGAGCGGGTAGGAGACTGAAAATTGGGGTTATAATTATGAAAAAGTACAATAAAAAAAAATTGTCAATAAAATTGGAAAAAAATTTGGATAGTGATACTCTGATTACCTAGAGGTATGCAATATATTTAATAGCACCTATTCTCATTCCTACCAAATATACATAAAAAAATCATAAAAATCGGTCGAGCCGTTTCAGAGGAGTTCGAACACTAACACCGTGACACGAGATTTTTATATATTAGATGTACAAAGGAAAAAACTTAAACACCACACCGCTTGTCCTACTTCTCTGCGGTAAGAAAACTCGCATCGCTGAACACGTATTTAAATATATAAAAATCTAGTGTCATGATGTTTGTCCACGATGAACTCCAAAACTACTGAACCTATCTTCAAGAAACGTCTTAATGTTTTCTTTTCTCATTTATTTTTATTTTAAATTGAATTGTCAATGTTGATTATTGTTGTTAAATGTAAGTTTCATCAGTTTCAAACAGATGGCGCTCTAAGTTTGTTGACAGATAAAATTGTAGGACCGATTGTTATAGATATCTCAAAGATGACGTTTTAATTTTGAATTTCATTTTTAAATTCAATTTATTTTATAGTGCACGTGTTCTGTTAATCTATTTATTACGTAATCTCGCTTTTCCTGTATCCATTTTTATTACATTTTCATGCCTTGTGTGTTATTTACAGTTATTAATTGAGCCACAGCAATGCGTGGTCGAGTCAGGTAATTGGTTACAAAATCGTAGTTTCTTAAAACTTTTACCACTATATATTAAACTAGCATCTGCCCGCTACTTCGTTCGCGTGGAATAAATACACTAACACGCAGTAGTTCTCAAAAGGAAAAAACATCCCCATTTTGAAATATTTTTCACCTGTGCTCCGCTCCTATTGATCTTAGCGTGATGATTATAGCCTATAACCATTCTCGATGAAGGAGCTATATAACACTGAAAGAATTATTCAAATCGGACCAGTAGTTCCTGAGATTATCCCCTACAACACCACAACATCACAACGTCACAAACTCACAAACTTTACCTCTTTATAATATTAGTATAGATGAAAGTATCGTAACATTTTTTCGAAATAACGACTATCTAAAAAGTAAAATTAAAAAAAAAATCTATCGAGTAGTTTTGAGTACATAACGCTACAACAGACCTAGCATTATAGTTTTGTAGGTGGTAGAGCCACGCTGAAGCTATTATTGGTTTCAGCATGAATGGGTCGGCTCGTGCGGGGTAGTACCACCCGACCCACAGAAAACCGACGTGAAATAACAATGCTAGCATTGTTGTTTCTTTCGGTCAGTGAGAGTGCCGGAGGCCCACCTTCCTCTTTCCTCCTTTCCCTTTCCTTCCCCTCCCCCCTTTCCCACATACAGGGTGGCAACGCACTTGCGACTTCCCAGATGTCGCTAGTGTCTATGGACGGTGGTGATCACTTAACATCAAGTGACCCACCAGCTCGTTTCCCTCCTTTGATATAAAAAAAATGTATTATATAAATATACTACTTAACTCAGTTCACACAAAAATCAAGTTTTGTAACCTCTATCCAACTTTATATCGATTTTCCTTATGATCTCATGACACTAATTTGGTTTTACCGCACTAGTCATTACAAATGATGTTTATATGTACTGGCTTATATTCGTAGGTTTCGTGTATGCCCCACTGATGTGATAAATATTCGCGGTTACGTACTTTTTCTCGTCCTTCGCGTCTGCCGGAAAACCGCACAAATATGACCTTATGGTATACGGTTATTCCACAATCGATTTATACAATACTAGCTTCTGCCCGCGACTTCATCCTCGTGGAATAGTTCCTTTGGGCTACCGCTAATACGCAGCGGAAGCTCTCGAAAGCCAAAAATAAAAGATTTTAAAACATTGTTTATTGGTGCTCCGCTCCTATTGGTCTTAGCGTGATGATATATAAGCTATATCCTTTCTCGATAAATAAGTATTAGTAGTTCCTGAGATTACCCCCTACAACGACACAAACTCAAAAACTTTACCCCTTTATAATATTAGTATAGATATTTTGATAATATTTTCTTAATAAATATACAACGATTCTACAACAGAGTGATTAGTCTAATAACCAAGCTGATCTTTTTGTAAGTCAGAAATATAAAAATAATATAAAAAAAAAATAACAAAACGTGAATATGACGCGGTGTTCGTTCACCCATCTAAGTAGTGACCGCGCTCAACATTGCTTAACTTCGGTAATCGGACGAGAACTGGTGTTTTCAACATTCTACCCGACACAGTGTTTACTTGTCGTCACCCAAAAAGCCGAATAGAATTTCAAATCCTTCCCATAACAAGATTCTCTTCAAGGAATGATAGAGGTTTACAAAATGTTTTTTTTTTATTCTGTAGACACTTGATCTTTATTTTTTTAAAATATCAAGATATCCTCATTTATTAGTTTTATTAGAGTTTTAAGAGACTACGATTTTTATAAACACTATACGTGTTTTCTTGCCTTAGAGAAGTGGAGCGAGCGGTGTGGTGCCCATGCGCAAAATAATGGAAGTAATCGGCTAATATTTTACAAAACAATGTGATAAGCAAAGTAGATCTTTACTCTCAATTTTTTTATATTTTCTCCCTTGTACATAAAATATATTAAGATAATACGTTTGTAAACGATGTAATGAATATCATAGTTTGAAAGCAATCGCTGTACCACGCCATAGGTATGCGAGCGTCGAGACGGGGGAGCGAACGGACTGTCTATGTTCGTGTATGTAATGATTAACCTTGAGAAACGCCCCTTGAACTTTATTCATTGAAGGTAGGTGTGATTCTTTACTTTTAAAAGCCTCGTTCCCATACTTTTCAAAGTTTTACAACAAATTTTAACTAAGGTTCTCTTTGTTGTTTATTAATAGGGTAAACCAGGCAAACGTGCCCTACAATTCGAAGAATTGAAATATTTTTTTTTTTAACTTAGAACATGTTTATTAAAATAATCAGTCGTAAGCTCTAACTCCATTGACACAAAAAAATCTAAAAAAATCTTCTAAAATCTAATTAAAACTTATCGAGATCAACTATTTATTTAAATGTGAGGTGGGGCACATTTCACTGACATATCAGTCTTAAGTGCCCCAGCGAAGCCTCTCATTTTGACAACTTTTTCCCTTCCCTTTCCCTTTATATTTTACACTTAACTTGTTGCATTTTTCTGTATGACTTGTACAGTCTTCGTGTAACCAACCAGAACACTGCGTACACTAGATCCAGTCACCCTTCTTCTTGGTGTGATAGTAAGATTCAAGATATTCGATACAAGTATTTACATTTTCATCGATACATTCTTCGCTAAATTCACTAAGCTGCAACTCTCCTTCACTCTCTGATTAAGAAGATAAATCCTTCAAAAAGTTCTTTTCACGCTTTGATGCCACAGTAATCAACTTTCTCTTTTGTAACTTCTTATCTTCAAATAATTTACGAGTTGTTAAATGCTTTTCTGGCGTCAAAACCTTAACATTTTGTTTCCTTTTGCTTACTTTTTGTTGTATGATAGGAGACGGTGACGGTATTTCGTAAAAACGACTTGCCTCATTCACTCCCTTTTTTCTTGTTACATCCTCCACTGCTTTTTCATATTCTCTTCCGTCCACTTCCTTTTGTCTACAGATTTATTCTTCCCCATTTCCTGAAAACTTATAATTTAATTATATCTTCACAAAAATACAAATTAAAAACAAAATTTATGTAGGGCACATTAGCCGAAAAAAAAAACGGCATATTAGCCAAAGTGCAGTATAATATGCCGATGCCAAACAAAAGTTTAAAGAGGTTAGTTTTTGCATAAAACTTAGAATAAACTAAATTTAACCGAGCAAATATTTTAATTTTATCTGAAAGCAGATCCAAAACAAATTCATATAGTTGTACAAACCTTTTTTTTTCACTTTTTCGCACTAAATCGTATAAAAACCGGCAAAATAAAAAAACACCACGTTTACAACGCAGCTGTACTTGTGTAACTGACCTATTTCGATCGAATTCGCGGCAATTTTAAAAACGCATCCTAGAGTTTTTCGAATGGGGCACGTATTCGACTGGGGCACGTTTGCCTGGTTTACCCTACTTGTTTTGATATTTTTCTTTTATATGTTAAATATGACAATGAACTACCACACAATAGAAGAGTGTCATCAAATATTCACGTGGTATAACCAAAGAATCTAATTGGTTATTAATAAAAAAGTATGATGAAAAGTTAACTCAAATAAAAATGTAAATACTTTTTTTGCACTGAATTAAGTTGTCAGATTTACCCTTGACATTTTAACAGGTCTTAGATTACTGTGCATGAAAAGAAATACAATTCAATTTAGTATACATCGACCTATACCATAATTTTTAAAACTAGTTATTCTAAACGGGTTTGATTACGTAAATTTAATAGTTACGTTAATGGTTGTGATATATGGAAATGATTTCTCTTTAACAACGTATTTTAATATATCTATATTTATACTAATACTATAAAGAGGTAAAGTTTATGAGTTTGTGACGTTGTAAGGGGTAATTAATCTCAGGAACTACTGGTCCGATTCGAAAAACTATCTCAGTTTTATATAGCTCATTTATCGAGGAAGGTTATAGGCTCATCATCACGCTAAGACCAATGTGAGCGAAGCACCAATGAATAATGTTTCAAAATCGAGGTTATTTTTCCTTTTGAGAGCTTCCGTTGCGTGCTATCCCAAAGTAACTATTCCACGCGAACGAAGTCGCGGGCAGAGGCTAGTTATTCTATACAGTGAAATCTCTATAACTCGAACCTTGTTACATCGTAATCTTTAGTAGTAGAAAAAAAATGCCATTTCCTTCCGCTGAACACCTAAATACGTGGTATCTCGAATTATCTAGACTTTGTATCTCGAACAAAAATATATTTTCCTGCGAACTATTCTATACTAATATTAAAAAGAGGTACATTTGTGAGTTTGTGACGTTGTAAGGGGTAATCTCAGTAACTACTAGGCCGATTTGAATAATTCTTTTACCAATGGTAAGCCACGTTAGTTTTAAGTGTCATAAGCTAAATATTAACCCGAAAAATGAAAATACTTGTTTGTGGTAATTGAATTTGCGAAGTCAGGCGGAGAATAATGGTCGAAAGAAAACATTTATTACGAACGCTGCTTTAACAATATATGATTGAGTTCTAGTGAAAAGTTGTAGAGCTTGATAATACCTACAAAAAAGTCGGCGACAGCTTATATCTAACTTTTATATTTAAGTCACAAAAAATCGTTTTTTATAAATGTTTACCGCCCAACGAAGTGGGAACGGGTTAGCTAGTAAGACATACTCTACTAGCCGTCCCGGCGGACATTGTCTCACACTGAGAATGAAAAAAACCTTGACAAATAATATACCTAAACTTTCCCCACGAATTACTTCATCTACTGGTGAAGTCCGCATAAAAATCCGTTGAGTAGTTTTTGAGTTTATCGGGAACAGACAGAGAGACGTGGCAGAAAACGCTGTTTTATAATATGGAATTATAATTCGAAATGCAAAAATGAATCGTAGTTTGAGGTGGTCGAGCCACGTTGAAGCTATAACTGGTTTCACCATGAATGGGTCGGCTCGTCACCCGATTAGGCCTCCCCCGGCAGCGGCTCAAGCCTAGGTTCGATCCCTTGGTAGGGAACCCTTGAGTGCGTTGCTTGCGCGATACGGTGACACACAAATATACATCACCGCTACAACAGTACACGATCATCCCCACACAGGTGCACGTCTACACGCTTACACATGAAAGTGGAAGGGTTTACTTTTCCCTTATCGAACTGAAAAACTCTCAATGTTCCGATAATAAATATATGGAGGAGTTGTTGAGGCGTGTATGCTTAGTACACATATACGTTTCAACAACTCATACATATATGAATAGTTAGCTAGGTTAGCTAAGATAGGTCGCGATTTTGCATGCAACAGGCAACAGCCAAGCCGAGGTGTGTCATGCACCCTTGAGCTGTTTGCTAAAATAAAATCGGCTGAGTGCCTTAAGCGCTCGCCTTAGTAGTCCGGTGAAGCTGTTAAGACCTTGCTGGGTCAATAGCGTAGTCATTTCGAAAAAATAAAAAAAACGTCTACTCGTCCGGGGTACTACCACCCTCTCTCAGAAAACCGACGTGAAGTAACAGTGCTTGTATTGTTGCGTTTCGTTCGGTCAGTGACAGTGCTGGAGACCTACCTCCCCCCCTCCTTCTCACTTCCCCTCTCCTCTCCTCTCTCTTCCTCGTCTGTCTGTTCGCAATATCTTAATATCTACTGGACGGATTTTCATGCGGTTCTCACCAGTAGATAAAGTGAATCATGAGGAAGGTTTAGTAGTTTAGTTTGGTTAATATTAATTATGTAGTTTTTTTCTTATCAGGGCGGGAAAACCGGCGCGAAATAACAAGTCAAATAACATTCAAATTTGATTCCGCAAGTCAAAAATTATACTTAAAGATGGCGTCTTTCGAAGTCGTAATTTTAGCAGTAAATTATCTGTATTTCCAAATTCTCGTTAAGTCGAAAACTCATTAACTCGACAATTTTTTTCATTTCCCTTGATTTTTGAGCAATGTACATCCCACTGTGTATGTAATGAAAAATTTCCTTTAAATTTCCTACTCATCTGAGAACGAAATTTATTTAGTTGTGCTTTGATGAACCTATAACGAAGTCACAAATAACCGCTAGTAAGAACTAAATAAACTTTAAATAATATAATAAAGTTTAATCTATATCTATACTAATATTATAAAGAGGTAAAGTTTGTGAGTTTGTGATGTTGTGACGTTGTTGGGGGTAATCTCAGGAACTACTGGTCCGATTTAAATAACTGTTTCAATGTTATATAGCTCATTCATCGAGAATGGTTATAGGCTATATATCATCACGCTAAGACCAATAGGAACGGAGCATAGATGAAAAATGTTTCAAAATCGGGATGTTTTTTCTTTTTGAGAACTTATGCGTGTTAGTGTTAGTATATCTATTCCACGCGAACGAAGTCGCGTTCAGAGGTTAGTTCATAATATAAATAGAGCCACTAGATTACAGATGAAAGAATAATTAGTCTGGACAAATAATTTTCATTCTTACTAGATTAATACTAGCTTTTACCTGCGGTTTCACTAACATTCATACGCAATTTTGATGTGAAACATCTATAGGCACTCCTTAAATCTGATTGTTGGCGTGGCGACGCAAAACACGAACATTGCGCTATTAACGAAATACTCAAAAATATTTGCAACCGTATCTGCATACCCATAACATTCTAACTGCTTTGTCGGCCACTCATTCTGCTAGAGCGGCGTTACTCGACACGCGTCGGCGCGGCGACTTAGCGGGCTTTGATAAATGCCGTCTAGTTGAATTTTTGTATTTAATAAAAATGAATATTTATGTAATAAAATCAATAAAAAGTCATTATTCTATGATTCTCATTTGTAATGTTTTATCTTTTTAAATTTTGCCATAACTGATTCCTGTCGTTATCTATTCTTTTAAGCATATAACTTACATAAAACAATTTCGATGTTTCACATTTGCCAGGCGTCTCATAACGGCTCAATTTTTTCCGGTAATAAGTACCCTATTATATCCTCTTCTTTACTTTTTTCGAGCCGTCTAATGCTGAACGACCTTTATATCTTTAACGGGCTACTAACGCCAACGTTTACGGTGCTCAGTCTCTTGGCAACAAGTTCAAGGGTACCACAGTGGCTGTACCTTGGCTTGGGCCTTGAATGCAACAATGCAAATCTTACTAAATCCTACATATAACAATAGTATCTAAAAAAATCATGATGATAAGTTAACAAGTTTATGAGAGACAACGATGGAAAACCACAAACACACATTCGGATTTACAATATTACCACAGATTACAGAGGTAGTGTTTGTTTGTCTGTAGGAAGTCATCTACACAAGTAATAATACAATTCTAAATATTATTTCACTGATAGAACACTACGTTATATTTTTTCAAATATTATTTATGTGATAGAATGTTATAGAATCTTATATTTTTTATTCGAATAAAGATTCTATAAAACCTAAAACTATGGATGAAATCGTAGAACGTTAATAGTAAATACGAAGTCAACATTAAAGAATGAATATTAGCCTAATGTAAGCAAAGTTGAAAACACATTAACTTAATGTTAGTAGTAAATAACACGATTCTTTGTAGTCTTAATTTGTTATTATCGTTATGTATCTCAGTCTTGAGTCTTTATGTGATTAATTAAAAACCTTCACCACTGTTCGTGGCACAAATATACTGAAGACCTCTAAATTTACATCAAAACAGTAAAATTAATATAAAAATAGCAAGTCGTGTAAAACATGAATAACTTACATTGAAAAAATCTTTATCACATAAAATAATTCTGATATAAAGTCAGTCCAATCAATTTATAATCACAAACAGCTCGTAAATGTGTCGCGTTGATTTGTTCTCTCAAACTTGTTTGTACGAATTGTTTTTTAAAAGTTAAACACACGACGTTTTATATGTGATTTAGCGACAACAGCCACACGGCGACTGATGCGAGTCGCCGTTCAAGACTTCACTATAAAATTTACATACCATAGTTTTCGATCAGGCACATGGATTGTTAATTCATTGTATTGAATAGCGTATGTTTAGAATGTTTCACTCGTTAGGTGTACGTACATAAACCACGTCACGCTTTTATGGGCTGCATAAGGATTAAAAAAGTGAGGAGATAGGAGGGCGAGCCATAAATTTCGTAAAGTCATATGTAAAATAAATATTTAACAGAGAGTAAAACCGACTTTTAAAATTTTATTCAGAATGTCACTGACCATAAGTAGATAGTCAATCTTGTCTTGGATTGTGATATATCTAGAAATCTCTCATTCAGTATCCATTTACTATTTGATTTGTGGAATTTTTCTGATGTATACTCGTAATTCAAAGTCCAATGCTATTGAAATTTAAAAAGTACTCAATTGAAAAACGCCTCTTAATAATAAAAAAAATCCAAATCAGTATATAAATAACAAATTACTGAGTTAACAAATATTAAAAATACGTATGTATACAACCGACTTAGATAAATCCTCCATTTTGAACTTAGTTAAAAATGTTTAAACTGTAAACTGCAACTACATATAATGACAATTTAAAATGTTCCAGTTATTATTGTTCTATGTAGAAGGACTTTAATAAAGTAAATTTGCAAAAAAAGAATTAACCGACTTCAGTATTAGGCACCAAAAATCAAATCATCTACATAGGTACAAAGGCACCGACTTCCAGTGCATCGCTAGGTAGCACACATATTCATATATTTTATTTAATATCTTAATTTGATAAACTATATTTATTTTCCGCTTTTTGTACCTTATGGGTTTTTGATTAATATTGAAGTCGGTTCATTCATTTGTTTGAAAACTTACTTTATTTTTCCATTTTTAGTGTACATAAATATATTTTACAAAAACATGCGGGTCACCTGATGGTAAGTGATCTCCACCACCCATGGGCACCTGCGACACGAGAGGAACCACAGATGCGTTACCGGCCCTTAAGAAAGGAGTAGGCTTGTTCCTTGAAAGTTGTGTTACTTTGTCACGGATTCCATTATCAGAACCTAACCAAATTCTCATCAAACTACCCTTGAAGTACATTCTTTCCAATAAAAATGAATCATAGAAATCGATTGGCGTGATATTGAGTTACTCGTCTATTTCTCGTGTACACACTTAATGCAAATTTAACACTTATACGGGCTTGCACTGGACGCCGTTATCAGAATTAGACCAAACTAAAATGAGACCATACGGGAAGCACCAGCTTTAAAAAAAAAGAATTATCAAAATCGGTTCACCCAATCCAAAGTTATGAGGTAACAAACATTAAAAAAAAAACAGACGAATTGAGAACCTTTTCCTTTTTTTGAACTCGGTTAAAAATAAAAATATAAAAATACCAAACATGCTTTCGCAACTTCGTCAGTGTTTGTATTTTCTTGAAAGTTTACACAACAGCCACGAGATGTCAGATGGTTGGAATTCTCATACTTATTTAACACTTATCGTTATATTTTGGCCAATTTTAACAATACTTTATTACACTTTTACTTTGAAGGGTCTGCAATACGGTGACACCTTTGATGTTGCAAGCGTCCATAGGCGGCGATGACTTCTTAACATCAGGCGGCTCGCACGCTTGTTTGCCACCATCATAATATTAAAAAACATTGTTAGCAAGCTATAATGCAATATAAGGCAGTGTTATTGTCATGTATAAAAGATATTGTAAAATTGTTTAAAAATTAATTCAGTATTTTTTGCATGAAAAAAATGTATTATCACAAAGTTTATCATTCATAATATCAAGAGGATTTTAGAAGTGCTATTATATAATTTTGATATTAATAATTACAAAATACTTGACGTCACACCAAGGCAGGACTCACGTAAATAATCACCTGTAAGAAATACGGAGGGGATTCCCAAAATTGAAATTCTTATGACTTAATTTATGGATAAGCCTTTACAATGACTACATTTAAGAATATATATTATTAATTATTAACTAGCTTTTGCCATTGGTTTTACTCGCGTTAATGTAGCAAAACATACTGTTCAATCCCCTAATGCAGAGCTTCTCAAAGTGGGGTACGCGACCCCCAGGGGTTCATTATTCGATGGTAGGAGGTTCGCGACAAAACGAAATGCTTTCACCAACAAAACTACTCCTATAATAAATTCAGTTTGCGACAAGAAACAAGCCCACCCATCACATTAACAGATATTTCTTTTACCACTATAATTGTTACGTGTAAAGGGGGGGGGGATGACTTAGTTAAGGGGTTCGCTGTCATACGGAAACTAATACAGGGGTTCAATGAGCCAAAAGTTTGAGGAACACTGCCTTAAAGAATACTATTTTTTTTTGGACAAAACTTAAACCTATGATCTTTTCTATAGGATGTTCTGACATGTTCTGTGCAAAATTTAGCCATAAGAAAGTACTGCCCAAGTTATAGAAACTTTCATATCGGGCTATCAAGACTAGATGCGGTACTGTAGAGATCTCTACCGGATTGGGTCAATACTATCATTCACTTTGTAATTAACCTTGTCATAGTGTCTCACTTTTGGTATGTCAGGTTGCACGATCAGCTAGCTTATATCCCAGCTGTCGCTTACTGGCCGGTAAAGCAACGGCGACTGTCGGTTTATAGATCTTTCGATGATGGATTGTTTTTTAATCACATTGCGTTTATCATCACTCATAGTGCAGTCACTGTGTCGTGATAAGATAAAACAGTATCCTTGAATTTAATAATCTATACTAAAGAGGTAAAGAGGTAAAATTTGTCAGTTTCTGACGTTGTGAGTTTGTAAAGTTGTAGGGGGTAAAGTCAGGAACTACTGGTCCGATTTGATTTTTTTTTTTTGTGTTATATAGCTTATTTATCGAGGATGGTTATAGGTAATATATCAACACGCTAAAACCAATAAGAGCGGAGTACTAATGAAGAATGTTTCAAAATCGTTTTTTTTTTCTCTTAAGAACTTCCGCTGCGTATTAACGTTAGCCTAAAGTAAGTATTCCACGCGAACGAAGTCGCGGGCGGAGGCTAATGTATAATAAAACATAACTATATAGATAAGTATTAAGGTTATTTTTGTGTTTGTGTCAAATGAAAAAGATATAATTATTTTTGATACTTCGCTAAATGATAATCGAATTAATCGGTAGATAATGAAAACTGCTTAACTATATGATGTAAATATGTTGTCATATAAAACCAGCTGAAAGCGGTAAATATGTGTGACGAAATAATATGGGTAAAATCCTCGCCAAGCTCTTTGACCGTTCGGAATATAGTTACACAGAACACAATTCTTCTATACATATAATAGCAATGTATATATAATGTGTCTATACTTATTTACCAATATATACCAATTTCAGTTATCGTTTTCCTAAAACATTTATTCATAAAACTTATATGAATAATACTTCTTATTTCAACCCAATTGTACGTATGACTCGTATATATAATGAGCTTGCAAGCAAACACATTTCATTAGACATATTTGACCATCGGGCATTCAAATTCAAAAAAACAGTTAAACACATTTTATATACATGACCATCTCAACAACAGTTACTATATTATATTTTAATATTCATTATTTATGTTTGCCAACCTGTTCTTTTTTTTTTTCTTCCATGTGGTAATTTTAGTTTTCATAATTGAATTCATTTGAACTTTTTCGTTTATTCTTTTATATATAGTGTTTTTAATCCAATGTTTCTATTCTATTAAAACAATTTATTATTTCTTTATTATCATTAGTGTAAGTTAATTTTCTATGTGATAAAGCGTTTTAGGTCTTCAATTTAGTTTATTCTTTTTTTATTATTGCTATTGTATTATTATTTTTGATTGTCGACTGTTGCTTTATCCATGTGTAAATAAATAAATAAATAAATATAGATTTTCATGACAAAAAAATTGCAGGTACCTTGGAATTAGGAATAAAATAAATGTCTATCTATCTGTTTCAATACGCATCACTGCTGAAGTACACAATTTCACAATGAAACCTTATTAAGAAATCCATAAAACATATGCTCGAGTAACGCTTCATCTGGTTTCATTAAAATCGTTTCACTATATCAAAAGTTATTGTAATTTTAATGACGACGCGACTTAAGTACGTAATTGGAATGGGTGTTGTTATAAAATGGATAAATGCGTATTAAATACTTGCTTTAAAAAGATTTCCTACTTTTTTTTTTCGAAATGACTACGCTATTGACCCAGCAAGGTCTTAACAGCTTCAACGGACTACTAAGGCGAGTGCTTAAGGCACTCAGCCGATTTTATTTTGGCAACCAGCTCGAGGGTGCACGGCACACCTCGGCTTGGCTGTTGCCTGTTGCATGCAAAATCGCGACCTATCTTAGCTAACCTAGCTAACTATTCATATATGTATGAGTTGTTGAAACGTATATGTGTACCAAGCATATACGCCTCAATAACTCCTCCATATATTTATTATCGAAAAATTGAGAGTTTTTCAGTTCGATGAGGGAAAAAAGTAAACCCTTCCACTTTCATGTGTAAGCGTGTAGGCGTGCACGTGTGTTGGGGTGATCGTGTAGTGTTGTAGCGGTGATGTATATTTGTGTGTCACCGTATCGCGCAAGCAACGCACTCAAGACCTCCCTACCGAGGGATCGAACCTAGACTTGAGCCGTTGCCGTGGGAGGCCTAATCGGGATGATTTCCTACTAAATGCTCTAAATGTAACTACAGTAAGTGATGGTAGTTAAAATATAATTGACTTGAATTTTATATATTTATATTATACGATACCATAATTCTAATACAATGCCCTTTTCTATGTCACGTAGTAAACATAAATATTTACATCTTTTATGATATTTTTATTTTTTACACTATCTTTGTTTATATTTTAAAGTGATTTAAATGTAGGCTAAAGATATGAAACGAAAAAAACTTGAGAGGTGTCAAGGGACACCCGGATGGAACGAAGTTCCTTTCTATTAATTAGTGAACGAATTGTAATAAAATTTTATTTTTTTTAAGTTATAATAATATTTTTTTATTATTAACAAATATAATGTTATATAAACTTAATCAGTAGGCTCAATTTTCGTAATAATTGGCTTGTGGTAACTGAAGTAGGAAACATATGTTTGGGATCATTATTATTATTATTTTTTATTATTTACAAAAAACCTGTATACACTCAACAAAAATAATCGTCACGACACCACACTGTTCAATGCTAAATAGAAATGAAAATATCTGGCTTGCTTTTTATAAGAGAGAGAGAGAGACAGACAGAGAAACATGCGACGCCGCACAGCTTACAATAGCTTACTATAGCAAAAAGTGTCGTGACAACTTTTCGTAAGAATTTTTTCCGTCTAGCCCCCTTTCACAACGCGCGATAAGGAACTTCGTTCCAAAATAGATTTAAAAAAATCTATCTTACTAACGCTGAAGCTTAATTAAGTAAAGAATTAAATCAAAATAGTCATTGAACTCGTTTCACACATATTTATTTCTGAAATTTCTTTGTATATATAGGAGGGAACCTAGAATGCTTTTGTTGAGTACGTCATTAATAGATTTATTATGTACTAGATGAGTCCGCGACTTCGTTCGCGTGAAAATTTATGTAATAAATAGTGAGTACCTGGGCAACCGAGTGTAGCTCGGTTCTTTAAAAACTTTTTGTAATTAAAATAATCTGTTAGGTTTGCCTCACAAAATTAGCATTATTATCAAATAAAAAAATTTAAAACAAAATAGCTTTTGCTATCACTCGGATTCGAACTGTGGTACATGTATTTTCGAAGCAGCCGATTTCCGTCTGAGTCATTGTTGTTTTGACAGCGCCGGCGAAATTTACATTTCTATTCTAGCTACATTTTTTAATTGCCTGAAAACTGAGTTAAAATGTTTTCTATTAATGAAATCTAGCTAGATCGATTTATCGTCCCCGAAACTACCTACATACTAAGTTTCACGGAAATAGATGACGCCGTTTGTGAGATCCTAAATATAAAACAATATAAAAATATACAAGAATTGCTCGTTTACAGGTATTAGATACATATATCTATCTATCTATACTATAATAAAACTGTAACAAGTCGAAATCTGTACATTAAATATTTTTTGAAAATTTTAATCAGGGTAGACTATGCTATCGATATAGAAGCCAAAAATAATCTTTTTACAAGGACTTCCGATCGGGCGCTCATCGTGAGCGGTTGTCCCTTTTGCTGCGCGTTTCGATTTCGATACTCGTGATTTAGTGACGTCTGTTATTACTTCGGTAGTGTTCGTCATTGTTCCGATCGGGCACACATGCACGCACACCTGCATTATTTTCCCAGAAATTGAGTGAGACCTTTCCATTGTATTTATTTATTGCTTTATTTGATTCTTAGTATAATTATTTGTTTACTCACTTGTTTATCTATTTATTTACGTAGCTCTTCAGTAATTTCTTTATACATTTATTTACTATTCAATTATTTATTTAATTAATTATCTATTTACTTATTTGTTTTCTATTTACACATTTTATTTACTTGTATATACATTACATAAGTGTATAGTCCCGTAGCTTACCGTTTGGCATGCCCCCCTGCCCTTCAGGCACGGAGGTTGGTTCGTGGCGCCCACTCCTCCCTTAGGTCATCAACTTGGAACAGGCAGCTCATTTTAGAGATTTTCTCCTACGACAGGGCCCAAACATTGCTAGTTTCGATAACTATGTTGCGTTATTCGGTGAAACTTCGCAGTACGTGCCCCGTGTGGCAACTGCGAATTCTTACGCGACTGTCTTGTCGCAATCGCCATCTGACGTCCGAGATAGGGGCCTAATAGAGGCCCCAATACCGAGCTCCAGCTTGGAGGCCGGCTCCGAGATGGAGCTCGACGTAGCGGCGTCCGCCGAGCCGCCTGCGACCGATAACGCGCCCGCGATTCCCTCGCCTTCAGCGCAAAACATAGATAATAACGGTTATAAAACCGTCACTTACATTAGACGCCGCGGTTCACGTTCGTCAGATTCTGACTCGGGTTCCACACCCCCCAAAAAGTTAGTTAATATAAATGGCGCCCGGGTGCCAGCACCGACTACACCGACAGTCTCTAAGCCACGCGTGGGCGGACCTAGCTCCGTCTCTATAACTCCTTCCCAACCTACGGGTTCCACAGTTAGGAAACAACGCCCCCCGCCTTCTGTCATGATCCAAGACAAGTCCCAGTGGTCTTCTACCTCGAATCGACTTAAGACACGTTCAATTAATTATACGTCCGCCCTCAGTACTCCGGCGGGCATTCAAGTTAAATGTCCCACCTCTACCGACCATCGTGCGCTAACAAAATTCCTTAGGGAATCAAAGTTAGTCTATTTTACTTTTGCACTCGAGGAGGAACGCATCCTCCGCGTAGTGCTTCGCCGCGTCCCGGCCGAGATCTCGGTCGATGACGTCACCCTCTCCCTTAAGGAGAAGAATTTCCCCGTGCGTGAGCTACATCGGATGTACCATCCACGCACCCGCGTCCCTTACAACATGGTGTTAGTCCTCCTCGACCGCTCGCAGAAGGGCAAGGCCATCTTCAACCTCACATCGGTCTGCGATCTAAACGGCATCACCGTTGAGCCCCCACGCAAGACCCATACCCCGTCGCAGTGCCATAACTGCCAGTGTTATGGTCACTCGGCGAGGAATTGCCACCTCCGCCCCAGGTGCCTCAAGTGCCTGGGAGACCACGCCACGAAGGAGTGCGCGCACACTCCCGGCACTCCTGCACCTCCGAGTTGCGTGTTGTGCGATAATGCGGGTCATCCCGCGAACTATCGCGATTGTCCCCGTGCACCGCGCACACAAAGTCCCCGTCAGGCAAGACAGGTGCTCAGGGCACCTGCGGCCGCCACCCGCCCTCCGCCTCTACCTCTCATGTCCGTGGAGGCCTTCTCCTCAGGCTTCTTCTGAGTCTCAGGCACCGCTGCCACAGGCGGCTTATGCTTCATCATCCTCTCTCTCGGGTAAATTCGACTGGATGAAGCATTTACTCCGCGAATACGACATGAAGGAGGTCCTCGCCTTCTACGCCATCGTCGAGGTAGAAGAGGAGCTAGGTCTCCTCACCACTCTAGCGCGCTTCCCGGCTATCGGAGCCACCATTCAGTGCATCGCCCGGTCACGCTCTTTTAAATAATAATAAAATTCACGGGTCTTAATAAAGTAAAACCACGCGCTCTATGTCTCTCGTTTTTCAATGCGAGATCCCTTCGGATACAGCGCGATCTAGTAGCCGACTTTTTGCGCGATAGACAGATTGACGTATTCCTCATCCAGAAAACGATGTTAAAACCGAGTATGCGAATCCGAGAATCGCGAATTACTGTATAGTCAGGAACGACCGTGTCACCCGCGGGGGTGGCACGTTAATCTATTTTAGGCGTTCGTTGTACTGCATGCCGTTAGATCCGCCCGCGCCAACCAATACGGAAGTGTCAGTGTGTAAATTAGGTATGACCGGTCACTCGAAAATTATTTAGGTTCCGCGTATTTGCCACCAAACAAACGCTACTTAATTTAGGAGATTCAGTTATTATAGCGGGGGACCTCAATAGCGGGAACGTTATCTGGAATAGTCCATGTACCTCTCGTAACGGGAGGATACTCGACGAACTAGGCAGGGTTCTCGCGTTTGACGTCATAGCCCCTTCGGAACCCACGCACTATCAAGATCATGGCCGACCCACAGTTTTAGACATAGCTCTCTTAAAAAATATCACGCTTCCTGTACGACTCATACAAGTCGTACACGAACTTGATTCAGATTATCGCCCGGTTGTTTTACAGTTAGGTCACAATTCAGACTTCACCCCACCGTCGGTTTGGGTGGCTGATTACGCGAATCTCGTTCAATATTTTAAAGACAATCCATCGTCTAGTAGTTTAGACAGGATTCCGGACGTGTTGGTGTCTAAAGCCGACGCGGATTTAGCCATCGATTCCCTGGTTGATTATCTCCAGACCGCCATCAGGGTGATTTTGAAAGAGGTACAAGCGGCCAACGATCGCCGTTTTATACTCCCTGACGACGTGAGAGCATTGATCACGGAAAAGAACGCCGCGGCTCGAGCTTACGATGCTTACCCGTCTGTAGAGAATTGCGATCGTTTACGTTTGTTACGAAAAACAGTCAAGTCTCGAATTTCTGAGATCCGGGGCGACAGGTGGGACAGACTCCTGGAGGGTCTCCAGCCGTCTCACCTGTCGTACTGGACTCTAGTGCGAACTCTCAAATCAGATATGGTCACTCTAATGCCTCCTCTCGACAGAGGCCCCGGGTTGCCTTCCGCGTTCGATAGCATAGATAAAGCGGAATGCCTTTCCGCAAGCTTAGAGAAACAGTGTTCGCCAAACACTGATAACACTGACCCTTTCCATAACGGTTTAATCGAATCAGCTGCGGAGCATGTACTCGCGTCTCCTCCGGCGGATACCCTAACCGCGATCATTTTCGATGAAGTTGCAGGCGCAATCAAGCGTCTCAAGCCTAGGAAGTCCCCAGGTCCCGATGGGATCAGGAACGAGGTTCTGAAACTCCTTCCTGATCGCATCATAGCTCTATTGGTCTGCGTCTTCAATGCGGCCATGTCCCAGGGTCACTTTCCAGCCATCTGGAAAAAGGCCGTAGTGATAGGTATTCACAAGCCCGGCAAGAAAGCTACGCTTCCCGTTAGCTATCGCCCTATTAGTCTGTTAGATACCTTAGGAAAACTTTACGAGCGGCTCCTTCTGAACCGTCTTCAGTTCTCGATTACAGATTTAAAATTAATACCACCTGAGCAGTTCGGATTTCGCGCCGAACACTCTTGCACGAATCAAGTACACCGCCTCACGGAGTATATTTTCTCTAAATTTAACGCCGATCCGAAACGTAAACCGAAACGCACAATTGCAGTCTTCTTCGATATCGCCAAGGCCTTCGATAAGGTCTGGCACGAAGGGCTCATCCATAAATTATGTAAATGATAGGTTAATTCATATTATCCGCGATTATCTCACTGATAGCACATTCCGCTTCAGAGTGGATGGTGACCTATCGCTGTCCCACCCGATACGCTCAGGTGTGCCACAGGGCTCCATACTCGCGCCCACGCTTTTCAATCTGTTCATCAGTGACCTACCTCAGTTTCAGGGGGTCGAGGTAGGTTGTTACGCTGACGATTCCGTTATATACACTTCCGGCTGGCGATCGGACTTTCTTAGGAAGCGCATCGAAAAAGCCGTTCATACTCTCGGTAAATGGTTTTGTCGATGGCGCATAGAAGTTAATCCAGATAAGAGTGCCGCAATACTCTTCGATCCCACGAAACGCGCTAATAACTTTGAGCCCATCAGGCTATACGGAATCGATATCCCTTGGGTCGAAGAGGTCAAATATCTCGGTGTTACATTAGATAAACATTTAAAAATCAATTCACATATAGACAGAGTGCGAAACAAAGCCGCTATGGTCTTGGGTCGCCTCCATCCGTTGCTTTGTCGTAAGAGTAAGATGTCCCTCAGATACAAGCTCACTTTGTATAAGACGTGTGTCCGTCCCGTGATGACATATAGCTGCCCCGTTTTTGCGCATATGTCCAAAGATAACTTTGATAAGCTGCAGGTTCTCTAAAATCGTGTTTTACGTAAAGTGACCGGTGCCCCGTGGTACATCCGGAGAGTCGATCTCCATAGAGACCTAGAGATCCCTTCTATCTGGGCGTACGTAAAATCACTTACGATTAGTTATTTTGAAAAAGCTGCGACTCATCCCAGTCCGTTAGTGGTACCCGCCGCAAACTATGAATCCGTACCTAACGCTGCGCCTTACAAAAGACATCCGCGACACATTTTTACCGACCGTCCTGATTCAATCATGTCAGCGAACAATCAGTACCAGCCTGTCCCTCGAAACAGAGCGTGTTCACGCCCACGCCCGCGTAACCACAGATCACGCCGCCGTGGTCTGAGGGTTAATTTCGCTCCCTCACACCCGATTAGACCTCCCACGGTAGCGGCTCAGGCCTAGGTTCAATCCCTCGGTAGGGAGCCCTTGAGTGCGTTGCTTGCGCGATACGGTGACACACAAATATACATCTCTGCTACAACACTACACGATCGCCCCCACACACGTGCACGCCTACATTCTTACACATGAAAGTGGAAGGGTTTACTTTTTTCCCTTATAGAACTGAAAAACTCTCAATTTTCTGATAATAAATATATGGAGGAGTTGCTGAGGCGTGTATGCTTGGTACACATATACGTTTCAACAACTCATACTCATATATGAATAGTTAGCTAGGTTAGCTAAGATAGGTCGTGATTTTGCATGCAACAGGCAACAGCCAAGCCGAGGTGTGCCGTGCACCCTTGAGCTGGTTGCCAAAATAAAATCGGCTGAGTGCCTTAAGCGCTCGCCTTAGTAGTCCGGTGAAGCTGTTAAGACCTTGCTGGGTCAATAGCGTAGACATTTCGAAAAAACAAATCTTTTTACAGTTTTTGTCTGTCTGTCTGTCCCTATGAACACGCATCACTCTGAAAGTTCTGAACCAATCTTGACGAAACTTAACATAGTGATAACTAATATTACGAGATTACATCAAATATACTTTTTGTCCCATAGAACGCAAAGGGATCTCCAGGATAAAGGATTAAAATCTAGAATCTAAACCCGTATTACTCTGAAAGTATTGAACCAATTTTAACGAAACTTAACACAGTGATAACTAATATTACAAGACTACACCCAGGATACTCTTTGTCCCATAAAACGCAAGGGGTTCTTCAGAATAACGGACGAAAGTTAAAAATTTCAAGGTCACGAAATTCTTAATGGATTTAGATAACTTTTCTTTGTACTATATATAGTAGTAAGATTAGGTAACAGTTTAAGCCATATGTCACCACCCTGTCCTACTTAAAAAAAAAAAAAACAAAAAAACCGTTGAGTTTCGAACCTTCGCCCCGTCGCGTCGATCGTTCAGTATAATGTAGAAAACGTTACCACCGGACCACGACTATTTGACAAAAACATGCCAAAATATCAATTACATAGGAAACGTTGTCTAAGTTGTTAAAAGAAACTGTACTTAATATCTACTAGCTTTTAGGCTTATTATTATATAAAATAATTCTTAGATATCAACTTAGTATTAAATTTGAGTCCGTAGATAATTTGGATTCACAATTAGAAACGGTGGATGTCGCTGTAATTGGGTTTATTAATAATTATCATGTTTAAAAATACAATTGAAATAATAATTGTAATAATCGATTTGGTAGAGATGAATTTTCAATTTTAATTTTGTATATTATTGTATAAATAATATGTAAGACATATTAATCGATGAACAATGTTTTATTAATTACTTTTTCACATAAATAAAAAATAATAATAGTATAATAGATGAATTTCATTATTAGTTACATAACAAGAATAAGCTAATCAGTTAAGATAAAGAAAGCTAAAATGTCTAAAGATGGCGCTAAACTGAAATATTTTGAAACATGCGAGTGTTTTTATGTTTATTCAATAGTTTTTTTATAATTAATCACAATGAATGTAATTGAACTCGGCAAAAATCATCTATCGTCAATACTGGGAAGACATATATCAGCAATATATGTAGGTTAGTTTTTTTTTTTATTAGACCCGGTAGGTGATGCTGGGAACGGGTTTTAGGGTTAATTTAGTTTTTTCACATACCAACGGCGTATATATTTGAGTAAGCCCCTGTACAGTTCAGATTACCAATTGAAAACGGTAGATGTCGCTGCAGTCGGGCTTATTAAGATTTTTCGCGTTTAAGATTATAATTGAAATAAATAATAACCGATTTGGTGCAGACGAAGTTGCACGGGTCAGCTAGTATATAATAATGTCATCTGAATGTATTAAGTCCATCACTTATTTACTTTTCTCTCGTACTTAAGTCGTGTCGTTATTAAAATTATAATAACTTTTGATAGAGTGAAACGATTTTAATGATTTTAATGGGGTGTAAGGGGTGTCGAGTAACATCTTAAGAATTGAGACACCCAAGCCAACCTCACCTGCACGTGTGCACCCTGCTGATCAACGAACGAGGCAATGGTGCAAGCGGGGTGGTAGGGTTATACAGCCCGACTGGGTCGCAACCACCATGTATATGGCGAAAAAGCCCGTCATAGAGACTCGCTTCTGCGTGTCGCGTTTCGGGATCAGCCTGTGCATATCCAGTACCGGATGACTTTCGTCATTATGGCCGGCATGACAGCGGTGACCGGCGATGGATAATCTGTCTATCAGTGGTTGCCGATGTTTTTAGATTGTACTATGCTTAATATCAGGCACAGTGCAGTCATTTTGTCGTGCTTCAATAAAAAAAAAATGAAACCAATACTAAGTTATTATCGGAGATATGCTTTATGATATTTTATGTAAACACGATACTTTAGCAGTGACGCGTCTCCAAATAAATCGACAGGCATTTCTAAAATGATCGAAATGTCATTTATTACATATTACTAGACACTTTAGTTACTTTAGTAGTGCTAAAGTCACGCTGAAGCTATTATTGGTTTCAGCCTGAATGGGACGCTCGTCCAGGGCAGCACCACCCTCTCGCAGAAAACCGACGTGAAGTAACAGTTACATTGTTGCGTTTCGTTCGGTCAGTGAGAGCGCTGGAGACCCATCTCCCCTCCCCTCCCTTCTCCTCTTCCTTCCCCTCCCCCTTTCTCTCCATTTCCACAAACACAGGCTGGCAACGCACTTGCGACTCCTCTGGGGTTGCTAGTGTCTATGGACGGCGGTGATCGCTTAACAACAGGTGACCCGCATGTTCGTTTGCCTACTATATGACATAAAAAAAAAAAAACACCTGCAACAATTTTTTTTTCACGAAAATCGAAAAAGTACAGATACATTAGAGTTACATTCTCATTATGTATATAGACTAAGATGTAGAAGATCATAATTATTATTATTGGTAGCTGTCTTTTATGTTGTTTTTAAAACATCTTTTTTTTTGTCCTTTATATATTATGTGGGACATAATATAAAATTTGAGTATCTTTTTTAGATAGATTTTATTTTATATTTGGCATCCAATCTTCTTGTAGATTATTACTGACATTGTCGAATATTACAAGTTTCTAGCGATCATTTCAATTAACCTGGATACTAGCTTTGGGACAGATTGGTCCCAGCTCGCTTTTT